>JAJOZX010000235.1:1395000-1747327 GCA_023014485.1 Bathynomus jamesi
TATTTAAAGAAATGGCGATAGCAGACTCGAGTGTTACAAGAAAGAATGAAATAATGGGTACACAAAAGTCCGGAAATGTTCCAACGAAAAACCTGGTGGATGAGAAAGAGGACGAAATAACGAATAACACTATAATAACGAATAACAATATAATAACGCATAACAATATAAGCAATATAATACGGAATGAAAACATAGATGAAAGAAAAGAAATAAGTAAAAGTTGCGAGGTAGTAAAACTGTCCAACGAGCGAAATGATAAAAAGATAATGAACTAAAAACGTAAGATAATACCAAAATTAAGAACTTTGAAAATACAAAGAAAACAAGAAGTAGAAGCGTAGAAAATACCGTATGTAAATACTACGCAAAAGGGAACTGCAGATATCGGGATGGGCAATGCATCTATGCACATCCCACATTTGCAACACACATTACACGACGGGATATTGCAAATTTGATAAGAAGTGCAAATTTCACCATCTTACGGTCTGCAACACCTATGCAAGATATGGGAGGTGCAAATACGGAAAAAAATGCCGTTACCACCACCCTTAAAGGGACAACGGGTGAACAGGAAAAACGAACATCAAAGAAGAGTATCAATTTTTTAGACGTAGCCAACACAATTCAGCTGCTAAATACTATCCAGCAAATACAAAGTCAGCTGACAAATATAGAAATCCGAGAGCCGGACAGAAGGCACGCACAAAGACACTTCATGCGTTATCGGGACAACAGGTACCGACAAAGCTAAAAAGAGGCAAATTCTCGGAGGACCACAAGGCAACGAAACCGGCACCACCATTGGAAAACGATAGAGAAACTTTGCGAAAACGATAGAGAAAAAATAAAAATAATCTTAGCCTACATTCAGGACCTTAAATCAAATCATTCCCTGGAAAAAGTTTATACCTGAAAGGACTCGTGCAAGAAGCCGGAGCAGACTTTGCATGCCTCACGGAAACTCATCTAAAGGATTGCCAGGCGAACTGTGTAAACTTTGAGTCCTGTGTTGACAAAAAAAAATACATATTGACAACTATAACATCCTCCGAGCCGACAGAACAGTGAGACGTAAAGGAGGATGTGCTATTTACACACGCGAAAGGCATATTGCAGAAATGACTATAAGTCCCTCAAACAGCTACGTAGAATGTGTAGCAGCGAAAGTTGAAAAATTAAATATGGTACTAATTGTAATGTACAGACTACAAACAAGCCAAGCCAACCTCAAAATTTTCAGATTCCATTACAGAGGTAAGAAACTGGGTAAAAGATCTACACTCTCCAACCCCAAATATTTTTCTCTGTGGTGATTTTAATTTCCCATTCATGATATATAAAAGGGTAGGAAAAAATATATGTATACACCAGGATAAGGGGGAGGAACACGAGAAGACCAGGAGCAGGTAAAAATGCTACTAGCTCTAGCTGATGAATTTATGTCAAGCAAGAAATAAAAAACACGAGAAAAAAGAAATGCCTAGATTTGGTATTCACAAACAACAGTAATCTAATTGACAAGGTGGAAATATCCCCATCTATGATATCGGACCACAACATCAGTGAAATAATAACAAATATAAAGGCAACAGGAAAGAAAAGAACACGCACAACAGAAAGAAGCAAATTCGAAATTTTTAATTTTAACTCCAAAGCTATACACTGGGAAGATGTTACATCCAGCATGGAAGTAATAGATTGGAAAACCATTTTCGAGGCCAAGACAACGGAAGAGATGCTAATGACTTTAGAGGAGACGACGTTAGAAATTGTGGAAAGACATGTCCCAAAAATGCAACAAAGAGGAAAGAGAAGTAGGTTCGAGAGACAAAAGAGGTCATTGAGAAGCATACAGAAAAAGAAGACGACGCTATAGAAGCAATAAAGGCTAACTCACAGTACTTCTATAATTTTGGAAAAAGAAAGTCGAAAAATCATGCCGACTATGGAACCTCTGAAAAACGAGAACAGTGCTTTATCTGATGATCTAACAGAATTATCTGAAATATTAAGAGCTCAGTACGAGTCATCTTTGAGTATCCCAAAAGCTGACAAAGTGATATGCGATAGAAACGCGTTCTTTGAAGAACTACAAGGGGAAAGTATAACGGGACTTTGACTTTACGACAGATGATAATACACAAGCTAAAGGGAAACTAAAAAAACACTCAGCGGCAGGACCGGATAAATGGAATGCCACACTGATCAAAAACTGCAAGAATGCAATCGCTGAGCCCCTATATTGGATATGGAGACGATCACTAGACACGGGAGAAATACCGGGCATCCTGAAGAGCGCGAACATAGTCCCAATATATAAAGGAGGAGATTGATCTGAGGCCAAAATCTATAGGCTGCACTTGAAAGTAATGAAAACTATGATTTAATAGGGGCCCAGTTCCGTATTGCCCCCCCCACGCAAAATATGAGTTTATTGGACATTAGAATTATAAATTATTTTGATAGAGTCTATTAAAAATTCAAAATAAAGGATGAAGTAGTTTGGCCGCAAAAAAAAAAAAAAAAAAAAAACCTATACCGATCAATTTGTGATGCGTGATCTTTACGGGGGCTCCGCCCCCGTACCCCCGAGACCTAAATTATGCAAATGATAATGTAATAACATGTGTCTGGGTTGTTTTTTACTAACAAAAGCACCAATTTTTTAATAAAATATATATACGAAACTATTTTTTAATAAAAAAATGTGGGGGGCAATACAGAACTGTAGCCATGGAATATACACAGACTTTGCCAAAGCGTTCGACAAGTGTGACCATGGAAAAGTAGGGGAAAGTAGGGAAAATGATATATAATTTCCTTAGTGACCGTCAGTAGTATGGGTGCAAAATGGACAAGTGCAATGCAATGCTGCAATGTTGCAAATGTTGGAGAAAGTTGCAAAGGGGAAGGGGGATGTTGGAAGGGTGGTATGCAACAAAGGTGGTGGGGTGTATATATATATATATATAGTTCATAGAACTCACCACGTGGAGGTAGCTGCACATCGAGTTCCAGCTTAGCCCAGCCCAACCACCCAACCTTATTATGGACTTTTGTCTTAGTCTTATTCCTTTTCCTGCTTACCGAACTATGTTGTGATTTAGTATTGGAAAATGGCATTATGTTTCTTGATTCCAATCTCACTCGAATGAATCCATCCCTTCGTTCTTTTCTGGAAACTGTAGCTGCTTCTTCTGTTACTACCTTAACACACCTTTCTACGGCCTGTGTGTGACATGGCATCCCAAATATGCCTCCAAAATCTGACTGTTTGGAAGCGAGCTCTCTCAATTCCTTCGCCGTTAATTGCTGCAAAAGCGGAGGACTTAGTCGCCCTTCTTATTGCCAGTTAATAAGATCAATGTATTCTTTTGCTCCAAAGTTCAGCCTTGGTATTGTAAACTTTCGGATTTCCTTTTGTGTTTTGCTTCTTGGAAGCATAATTCTTCGAATTGCCAGCTCTCTGATGTGCTCCTGATCATCGGTGATTATGGAGAGCAGTAGGTTCTCTGGATGAGCAAAATAAGCGTTGCGTTGTATTGAAGAATCCACAACGTTTCTCAGTTCAAGTGGAAGGTGTCTTGATCTTGAAATTGTTTCCCAGACATGTTTTCCTCCTTCTGTGAATGGAGATTTTGACTTAATGGTAAACCACATTGAAGCATAAACTTTCGTTACAAATGTTGCTAATGCACGAAGGTTCTCTGATGGTTTATCTTTAGCAATGTATAAGCGTAGAATTCGATTTGCTGGATTTTTTTGCAGACATATCCTGAGAGCATTTACCTGAGCACACAGCTTTACAGATTTCAAGCAAATACTTCTGGTCCGTACTTAAGTCTTCATTTGCTACGTATGGTATATCAGCTTCAATTTTATCAAACCCTGCAACCCTGCAACCCTGCAACCCTGGAAGTTGTTCACAATTTTTCAGTGCTTTGCCAATTGTTCCAGAGAAGGTATCAGGTCCTGTGTTTGTGCTCCCATCAATGTGATATAACAAGTGGCGAAGTGGAAGTTCGTTAGCGTGCAATTGACATATTAGCCATTGCGAAGGTCTACCTAATGCCAATTCTAAGAGAATAATAATTCCATTATGCCTTCCTGTGTTTACAGGAGTTCCATCACATCCAATAGTCAACAGTTCATCAATGTTTTGAACATTTTCTGATAAATACTGAATTAACGAATCTTTAATACCATGAGCAGTACCAGAGACAGGTTCAATATGACCAACATAGCAAGACCCTGGTTCTCTTAATAAGGTTGTGTTCTTCAATGATCGACTTGTAATATTTTTTGCTTTGCTTAATGTGACATTTGGTTTTATCTTTTCTTCCATCAAAATATAGAGCTTTTAATTGTTCCTCATTATCTTCTTGTTGCATTTTACGCCGTATTTTCGCCTTTTCTCTTCTAATTTTACTCCTGTCAATTACGAGGGAGGTATCCTCATTTCCTATTAGACCAACATCTTGTAGGGCAGCAAATGCCAAAGATGAACCTACCCGGTCAGATATGCCGCATCTATCGCAAACTTGTGCAACATTTCCTAAATTAACTCTCATTTGTTGATGCGAGTTAGACGGTCTAGCATCATCAACAGCTCTTGTTTGGGTCGGGTTTGATTCTTTCCCTGAGCAAGCTGAAATGTCACCCTCAGAATCAGAAGAATCAAGGCCTAAAGCATCATCATTAGTTGAAATGTTTTTACTAATTCGAGAAAGTTCCACTTCTTTTCGTTTCATATTCTTTTTAAGTTTTTCAGTTGTTATTTTATCTATGTTCCCAATTGCCATTTTTCTATCTCCTCTTTGATCAGTGAGAAATTTTTGCTCAATGCGAGGAACCTTTTTAGTTTTATCACATTGACATGAATCAAACTCACATTTGCAGCTAGCAATATCAAATAAATTTTTAGCTTTTTCTCTGAATAACTGTAATTTGTTTTGATAATTTGGCTTTCCTTTTCTTCCTTTGTATGGCTTTATCAACACCATATATTTATTATGATAGGAGCGAATGAGCTGCAAAACTCTTTTGTGAGAAACTGTTGGAATTGAGGCCTTTACCCAAATATTTTTAATATCTAAAGCGACTCTTTCTGATACGTCAGAGACTGCAGGATCTTTGTTATTATTAGTGAACTTTATGTCAGCTCTTACCCATAAATAATGTCTAAACATTTCTTCATAGGTTGGAAGCCTATTGCTATTTAGTTCTTTAGCAGCGCCAAAACCTGGCATATACTACACTGCCTTGTCTTTACTTTTTTATCCATTTTAATATTTCTGAAAAAATAGAATTAATGTAATTAAATCAGAGAATTACAAGAAATAAATATTTATGCATGCAAAAACGGTTAAGTAATTATACTAATAGGCTAAGCTAATTGTAACACATCTCGTCACTGCACGCACTTTAGGAAGACTGAGTGACTGATGCTCAAAATGTGACGGTTTTTCAAGGTCATTGGGGAGCCTCCTACTGAAACAGCAGCTAGTTCAAATTTGGTGGACATTTAAATTACCGTCATTTACAACTTTTCCTAGGTATTCCAAATTGGTATTCTAAAATTCATATTTTCGCTCCACCCTAATGGAGGAGTTACCACTTATTTATTTACTTATTTATTTATAAAAGGAGAGTTGCCAGATAACACCATTCTATTTATTTATTTATATATAGATGAGTTCCAGAGACTCCTATATAATTTAATTATATGCAGGGTTGCTACTTATTTATTTATTTATTAAAGGGAAGAGAGAGGGAGACGTTTTCCTTAATTTTCTCAGGAAAAGAATTAATTTAATACATTTAAACGCAAAACGATCCCCAATATTAACAATAAAAGAAATACACTTGATTCTTTATATTAATCCATGGCTTAGCAAAAGAAATAAATAAAACACCAATATTAATAATAAAAGGAATACACAGGCCTCTTTATATTGTACATTATTCCAATAACATATTCTATAAGATGATATTTAATGTACCTATAATTCGAGAGACCTAAATCGCTTTCATTTACTTTAAAGCCAAACCAAAAGTGTCTATTTACTTTTGTCAATCATCACTTGTATAAAATGTTTTCAAAAACAGCATTTCTTTTTATTCCAAGAAAGACAAAAATGCCCGAATTGTTCATTCTGACGAAGGTCAAGCTTTCACTCCACCTTAGACTTTCAGTTTAACGTGGAATCCGAAACACCAGCAACACAGCGTCTTAACCACTAGATCACCTAGGGTACCCATTAATCTACCAAACAATTGTTTGGAAGGATGATCGTTTACCGTGCTCCGGCTGCCGTCATCGGGTCTCGAGCCCGGATGAACTCTGAAACTATTCTTTTTATTATACTTCATTTTGTACAAATTGACTAAATCCTGTTGTATCTCTGCAAAAACATTGTCCTTGTAGAGATCTTCTAGATTGTTCGACTGATCTTTGTGTCATTGGATGTTACTGCGCTGTCTCTGGTAATGATCTATGTCAAGATTATGAAGGGTAGGGGCGCTAATACTGTTTCCTATGGTACTGAGCTGAGGGGCTCTGATGAAGATATTCCTATAACGACTTGCCACCGCTCAAATTATATACCCATTTCCCTATCCAAAATGGGGAAAGTTGAGGATCGAGTAGTATGCTTGCAAATATTAATGCAAAATATTGTCGTGACAGAGCGTGCAAGTGAACAATTCACTCATTCACCTTGAGATGTGAGCATTGAAGATAAATCTACGGGGAGAATGAACCGATAAAGGCACCATTAGTCGTGAAGGCGACTAATCAGTACTTCAATGTCCAAAGCGTGGTTCCGTTATATCGGTGTTACGATTGACCAGAACTGCACAGCATACTCCAGGTGCGGCCGAACCAGGGAATTGTACAGAGAGAGTACAATCTCCTTGTTTCCGAAATCGCTTCCTGATATAACCCGCTCTCACTCTTTCTCTGTTTGTGGGATTTACTTTACCTATAAGTTCTGTGGCACGCGGAACAGGCTACCTTCAGAAGTTGTGAGCAGTTCCTCTGTGGGTTAGTTCATGAAAAGGATAAACCGAACCTTGCACACTATTTGAGGGTGTAGGAATTTTTCCCTGGCACCCATTGCTAGTGGGACCTCCACGGTATGGAACGCATGGCCTTTTGAGGTATTCTTGTTCTTGTAACTACCTCTCTCTCTCTTTCTCTCTCTCTTTCTCTCTCTCTCTCTCTCTCTCTCTCTCTCTCTCTCATGTATATACACATTGTGCCCCTACTACTTTTGAATAAAGTCTTTCCAAAATTGTTGTGAAAGAAGATTTATGCAAAATTATAATGAAAAAGAACAGCTTCAGAGTTCATTCACACCATGCGTACACTTATCCACGCAGTTAAAAATAAAACAGCATGAAACTCTAGACATACCTAAAGTAACCTAAAGTAAGTAAGCATATATATATATATATATATATATATATATATATATATATATATATATATGAAGAATAAAACCACGAAGGAAAGGAAACACAGAATGGTGCTCAAGCGCTTTCATCTAATGACATCCTCAGGAACACTGAAGTACATAAAGAATTACAGCCTACATATAGGTTACAGAAAAAAAAATATATATACAGTATATACAATAAACGGAGAAACAAACTTAAAGGATTGTGGGAGGGGCACACAGATTTATAAAGAAAAACTATCGATTTTTAGGACAAGATTAAATGAATTGTTTCCAACCAATGTTATAGATAAAAAAAAATATATATATACAAATTTATACTGGAAATCTACCTGGGTTTTAGCACTCTACCCTTTTTTGTATATAAAAATTGAAAAATAAAAGTTATTAGGGTGGCATACAAGTTTACCAAAGATTTAGCGTTCTACCTTTCTTATCTAAATCTGTTCTGAAGGAATTCAAAACAACAGGATCGAGTTGAAAAAGACCTTTGCTTATGTTGAAGTTATTTGTAAGTTGGATAATGGCAGACTCAAGAATATTTCTATTAACAATGTTGCTAGAGTGAAATAAAACTGAAGCATTATTCCAATCAATACAGTGGGATAACTCTGACAAATGGACAAAAAGGGCACTGGACAACTGTCCTGTTCTAACGGAATATTGATGCTGTTTTATACGTGCGTGCAAATCCTTTCCCGTCTGACCTATGTAAAAGGAATCACATTGTTTACAACCAATTTTATAGATAATGCCTGAATTATTGGTAGGGCTATTTTTTACTATGATATTTTTCACAATATTGTTATATGAAAATACTACATTAATATCCAAAAGTTTAAGTACATTAGCAATGCCTAAAAAGCCCGGGAAAAATAGAAGTACTAAAATATTTTTTGACAAAGTACGAGTGTTATTATTGACACGATAGAAAGTTCGTTTTGCCTTGTTGAGACAAGATTCCATAAACGCAGATGGATAACACAGATCACTTCCAATACCGTTGATTTTTTCTAATTCGGCATCGATGTATTCCGGACTGGCGATCCTAAGGGCGCGGAGAAACATTGAAGAAAAAATGGCCTTCTTAGTGGGGGTGTCATGTCCCGAGTAAAAGTGTACGTAGGACAAATTGTTTTTTTTTTTCCGATAGATACTAAACTTAAAACCTGGGCTTTCCCTATGTACACGCACATCCAAAAATGGGATTGAATTGTCTTGTTCCACTTCTAAAGTAAACTTAATGGAGGAGACTTGATCATTTAACTGAAGGAGGAAGTTATCCAGGTCACGATTCATGGGCCAGATACACAAAATATCGTCGACGTACCGCAACCAAGGGATGCCAACCCCCAGGTTTCTCGGAATGTAAGTAATTTCGAAAAACTCCATATAAATATTGGAGAGGAGGGGCGACAAGGGGTTGCCCATGGCCATCCCAAAAACTTGTTGATAATACTCGTTATTGAAAGTGAATTTACAGTCTTTGATGCAAAGCTTAATAAGTTCCAAAACAATGTGTGAAGGTAGTGGCAGGTCATACTTATGTAATTCTTGGGAGAGAAAGTCAAGCATATCGTCAATCGGCACTTTTGTAAACAATGAACAAACGTCAAAACTGATCAATCTATCGTTAGTTTCAGTACGTGCATTATTCAATATTTCAGTAAGATCCATGGAATTTTTTACATGTGAATCAGAGATAGTTCCGAGAACTGGGGACAAGACTTTGACAAGCCATTTGGAGAGTTTATAAGTAATAGAGCCCACCGAGCTAATAATAGGGCGCATAGGGTTGCCAGGTTTGTGGGTTTTAATAAGTCCGTAAAGGTAGGGCAGAGAAGATGAAGTGGACATGAAAAGCGGAATTAAGTCCTTATGATCTTTGAGAATGCGTTTCAAGCCACTATTAAATAATTTGATGACGTCATCCTGCGGGTTCTTCCTAAGTTTGCTGTATGTGGCGGGGTCCTGGAGAAGCTCGTTCATCTTTCTGATGTAGTCCACTTTGTCCATAATAACTATGGTGTTAGCCTTGTCTGCTTTAGTAATATGGAGCTCCCCATCTTTTTTTAACTGTGAGAGGCTATTGCGAAAACGTTTAGGAAAGTTATCTTCGTAATTACTATTCGCCGCACTATAAACAAGGCCTTTAACTATGTTAAACAAATACTGAGGGAGATTACACTGTTTTTCAAAACGAGCGAGACTGTAACAAATTTGTAAAGCCGAAGGTTTTTTAACTATAAAAAAGGACATACCATATCCAAGGGCACTTTTTGCATCGTCACTAATGTTTTTCGAAGAAAGGTTCAAAACACACTTTGAGCTTGCTTTTTTACTCCACTGACTATTTCGAATGAGACTTAATTTTTCGATCCAAAATGTTACGAAGTGAAGAAGTTCTCCGACGCAACTCGTTGTAAATTTCATCAAACAAAGGTTGGATCCACGGTTGGGGAATAACGGTTACAAAATTATGTTTGGCGATGTTTAAATTTTTGAAGGCGGACCACTCATTTTGTCTGGTGACTTCAATATGTTTCTTTAAAATTAATCTGCTGAAGTTGTTGAACGGATGGTCGTCAATTTGTCTGAGGCGAATCGGAAGCAGGGATTTGGGAAGAATTTGCTCCTCTAGACAATTAGTAAGAAACTAATGTAGAAGAAAACAAGGACACAAACGGAGACAAGAGAGGGAACAGCAAGCCGAAGGAACGCGTGGTGTTCATTATATGAAAATTATTTCACGAAAGTAACACGTGAAAAATAATTATGATGAATAAAACCACGAAGGAAAGGAAACACAGAATGGTGCTCAAGCGCTTTCGTCTAGTGACATCCTCAGGAACACTGAAGTACATAAAGAATTACAGCCTATATATAGGTTACAGAAAAAAAAAATATATATATATACAATAAACGGAGAAACAAACTTAAAGGATTGTGGGAGGGGCATACAGATTTATAAGGAAAAACTATCGATTTTTAGCACAAGATTAAATGAATTGTTTCCAACCAATGTTATAGATAAAAAAATATACAAATTTATACTGAAAATCTGCCCGGGTTTTAGCACTCTGCTCTTTTTGTATATAAAAATTGAAAATTATCGATTTTTAGCACAAGATTAAATGAATTGTTTCCTACCAATGTTAAAGATAAAAAAAAAATATATACAAATTTATACTGGAAATCTGCCCGGGTTTTAGCACTCTACCCTTTTTTGTATATAAAAATTGAAAAATAAAAGTTATTATGGTGGCATACAAGTTTACCAAAGATTTAGCGTTCTACCTTTCTTATCTAAATCTGTTCTGAAGGAATTCAAAACAACAGGCTCGAGTTGAAAAAGACCTTTGCTTATGTTGAAGTTATTTGTAAGTTGGATAATGGCAGACTCAAGAATATTTCTATTAACAATGTTGCTAGAGTGAAATAAAACTGAAGCATTATTCCAATCAATACAGTGGGATAACTCTGACAAATGGACAAAAAGGGCACTGGACAACTGTCCTGTTCTAACGGAATATTGATGCTGTTTTATACGTGTGTGCAAATCCTTTCCCGTCTGACCTATGTAAAAGGAATCACATTGTCCACTTCACCTTCTCTGCCCTACCTTTACGGTCTTATTAAAATCCACAAACCTGGCAACCCTATGCGCCCTATTATTAGCTCGGTGGGCTCTATTACTTATAAACTCTCCAAATGGCTTGTCAAAGTCTTGTCCCCCATTCTCGGAACTATCTCTGATTCACATGTAAAAAATTCCATGGATCTTACTGAAAAATTGAATAATGCACGTACTGAAACTAACGATAGATTGATCAGTTTTGACGTTTGTTCATTGTTTACAAAAGTGCCGATTGACGATATGCTTGACTTTCTCTCCCAAGAATTACATAAGTATGATCTGCCACTACCTTCACACATTGTTTTGGAACTTATTAAGCTTTGCATCAAAGACTGTAAATTCACTTTCAATAACGAGTATCATCAACAAGTTTTTGGGATGGCCATGGGCAACCCTTGTCGCCCCTCCTCTCCAATATTTATATGGAGTTTTTCGAAATTACTTACATTCCGAGAATCCTGGGGGTTGGCATCCCTTGGTTGCGGTACGTCGACGATATTTTGTGTATCTGGCCCATGAATCGTGACCTGGATAACTTCCTCCTTCAGTTAAATGATCAAGTCTCCTCCATTAAGTTTACTTTAGAAGTGGAACAAGACAATTCAATCCCATTTTTGGATGTGCGTGTACACAGGGAAAGCCCAGGTTTTAAGTTTAGTATCTATCGGAAAAAACAAACAATTTGTCCTACGTACACTTTTACTCGGGACATGACACCCCCACTAAGAAGGCCATTTTTTCTTCAATGTTTCTCCGCGCCCTTAGGATCACCAGTCTGGAATACATCGATGCCGAATTAGAAAAAATCAACGGTATTGGAAGTGATCTGTGTTATCCATCTGCGTTTATGGAATCTTGTCTCGTCTCAACAAGGCAAAACGAACTTTCTATCGTGTCAATAATAACACTCGTACTTTGTCAAAAAATATTTTGGTACTTCCATTTTTCCCGGGCTTTTTAGGCATTGCTAATGTACTTAAACTTTTGGATATTAATGTAGTATTTTCATATAACAATATTGTGAAAAATATCATAGTAAAAAATAGCCCTACCAATAATTCAGGCATTATCTATAAAATTGGTTGTAAACAATGTGATTCCTTTTACATAGGTCAGACGGGAAAGGATTTGCACGCACGTATAAAACAGCATCAATATTCCGTTAGAACAGGACAGTTGTCCAGTGCCCTTTTTGTCCATTTGTCAGAGTTATCCCACTGTATTGATTGGAATAATGCTTCAGTTTTATTTCACTCTAGCAACATTGTTAATAGAAATATTCTTGAGTCTGCCATTATCCAACTTACAAATAACTTCAACATAAGCAAAGGTCTTTTTCAACTCGATCCTGTTGTTTTGAATTCCTTCAGAACAGATTTAGATAAGAAAGGTAGAACGCTAAATCTTTGGTAAACTTGTATGCCACCCTAATAACTTTTATTTTTCAATTTTTATATACAAAAAAGGGTAGAGTGCTAAAACCCGGGCAGATTTCCAGTATAAATTTGTATATATATTTTTTTTTATCTATAACATTGGTTGGAAACAATTCATTTAATCTTGTGCTAAAAATCGATAATTTTCAATTTTTATATACAAAAAGAGCAGAGTGCTAAAACCCGGGCAGATTTCCAGTATAAATTTGTATATTTTTTTATCTATAACATTGGTTGGAAACAATTCATTTAATCTTGTGCTAAAAATCGATAGTTTTTCCTTATAAATCTGTGTGCCCCTCCCACAATCCTTTAAGTTTGTTTCTCCGTTTATTGTATATATATATATATATATATATATATATATATTTTTTTTTCTGTAACCTATATATAGGCTGTAATTCTTTATGTACTTCAGTTTTCCTGAGGATTTCATTAGACGAAAGCGCTTGAGCACCATTCTGTGTTTCCTTTCCTTCGTGGTTTTATTCATTATAATTATTTTTCACGTGTTACTTTCGTGAAATAATTTTCATATATATGAAATTAGAAAGGAATATCAGCCCTCAATTTCGTACAATTTTTTTCCTACAACGTATTCTTTCATCTCTCCTGGGACTAATTCAGTGGCCATTGTTACAATGCCGCTTACCGTAGAACAGCAAAGTTAAGCAACACTGGGTCTGAGTAGCATTTCGATAGGTGACCCTCCTCCGCACCCAGATGATGTAGTGGCCCGTGGTTCGGATCAAAGGTAAAGCTACATATAGATTCCCTCCGTCACATGATTTTTACCATTACGAAACAATCCTAAAACATCAACATCATCTACGTGTCAAATTACTTTTCCGTAGTTAAGGCATAACCAGCCATTTGGTATACATACTTATATATTATATATATAATTAAATACTAATATTGTTTTTATATATATATATATATATATATATATATATATATATATATATATATAACCAAAAGAATTAAATGAAACATCAATACATCATTTTGTTTATTTAGACGAATTATTGGAATAATATCTTGAAATATATAGAAAATAAATACACAATCCTATACAAACGAGGAGTATATGCAATAAAAATAATAATAGTAGTATAAAAAATACGAACGAAGAACATATAAAATAAACAATAATAATATAAGAAATACAAAACGTTGGAATATAATCATCAAAATAATAGTACAGGAGAAATATATATATATACACACACACACAATTATATTAAGTAATTCAATATATTGAAAATAAATATACATCAAAATATATAATTTTATGTTCTACTGCGCTTAACTAAAACACTAAACTCGCACATGATCGATTCTACAGTCACATCATTGTTGCTTTACACTACGCAATAAATACGATTTCATATTATTTCACCGCTCAAGTTATAGGGATGCCTATACTCGATGTAAATGGCCTTCATATCGTTCAATACTATTTTTGTGCCCACTTTACATTCAGTTGGCAAGTTATCCTTGAACTAATACAATCAAAAGCACGCACAAAGAGGTCATCGTTAGCCACAACATCATTATTCAATTAAAGTTTATAAACACTCCTTTCCACTCGATGGTTTATTCTTACCGATACGCGTTTTTCAAATGTGAACTCTTCTTCACAATTCATAGCGGTAGTTGAAATAATCTTCTAAGTCGTAACGACAGCTCTTCATTATATAAAGAAACATCCCTTCAGGGTGAACGGTGGGGATTTTCACGAACTAAACACATTTTAATCACACTCCGGCGCACTATTTGAGAGAAACATATGACCATATTTTTTCCTTTTTGTTTTGCTTAGCAGACGATACTCCTCTCTAAATTCTGTTAAAAACTCACGCAGTCCTTTAGAAACAACCTCACTACAAACCTCGTCATGATATATATTAATATATTGGAAAAAATATTTAAGATTTTCCATGATGACAAGATTTACATTCTCAACCCCAGGGTACGAGTACTCGGTATATGATGTAACATGACATAGTATCGCTTGTCATACCATTCATCAACAAGACTCACTAACCATAACCGTTGCTTCTCTTCTGCACGCGTTGTTTCTTTCACTTCACGGTATATATGAGCTTTTATAAAGTTTAGTCCTGCAACATAGTTCAATACATCGTTTGTACCACGAAACCCTGCAATGCCCTCTCCAGAATAGCCGTAGAGTATTTGTACCTCTTGTTCATCAAGCTTCGCATGATTCAATGTAGCCTTAAAAGTCTCAAAGGAGGGTGGAATAGGGAGTCTTTCAGTATCCACCACATCTTCACACTTTGCCGAATACCACTTCATAAACGTTGAACACGCAATATTAAAGATAGCCATTACTATTTTTCGTCTACGTGGGAAAATACACGACTGAGATCCAGGGCTTACAACGGTCAACTGAGCACGCAGGGGTACAGATATGCCCAAGTAGTAGCAGGAGTCACGTGACCATTGATCAAACATAAAGGGGGACGGAGCTTAGATCTTTCTCCTGTACAAAGACTAATCATACCTCATTAAAGTTAATTTTAATGATATATATGTGTGAGAATTCATTGTCTTGATATATTTGTGGCCATATATATATACAGTATATAAAAAATTACTCTTACGACTATATATATATATATATATATATATATGAATCTATTCAATACTTACACGGGTAGAAATCGTCAAAGATGCAAAGTCAAAAACATTTACAGTTTTCAAAACGCAGTGTACTCTCTCTCAGCGATATTAAGCAACGTTAATTCTGGTAAATATTGGATGGGAGATCATCATCAGTGTACAGATAATGTGACGACCTATGGTTGAGTTTTCGTTTCTCTACAACATTTAGCCTTATAAACACTAATTTTTTATATGTATTTTGCTTATTTTATATTTTCTTTCGTAAAAGCAATAAAAACTTTGGTTTATCGGTATTTATCAACTACCTAAAAGCAAATTTTTAGTCTTTGAGTTTAGATGCAAGATGGATATAACACATTTTACGCTCTTTTTAGCAAGAAATTAATTGTAAGTATTCAGTAAAACCTGATTTTTAGGAGTCTAAATTACTTAAGGTGTAAGATTCATTGTCATGAACCTCATACTTAACATGTCAAATAAACTGGTTTGCTAAGTGAGTTTTGTGTAAAAGATATATATATATATATATGGATCTTTTCGGTTTGGCGGACTTGATTAACCTTGTTTCTGTTTCGTGCGTTGATCTCTCTTCACACGGAGATCAAGCTGGTGGCCCCCTCCTCTAGGTCTAGCTTGGTGGAGGAGCGAGTTGTTTGTGCTCTCCACAGGTACACCCCTCCATATAATAAAATGTGGTATCTGGCAACTCCTGACCCTCTATATAACAGCTGCGGATCCCCTGGACGCTCATTATGTGTCCTGTTGGGGCCAGGCGAACATCTCTATCCTTCTTCGGTTAAGGCTTAGGTTAGGGTTTTCCTTTGTAGGTGAGGACATCCCAACTTCTCTCCCAAAGACCCTCCTCCTTTCTCTCTCTCCAAGGTTAAGGTTACCCCTTTGGGGGAGGTCATTCTCCCTTCTCCCCGCAAAGCTCCCCCTTCATTGCAACTTGGGGGATAACCCTTCCCCCTTGTTGCAAGAGCCCTCCCCCTTTTCAACAACCCATCTTCTTTCAACAACCCCTCCCCCTTTTCAACAATCCCCCTCCCTTTTGTTGCATACCACCCTCGCAACATCCCCCTTCCCTTTGAAACATTGATCAAAATTTGAAACATTGCAACATTGCATTACAATCGTCCATTTTCCGCCGACACTACTACCGGCGGCAAGTCGTTACAGTACAAGGAGTATCTTCATCAGAATCTGACGTCCTCAGTTCAGTACCACAAGGAACAGTATTAGCTCCACCACTCTTCATAATCATGCTAACTGACATAGATGACGACGTTACCAGAGACAGCACAGTAACATCCTTTGCTGATGACACAAAGATCAGTACAAAAATAAGAAACCCAGAAGATATAGGATCTCTACAAACCGACATGAACAGAATCTATAAGTGGACGGAAGACAACAATATGAAGTTAACACTGAGAAATTTCAGCTGTTACCGTACGGAAAAAGAGAAGACCTAAAATCCATGGAATATTATACCCCAAATGGACAAGAAATTCAGAGAAATTCTAGAGCAAAAGATTTAGGGGTGGTAATGACTTTGATGATGCGAAATATGAAACACAAAATAAGATAGCAGTAAACAGAGCAAAGAGAATAACGGGGGAGATATTGAGAACCTTCAAACGAAGGGATAGGAATGTAATGATTCCTCTACTGAAAACACTGATCATACCAAAATTGGAATACTGCTCGGTCCTAACATCCCCATATAAAAAAGAAGACATTAGACAGCTAGAAGGGATTCAGAGAAGCTTTACAGCCAAGATCAAGGGGTGCAAAGAATTAAATTACTGGGAAAGGTTACGCGAATTAAACCTAAATTCACTGGAAAGGAGAAGAGAGAGATACACCATTATTTACACTTGGAAAATAATGGAGAGACTAGTCCCTAATCTTACTCTGAACCCTGTAACTCCCCAAACAACAGTGGAAAGTAGAAAAGGAAGACTGTGTCGTGTTCTCAAATTAAAGGCGAGACAGGGAACATTCTTAACCCTAAGAGAAAATAGTTTTGTTGTAAGAGGACTAAAACTGTTTAATCAGCTGCCCAAAGACCTAAGGAACACGAATGGTGCTACAGTGGACATCTTCAAAAGAAGATTAGACGCCCTGGCTCAGAACAATCCCCGATGAGCCGGGCGTATCTGGCTATGTGAGGTGGAGAGTACAAGAAACCAACTCACTACTTCACCAGGTCAACTCGAGCGGAGGGGCGACAAGCTTGACCTTCGTGAGATGAGGAATCATCGCACGGAACCTTTGAAAGGTTGAAAGGTATATATATATATATATATATATATATATATATATATATATATTAAACATGTGCTGTGTATTCTGATTTTGTTGTATATAGAGTTCTTCTTTACTAGCTGTATTATTTTTTGTGTTGATACGTATATCAAAATACCTCCATTGTGTATTATTCTTGTATTTGTGTCTAGTGTATATGCATTTCTCCTCTACTGGTTGTGTTTTTTTATGTTTAATGTAAATATATGTATTAAATAAATCCTGTATGTATTATCCCTCTTTTGCCCCTAATGTACATTCATATTTACAGAATGTATTTCATGAATGTTATATATTAAATAGGCAGAATGTAGTTGTTTTATTTCTCCTTTACACAATATAAACAAATATAATGGAAATGAAGAGTGATATATATATATATATATATATATATATATATATATATATATGTATATATAAAGTTTACACGGCGTATAATTTCATAACTAAAGGACCTACATTGATTAGGTTAGTATCAAGTGAATTCGCTAATCATTATTGGCAACACTGCACGTCGATTCGGCTGCCATCTACGGTACATTGGTTATGTGAGTCAGTTGAACATGTCGACTCGACTGGAACGGGTTGCCTTCTTTTCGCCGCGGTTGTTTCGCCGTGGTAGTTTCGCCGCAGTTGTTTCGCCGCAGATTGAATTCGCCGTGAATTCATTCGACGCAGTGCTATTCGCCGCAGCCTAATTTTTCTATTTTTTCTAGATTTTAATTTAAAAGGCAAACATTAAAAATTCTCAAAATTTATTTGTTAAAAACGTACTCCAATTAAAAATTATATAAAATTTGATTGTTAAAAGAGTACTAATTAAAATTCATAAAATTTTAATTAAGGGTGCTCTTCCAATATGTGCTCTACCGCGAAACTGTGATCTACCATATTCCAACTAATATTCCATATTCCAGGCTAACTAACGAAAATATCACGACTTAACCTAACCAATCGTCAAGGGCGTATAGTTGACCTAACGATTGGTTAGGTTAAGTCATGATATTTTCGTTAGTTAGCCTTATAAGGCTAGTTTCACGGTAGAGCACGTATTGGAATATGGTAGATCACAGTTTCGCGGTAGAGCACATATTGGAAGAGGACCTAATTAGGTTAATGGTTTGATTTTCCTACTCTAATGTCCTTGCTCCGATGCAAGTTCAGTTTTAAATTAAATAAAAATAAGAATAACTTAAAGATGTCCATTTAACTTTTTTCTAAACATAATTTCTCATATGTGACTGTATACATTATATACTGTATTGCTCGAAAGGAATACGAGTTTCGATATAGCTTGGTAATGCTGCTGCGAGCTGCTTGTACCCTGATATGGGTGTATGGAATAATGCTCTGTGAGAAAAAAGTTAAATCTTTTTCTCACTTCCACTAAGCTTTACCCGAGACCTTAGAATGTATTGGGCATTGATTAAAAAAAAATATATATATATATATATATGTCACAACCATGCGACCTGCCATTTCTATGGTTGAGCGATATCCATGTTTGTGCTATTAGAAATTCGGGATCACCTGAAGATCAGGGTCCCCAGCCTTCTTTAGTTAGCCTTATAAGGCTAACTAACGAAAATATCACGACTTAACCTAACCAATCGTTAGGTCTACTGTACACCCTTGACGAATGGTTAGGTTAGGTCGTGATATTTTCGTTAGTTAGTCTTATAAAGCTAACTAAAGAAGGCTGGGAGCCCTGATCTTCAGGTGATCCGCCTTGCTCAAAATCACAATGAATAGAAAGGGGATTAACGATTTTTTAATGTTTGCCTTTTAAATTAAAATCTAGAAAAAATAGAAAAATTAGGCTGCGGCGAATAGCACTGCGTCGAATGAATTCACGGCGAATTCAATCTGCGGCGAAACAACTGCGGCGAAACTACCACGGCGAAACAACCGCGGCGAAAAGAAGAATCCCCACTGGAACAGTGCCCTGCCATACGGAGCAGTCCAAAACGTGTACGTTTAATGGCCGCTCGTAAACGTTCCAGTGTTGAACAATATGCTGGTGCATTGATTGTTGTGCCTTTGCATGAAGTCTGCAAGCAAAACGCCTTTGTGGTCCCAAAACACGGTAACCATCACTTTACCAGCGGACCTCACAATCTTGAACTTCCTTGGTCGCGGGGACCCAGGGTGTTTCCAGTCCATGCTGGCACGTTTTGTTTCTAGAGTACGGTGATGAACCCATGTCTCGTCTCCTGTAACAATGCGCTCGAGAAATTCTTGACCACTGACAGATTCGGAATATCGTTGCAGAAATGACAGGGCACTGTTCCAGTCGAGCCGCCATGTTCACCTGCCTCATATAACCAATGTACGATAGGTGCCGGCCGAATCGACGTGCAGTGTTGCCAACAATGATTCACCTGATATAAACATAATCAATGCAGGTCCTTCAGTTACGAAATTATACGCCGTGTAAACTTATTTTCTGACCGCCCCTCGTGTATATATATATATATATAAAGGACACAATGTATGTGTGTGTGTGTGTGTGTAAGGCGACTGGCTACTTACCCTCTAAAGAAACTGTCTGACCACCGATTACGCCATACGATTGGATGGTTCTTATGTCAAATGGCTGTGATCCTAAAGCCGCCCAGGAAGGCTTATAAAGACGCCATTATGCGAAGCGTTCTGGCCACGAATGGATTTCCTCTTTCTCCTCTCATATATACACATACAATATATATATATATATATATATATATATATATATATATATATATATATATATACTATATATATATATATATATATATATATATATATATATATATATATATATTTTGTGGGCCTGAGCTGCCAGGTTAGGTTACCCTCTCCCCACTTGGGTAGTCTAACCTACTCTCCTCCCTTTTCGCTTAACCCCCTTTCCCCTTTGGAGGATCTAAAACCCCTTATTGCAATTATTGTTCATGTTGGTTGCAATTGATTTACATTCGACATTTTTGCAGTATACTACCATTGTTTATGATTTGAAAAAAAATCACTGTAAAACACATCGAATACCACAACATAAATACATTCGAAGCTGGTACGCGTGAGTGAGGGCCTCCACTGAAATAAAACAAAGGAAACCAAGCAAAAAATAAATAAAAAACGCAAATATGGAAAATTTCAACAGTAAAAACAATTTAAGTGGCTTCTCCCAAACGCACCTATCATCATTCTTTCCAATCCGAACAATTTACAAGCCCAATCGATTTAAATGTTTATTAGGCAAGCCGCGCCTTCGGCTCCCTACCTACGTAGGGCTTGTGATCACTTCGTGTTCTTTAACGCCGCTCATCTTGCTAGATCCGACCCTAACGGCAAGTGAGCGAGAGACATTAGCTCCACCCACTTTATGCGAGTCAGCCAATCATAGTAGGTGACTGAACGAAACAGATATTTGTTACTCCGCTCAACTCCACTCCAAACAGCGCAAAGTTTTTTATTTATAGGTAGATTTTTCTCAAGTTTTAACAACTCATACAGTATCTTATGCACACATAGTAAACGTACGCATTTAACTCACACTGACTTCATGACATTAGCACCGGCACAAAATATTATTGTATGGGCAACTATAATAAATTACTAACTAGGTATTGGTGTCTCATTCACTGTCTCAAATAATTATGATTCAGGGTATGAATAGGAGACACAGACTCTGACAAGTTATTAGAAAAAAACAATAACTCCACTTTTACGAAAAAGGTTGTCCCGTATTCCTTACTCCTGACCACACAATACTGAGGAAAATAAATAAATAAAGAAAGTCCCACAATTAGTAATGAAAATGCTCACAGAATTAATTCCCATAAGAATATAAAATTCTGCCTGCACTAATGAAACAAGATTGCCACATAATAGTTGCTGAAACGTGTCTAAAGGCTAAACGTGTTCACCAGACAAGAGCAAGCTGCGTCGACAGTGCTTACACATGCACACGTCATTGAATTTCCTGAGATAAAGGTCAAAATTTCTTGAGATTTCTTATTTTTTCCTCATTTTTACCTACAAATTTTTAAATTGATCTACAGTAAACAGGTTTTTTTAAATTTGACCAAATTTAGTACAACTGTATGGCATCGGCCAGAGCATTAATTAGTAATACTGTATCGCACTTCTCAATGGCCCTTGAATTTTGAATTTAGATTCATTTCCTGACCGAAAAGCAAGCACCTAAAATATAACTAAAAGTTATAATATAGCCAGAATAGTATTGTAGTTTGTACTGCAGAATAATATTCATTGTTCATATACAGCATTGTTTATATGGTCGGCTTCAAAAATATTTTTAGTAAAGATAAGAATTATTTAGGTTAGTATTTTCCAGATTATTATTATTATTATTATTATTATTATTATTATTATTATTATTATACTAAATATTTCAGAGATAATATTCTTTAGATTTCCTGATTTTTTCCATTTCTTGGGAAATTTCCTCATAGCGTCTAAATTTCCTGAAAATCAGGAAAATTCCTTAGAAGTGGAAACACTGGCCGTCCAGTTAGTCGTACGTTTGCTTGTTTGCCTGTTTTAGTTTCCTTATCAAACAGGAAAAAATTGAATCATAAGTTTTATCATGTTTTGTATGACGCTTACAATGATATTTTTCGAGAAATTTTTCTCAACTATTAGCTTCGCTATTTTATCCGTTTATTTGTCAAGAAATGAATAGATTTTTCATTTCATCGTTTAAAGCGCGAGGCCCTGGGCCATGGCTCACCTAGCCCTTGCGTTAATCCGCCCTTACCGACAGGAGAAAACTTTGCAAGAGTGACTGTTTTTAAATGTCATTCGATACGCATTTGAGAAATGTATTAAAAGTGTAGGTCTAAAAAGGAAATGTTTATGAACACCACTGCATTATTTTATTTTACAAGCATATATATATGCGAGGTGACGTGTGTATATATATATATATATATATATGTTAACCCCTCCGTTTATGGCCTTGGTCGGTTCGAAGGTGACGGGGGTTCTGGTTAGGTGGCAGCAACGGATTTGTTACTCTGACGTAGCTGGTACCGTATAGGGAATCGCAGTAGTTTTATTCTATACTACTCTCCGATTTCTTCTTGTAGTGGATCGGATGATTCTCTGAAGCTGATTAAATTCTCTGACGGTTCCCCGATTCTTCTCAGCCTCTAAGTTAGATCAGTCTAATCAGAAAGGACACTGGAGAAATTTTATGGGCTTTTATACTGAATTTTTTACTTGCATCATTATTATTTAATGCTGATCTGTTTTTGTTTATTATTCTCAATAGGCTGATTTACTTTGCAAATTGTTTAAAGATAAAACAAATATTTTAGCTGTAGCAAGGTCTAGACTGCTAGTTTAGCTGTCGTAAGTTCTAGACTGCTAAGCAAGAGGAAGCCATATTTTTATTTTAAACCGCATATTGACAGATCTGATGTTATCATGATCTGCCCAGTTAACTTAAAATGGAATTTGAAATATGCCTTCCCATCACGAATTACAAACAAACATGTACATGAGCAAAAATTAAATGTTTAAGATTCAAAATTAAACGTTAAGCAGGACATGACTTCATCTTTTACAACGAAGAGAAAATGTATACAGGGAATGAACAAGATTACATTATTAAGCTAAAAAAATGATTAAGTAGTTTAAAAGAAATAATTCACCAATTATAAAATAGAAAGCAAATAAAAAATTTATCCAAACTCGTGTCAGCTTTATACGATTTTGGACTTTATATGTCAAAATGAAGATAGGAATAAGAATATAAGGATTATATAAATATACGAAGTATATGAATGAACATAAGAATTATATGAATGAATATAAGAATTATATGAATGTAGGAATTATTCATTGTTCATTCTCCTCTAGAATGATATTAATACAATAATATAACATCCTAACTAATTCTAACTAGATGATAACCAATGGTTTTTATAATACAGGTTTATATACACAACATAAGTCGGGGTGGTTGTCCTTTTTTTTTTTATTTTGCCATTGCTAGAATAATCTTTTCACTACAAATATATCGAGAATAATAGCACACACAATGATAATACTGACGGCCGATGTCAGTAAATAATTGTTACTGGTTACAGTATCTGTAAAAGGTTATTCTGATTATTATCATCTGAAAATTTTTAAAAGACTCAATTGTTCATTCCATTTTGGGGCATGAAGTCCGGGTAGGATGGTCACCGGTTTCATGGCGGAATTCAAGATTTTCAGACAGAAAGGGGTTCGAGTTGTTAATTGTAATCTCAATATTATAAGGGAAACAGTTTTATTCATATCTACGTCTTAAATTATACGGAGCTGTTGGTGGTCGTGTAGATGTTGGTGTTTGTGTGCGGAGTGGTCTGCCTCACTTAGGTGGTAGTGGGGGTCGAATATTAATCTCGAATTCTGAGTGTGTTCGTTTTTTTCATGAATGTTCTAATTCACGTGGTTGATGCATTTGGGGACGGTATTTATGGTCCGTGCATCGATCATCAATCGTGAGGGTGGTGACGGAGGAGATGGTGGAGTTGGAGATGGTGGAGTTCCACTGAGTGATCCTCTAGAAGGGGTTTCTCCAAGGTCTGGTTCCGATGGGATTCTCGGTTCTGGGACCTCTTCTTGTTCAGAGATTGGCTCGAGTACGGGTGGTATTACGAGGTACCAATCTTCGTCACGGGTAGTGGTTTCTGCGGTGACTACTTCGGTTTTGTGGTCCCTGATGGGTTTGTTAATACCTTGATCTTTTGAGGGATAGGCGGCTCGAACACATGGCAGATGTTTTTTGAGAAGCTGTTGTTCGGTAGCAATCTTCAAATTATCAGCGTGAATGATCTTTAGTTTGGAATGGTCTCGGAGGTGAAGGATTTCGTAACGATTCTTTCCGAGGTTTCTCTTAATCCTATATGGGCCATCCCATTTTGGGTATAATTTGCGATGAGCACTTGGAGGTTTCGCGCTCTTTATGTAACATCGCATACCGACGATTATAGTCCGTTGACGGGGATGACGCCTATGTTACTCTTGTTCCATCTGTTTGTTTCGTTGGTCGAGGACATATCGGATTATGTCAAAAATTTTGAAAGATCGTTCAACTAGTTGCTGATTTGCTTTTGCCATCTCGGAAGGTGTTAGAACTGCCGGGTCGATTTGGTCAGGCAAATCAAAAGGTAGCCGTTTGTTGAAGTGAATAGGACGAAATGAGGGGTGTCCCCGATAGACACGTTATTGCTGTTGTTGATGGCTGTTTGCACCATTGTGCATCCTCCCATGTACGGGAGGATGCATCGACAACGTGGCGAAGAATTATATGAATGAATATAAGAATTATATGAATGTAGGAATTATTTATTGTTCATTTTTACATATATATACGTACAGACCCGTAGCCAGGGGGGGACGGGGGTGAACGACCCCCCCTTGATATCATTTAGTAAATAAACGCAATTTTTTTGCATTTTTTTAACTACTCTAAACAACTCTAAATCCCCTCCGCAGTGACTAGGTTATTGCACCAAAAGATCCCCCTTTCTACAATTTTACCCACCCGCCTTTGGGAAGTCCTGGCTACGGGACTGACGTACATGTATCTAGTAAAAAAGTCACCGAATGAAAAAGTTCACTAAATGCTAAAATGGTAACACCAGTTGTATGCCCGCAAAAGGGTGGAGTGCAAGTTGCAATTGCACAATATTACGTAATGTTGCAAGAGTGCCACCCCTTTTGTTGCAAGAGTGCCCCCTTTGTTACCAACACCCACCCCCCCTTTCTTGCCAAGCCCCGCCCCCTTCGTTGCTAAGCTCCGCCCACCTTCGTTGCTAAGCCCCGCCCCCTCGTTGCCACGGCACCCCCTTTGATGCCAGCACCGAAATGGGACTGCAAGGGGTATGCAACCTGGAGTTATCCCACAAGCTGATCCCCCAAAGGGGAGTGCCAACCTTTGCTGCCAACCCCAAAATGGGATTGCAATGGGTATGCAACTTGGAGGCGGAGTTCTCCCCCAAGCTGAACCCCCCAAAGGGGCATACCTAACCTAAGGGCGCCTCTTTGGGGAGGAAGGGGTTTCCTCACCCCCCAAAGGAGCGGAAAAAGATAGCAAGGAAGAGGAGATCCTTCATCCGACAGCTGCTGGACGCATATGACTCCGTCGTCCAACACCCGGCCTCTTATAGTGCCCCTAAGCAGCCAGTTGGCTTAGGCCGCCAGTGCCTCAAGCTAAGTGCCACAGTATGCTAAATGGATCCGGACACGCACCCCAGTCTAGGTCAGCTCTGTTGCTGGGTCGTACACCTCAGACAAGCGCCAGTGCCACCAGGCTGAACCATACAATTACCCAACCAAATAAAATATATTATTGTGTACAAGGAATCAATAAAACGCCGTTACAGCAAACTGATTAAAACAAGAAAAATTATTCAATAAAACGCAGTTACACCATTCTGATTTTAAAGGGATGTTTTAGCCCAGCACTCTGGCACTTTTGCTAACTATGCTTTATATATATATATATATATATACGTATATATATATATATATATATATATAATATATATATATATATATATATATATATATGATCCGGCTAAATGAATATTAAAAATATATCGCTGTGTTTTGTCTTTTATTTTAACTTATTTAAATCCATTATTTAACCTTTCATAAATTTTGTAAATGTACAGGTAAAGGCGTGTTTTATGACGTATCTTTCGGTTCAGTATACGGGGCAGGAAGTTAATATTATATTTGTGGTACATCTACAGATTAAATTATCGCTGTCCTTGATGACAAAAGCTACCTCTATCTGCCAAACAAAAGAATATTCCAGGTAAAGGGTTTCATTTTATGTACAAGCTTTCAGTATATATATATATATATATATATATGTAGGAGTTCTCAACAGAATATAAATTGGTATTTATTCTATTTTTAAAATCAATTTAGCCTATCACACAATACGCGGGATGTTTTCAGGTCGAAGATCACGAACCTTCAACTACAAATGAGCCGTATGGCTGATAGCTCAGCGACACGCACACAATACAACAGAGAAAATAGAGAAAAATATTCCAAAATGAATTATACGAGAACGGCAGAGAACAATAAAAAATTCTGGAAACTTGTAAACACATTTCCTCCCCGAAAATAATCCGACATGGGGCACAATAGAACCGTATATCTCGACACTACCCAAACAATATATATATATATATATATATATATATATATATATATATATACACACGGTTTAATTGTTAACACTTGCAGAAAAGCTTTTGCCAACTGGGAAAAGGCACGTTTTATTTCGGCAAATGCGGACAAGGCTTTGTTCTACCCGGCAAAAGGTCACAGATCCACCTTTCACCGAATATGATTGTAGTAATGCCAGACAAAGCACCATTCTCTCACAATATGCAGGTGTCTCTCAACCAAACCTAAATAAATTTTTTTTTCGAAAATTCGGTATACGTGATCGAACGGGCTTTTCCAACAAAAGGGTATGATGCTCCACCCAGATTTGATATCGGTCTTCCAATCACCGTCCAGGGATACCTGAATGATCTCGTTTTTGAACATGCATATGCCTAAACCACGCCTACCTTTCGTGGAACAACCAATGATTGTCTTTGAAAAGGATGCACGCTCTCGGCTGGTCGAAAATGCCCGCCACAAGTCCTAAACAACGCCCCTATTCCAGCAGTGGCCAATAGGAAACAAGGTTCTCCGCTTGTAGACAGGGGGCGTACCCCTTATAAATGGGGCCACTTCAACGCTCAGAGCCAGTTTCTCCGGCTATCGAATCCCGCAACAATGGCGAATCTCTATAACTCTCCCGAGCTGTTTTTTGAAAGAGATCACGGCAGTCATGCGGCAGTGTATCTTTTCAGTGTCACAGATAACCGCGAACTTTTCTCGTCTCAGAGCATTGCTGAAAATTGTGACGAACTGCGCGAATCCACAATCAATTCAATTGAGAAGTAAGTAGCTTATATATATATATATATATATATATATATATATATATATATATCGTAAACACTGATGAGATGTCATATTAAAGGCTTTGAAAATTAATTTGTGCTGCCTTCCATTTATATTTACCTTTTAAATATGTGATCAAACTTAAAATACCTTCGTTTGAAATAAACGCGTTTTCAAATTTAATTTTCATTCTCATATATATATATATATATATATATATATATATATATAATATATATATACACAGTGATGAGATATCGAGAAGCTTGACTGTTTTCAAGTCCATACTTTTTTAGAATTTATTCAATTAGGTACGTAGTAGTCTTTGCAGCTTTCACGTCTCGCTTTTATGCCCAAGTTCAGTTAACTTGTCGCAGGCCTTTATTTAATGCATATTCCCACATTTAAATGTGTGTGTGTATATATATATATATATATATATATATATTATATATATATATGTGTGTGTGTGTGTGTATTGTTTTAGTAGTGTCGAGATATACGGTTCTATTGTGAGATAAATTATACTCATTTATTTATCGGGCTCTTTTCTCGTTTATAATATAACTTGGTAGTTACTCACTATTAATTACATTTATAAGACCCATTACAAACACGTTTTGAAAATAGTTTATGCCTTATTCACGACCTATATATATATATATATAATAGTATATATGGTATGTTTATATTTCTTGGACAGCTAGGTTTTTAGAAACATTAAACTTTTAAGAAGTGCATTCGTTTTTAGAAATAATTTTAGCCATCACTTTTAATCGCCTCAAATCCATGACAATTATTTTAATTACAGGACCGCCACGGAATTAGACCGTGTTATAAACACTTTCGGCGAAAGGAGAGCGAGTGCTTCGCCGAACACCCCACCCAGCAGTGCAGAGGTTACACTATTGAATCACAGTCAGCCAAGCGAGCCCGAATTTGCAGACCAGTTAATGTAAGTGTTTTGACCCCGTATAGTATTTTTAAAGTAGGTAGATTTTTCTACCAGATAAATTATACTCATTGATTTAACCGGCTCTTTTCTCGTTTATAATGTAACCTGGCCTTATTCACGACCTCTCTCTCTCTCTCTCTCTCCCTCTATATATATATATATATATATATATATATATATATATATATATATATATATACGTTTCAATCGGTGTTATCTTATAAAGAAGCCATAATTGCAAAGCATTTTCACTTATTCTCTACATCTTTCATCGTTATTTCCGTATATATATATATATATGGTATGTTTATATTTCTTGTACAGCTAGGTTTTTAGAAACATTAAACTTTTAAGAAGTGCATTCTTTTTAAAAATAATTTTCTCTTTATTTTACAGGAGCGAAACAGTTAGAAGAGATTATAATAACTTTTGGAGAAAGGGTGGCGAACGAAGTGGTATCCACACCACGCTGCGAATCAGATGTCATGGTATTGGCACACAACCGCTCAACCAAATGTGCTGTCGTCACAGAGATTATGTAAGTATTTTTTAGGATATTAACAAAACACAACATTATTTTCATTTATTAAACATGTACAAAAAGGGGCAGCGCCCAATTCTTAATTGTTACAAATGTATATACAGATTTACACAATATAGAGCTTACAAATTACAGGGGGTTGCAACATGTGGAAATTTTTTTTATCTGTCTGCATACATATTTATCGTTCATATTTGTGTCACACAAATCGAATAATTTTAAAAAATTCATAAATCCCTTCCCGCGTGACATGTGTATGAGAAACAAGATACAATATAGCCCACATGTTTCGGTGTAAAAACTTTGAAATTGATATGGGGCCCAAATTATCTCAGGCACACGTAATTGCGCGATAAAATTTACGATTGTCGAGTCATGCCATGGGGGGAATCCGAGTGAATCGAAATAATACATTCTTTCCTTAGTTTTAAAATAAATCGCAAACCAGTGAATTCCCTCGCCACCCACAATGTCGGTGTTAACGATTGCCCCGTGTCAGTTTCTCGTGCTAGGCGGCTTCAATATTTCATTCTTTGCAAAACCCCCCGATAAATTTGGAACGCGCGAAACAGTCACTTTTCATCACTCTCTGGAGTGTATTTGCATCCATTTTAAAAATCTGTGCTTATGTTCCTAAATCTGTCTACTTCTATTAGGAACTGTGTTTCTAGATACATTAGTACACTAATAGGCGCGTCTGTAGGCTTGGCGAAATCCAAACGCACTGAAATCGCACCGGTCTGCTGCGGGTTTAAATGGGTGCTTACGCCGGCAGTCAAGTCAGGCGTAACGTCAAATGAGTAAATATTAAACTTTTCCACAAATTCTTTCTGTGTTAGGCCGATTCCAAGTTCGTCACACACACCTGTGTTATGGGCTAAACTGCTGTATGCTCTCGCGCAGAGCGGGAACACAGCATCTGACGAGTAGTCCATATTCATTGTCCCACCCAATGCGACGCCATTGATATATAAAGTAAGATTTTTAAGCCCAAAATTTTCAAACTTCAAGGCATTCTTTTTATAATCTCCATTCGTCGAAGCGTGGTCTTGCATTCCAATTAAAATCCTTTTAGGCAGTACTCCAAGAGCGATGTTTTCTATCTGTTTCGATGCCAATCCTTTGGGGATCGTGTACAGTTTGATCTGTACCCTGTTAATTAGGTATTTCACTGTGGTGTGTACCAGTTCTTTCTCAATTTCTATATGTTTCGCGGAACTTAGTTTCACTCGGTGTATACGCAAATATGCCTCCATGATATGGATCACAACAGGTTTCGCGCCTTCTTCTTGGTCAGAGCCCAGATTTATACAGATCTCAGGGCTCGTGCGGGTAAGCTTCAATTTCATATCTACCCCGTTCATAAGCAACTTCTCCTGGAATGTAAAGTCCGTGTGCAGGCGTCCAAAACATTCATATATCTTTTTTTTAGAATTTTTAAATTTATCCTTTATACTACCCTCATCTTTAGTGTGGTAATACCCCTCGGCAGATAAAAAGGTATCCTTCGCTTCTTTTGAAAAGTTGAGGACATTTTCCAGATATGCTCGTAGGTGGTAGTACCCCGTGCCTGCTGAGATGTTAGTCTGATTTAAATATACGTCACACTGGCTGAATATGGTGTGCAGAAAGTTTGTTTCGGGGTATGCAGCATAATTATCATCGCAATCCGTTCCATCAGAATGAGCTATGCGTAGTTTAGTGTACATGTCCATACAGCTCGGGTCAAAAAAGTAAGGGCCTGAGCTGGGTATCACGAACTCTAGGGCACTGGGTGAACTAATCGTGTTTAAAGGGTTAATTGTAATAAAGTCACTGTGCTCAATAGAAACTTGAATTGGAGGCAGCTCAAAGAGGGATAGCTCCGATTTACAGCACTGTGAACTGCAAGGATGAATGAAACGTGCCATGGTGAGTTAGAAACAGTGCCACCTCCCCCGACGAGTATCAGTCAATCTATGATTCGTGAGAGTAGCGTCCGCAGTTTATATCAGTTAAAAAAAATGATCGGTCATAGTTCTCATACGCTTAGAACACTTCTTTTTTGGCGCCCTTTTACGTTTAATACCACGGGACCCCTTCTTCTTCCTAACATTTCTCTTCTTTACACCACGTGTTGGCACCCCCTTCTTCCTATCAATTCTCTTCTTTCCTCCGCCACGCATTTTTCTCTTAGCATCTTTGATGATTTCATCCCGTGTACGGTTTAAATGTTTTTTTAGGGCTTCTTTAGGTTTAGTTCCCGCGAGCGGTATGGATGAAAAAATGGACCCAAGTCCACTACCACGCTGGTATCTCACCCCTCGGTATAACGTGAATGGTTTTCTGGACATTATAACTCAGTGCGTCGAAAGTGTAGCTTCACTGTTAAGCTCCCGTCACCGAATGGGAAATTTTTACCCTCACTCGTTCTTATATATATTGAGATATTAGTTATTAGATTAGTTGAGAAAATCACATAATGGGGTCTGTCATATGTAATACTCAAACTCCTTCCTCTATGGTTGGGAATGTGCGCTACGCGCAGCAGTCGTGCCTGGGTATCCCCAACAAACTGGTGTTCCGCTATATTGCTGTAAATATAGCACATGTCTGGAGGCTGAGAGCTTACATCCAATTTCTCCATCTTCAGCTGATACACTAAGTTGGACAAGTCATCCGGTGCCTCGTGAAAGGTGTCTCTTTAGAAGGCTGCTCGATAACGCCCCTCGGTTATAATTTTGAACACTCTTCCGTCTTTAAGATTTCTGATAACCTTTGATTTTAGCATTAGAGTATGTGCAGTGCCTCCTCTGTTTACGATATCGTATATTAAATCATTCGTAAGGTGTGAGTTTTTTAAACATATGTTTAAGTCTCTCACAACATCCTGAACCGAACCCCATAGCGGCCCGGTCCTAGTTTCATAGTTGTACTGTAAAACTGTGCGACCTTAGTCCGGGCGATACGTATAGTTTCATCCCGAGTTACCCCGGCTTTTGCACACTCATCACAGTTTCTAAGAATTGTAAAAACGACATCTTTATAATCAATATTTAAAAAGACGGTATCCAGCTGAATTTCACATATCCCCACCTCATACAAATCACGGCCCAATTCAATGGGACCATGGAGTTCTGTTACAAAATTGGCTAGTGTGTTGTTAGGGTGTACAGACAGGGACGATGAGGACGGGAGCGTGACGTAGAAATGGTTGGGGGCCATGCTGCATACTAATTAAGCTTCATGACTGCATCAGCTTTTATATAGGTATTGAAGCTTTCTATAACCTAGCCACTTCACCAGGTACATTTTTCTCTTTCCTGTACCTTTGGTTGCTAAAATTTTCTCAATTTTAAACACATTTTTTCCTAAATTAAATGCCACTTTCTGAAGTTCCTCGCGGTAAACCCCCCGAGATTTCTTCCCCATTCAAATCTTCAACGTAATACATCATTATCTCGCCTTTAGGCCTCATAGCCCTAACTTTAAAAATCTCGCGTGTCCATCCTTGCTCAAAACCCTTCGCGAATTTATTTCCCGAACGTGACAACCTTACATAATCATTGATTTTGAAACGCGCAGATTGTGGTGGTGGTGGTGATGGTCCATCACTTCTCGGACGCTTGCCTCTTTCTAAAACATCGTTAGGCGTTGTACCGATCGTACGGTGGTGTGAGCGGTTGTAGGATGAAGCCAGTGAATCGAGAACGTTTATATATCTGAGCGTGCTTTTATGTGTAAAATAACAGTGCATGCGTTCCTTTATGGTACGTTGAACTCTTTCAGCTAAAGATGTTTTATGTATAGAGTTGGAAGTGTAATAGCTGATATTAAACTCTGACAACATGTTCTGAAAAGCTCACCCTATAAATTCTTTCCCCATGTCCGTACAAAAATAGCCTAGAATCCTGTTTTCTGTCAACATCAGTGTTTTGGTTGCTTTAGCGACTGTTTCAGGTGATTTATTTTTCAGGGGAACTAGCCACAGGTATCTAGAGAATACATCTATTATGAATAGGATGTAGCGGTAACCATCGTTGTACACCGAATATCTTTGCATGTTTGTTAAATCTGCCTGCCAAATAGAGTAACTCGAAGCGGCTGTTGTCTTTGCTGTTTTAAACCTTTTTCTCACCGGTTTATGAAGTGCGTAAGCACCCTGGGCACGCAAAAATCTCTCAACATCCTTTTTCCTTACACCATAAGTACCTTTGTACAGTCTATTAACGCCACCATAGGATGCAGGGCTAGAAATGTCATAATAGTGCTTACTTAATACGTTAGCCATTTGCGTATTTCAGAGGTACGTGGATAAGGTGGCCTTCTACTCTCTTCTTTCTTCTCTTCAGAGACACTGCAGCTGTTGTGGGTGAAGGTGTACTCAGTTGTGACACGTGCGATGCATGCTCCAAGTCTTTTAACCTATTCAGATTACCTATCAATGTTTTGGGGACATTTATTTGCTGTAGTCTTGCCTTAATATGCCTCCATCCTGTTGGTGATGGCCTGTCCCACTTTCTCACCAGATCATGAACAATATCAACGATATTGGACCCTTGCACCCTTGATCCATCAACAATGACCTCGCCTGTGTCTGCCCACTGTATGACGGGGTCCTCACTCAATAGATTATAAAGACTTAACCCTTTATTCCTCAATGTATGGGGGAGGCTGTTTTTTAGCACATGTTCGATGTGCTGTGTTCCGCTACTCTTTGGTTGCTCAGGCCCTGTACCACTATGCTCAGCGCTACTCGAGCTGTGCCTCACGGGGAGCTCTGTAGGATGTTTATAATCTTCGTACTCATGAAGAAATTTCTGCAAAGCCTCTTGATACAAAACCCTTTTCTCATCAGGCGTCTTTTCACTGTTTAATAGGGATAGTAGCTCACTCCATTCTTTTAAGCCTACTTTTACGGGGCTCTAGAGCAGCGTCTGGGGTCCTTTGTAATGAAGCATACATCTCGTGCGGGATCACAACCACCTTCTTCATTATATTAATCTAGTCAGTAAAGGCCCCAAAATTGAAAATAAGATGGGTAGGAACGAACCGCCTCTTTGTACAATAATACGCTTTTTCTTACCCACAGTCTGACTTTTATGGGCGAGCGTCCGTACTATGTTCTTGTAACGACGTAAGCGAGCCTTCTGACAGGATTTCATTGAAACATTACATTTTATAACATTGAGGCAGATTTCGCAGATGCATTTTAAAAAGTCAGAGTCGATATTTTTAACAAGCATCTGCTGCAACGACCGAGGCAGTCGTTGATAGATTTGTATTAATTCACGGTATTTCTTTAGCCTATTCATCATTCTGGAATGTACACGGTTTCATACTCGTTTGGAAATATATTCGTTCTTTGAAGCACCCTAAACGTTTTTCGCGGGTGAAGGTCACAAAGCAAATATCCATAACGTTGCTTTGTGACCTCTTTATAAACCTCCAAAAACTCCTTACGCTGACTCGGGAACATTTGACTGGCTAATACCCCAATTTGTGACACATCTCTACGTTGAGCGAATAAGACTAGATATGGCGTATTTAACGATACATCGCGTATGTATCTATTTTTGAAAAATAGATTCTGATTGATGAAGAACACGCTTATGTTAAGGTGGTGGGAGAATACTGTAAATGTCTCGGCAAACGTTTTATCCATCTCCAACATGAGGTCATCAATTACGATGACTGTATGTTCATTTCCCTTTAGTGAATTAACGTCATAGACCCCCTTATGGAACAAAACATCATCCTGGTACTCGTTGAACACTGATTGGTATGTCGAATAGCACCATATAACTTTATGCACAAATTTTGAGAACATTTCACCCTTTTCTTTAATAATTTTAAGCATAAACACCGTTTTACCACATCCTGTAGGTCCAGATATAATACATGTGGATGGGCTCGTGAATCTGAATTTTTCTACAGCATCCATTTCTAACACGTCACACCCCTAAGTGACTCATTTACAGAATATCACAAATAACGAGTTCTGCTCCTTATATTTTGTTTTCTTCTTCCACAGAACCGTGAATGACGACGATGTACAGCCCACCATCATCGACATCACGGGTGAAACCATTGACCGTGCATCTACAGGGCCCATACCCTCAACGGCGGCATGCTCAAAGCGGCGACACGCTGAAGAGTCCTCCATGTCAGGTATAAAGCGCGCGAAATACGCGCCGGTTGTTGGACAATCCACTGTACAACCCCAGCCCTCAACGTTTTACGCTACCAACCCTACACCAGATTCTTCAGCCCCTTGTACATCCTCCACAGCCACCACCCGTTCTGTAGAGTCTGCTGTAATAGAACCCCAGCCCTCAACGTCTTACGCGGCCAACCCCACATCGTCCAATATAGGCGCTCGTCCATCCTCCTCAGCGATGACTCGTTCTGTTCAAGATGATATAACGTTCGAGTTGGTGCGCTCCGCAACCCCGACCTCAGCCTTGACTAGAAATCGGTATATAGTCAGGGTTGATCCGAGATCCCTGTATAGCAATGGAATTGAGCGCGGGCTACGTCGCGTTGTAGAGCGCATTGTAGAGTTTGCCCTTCAGAACCGCGACGAGCGTGAAGTCAGGACGAGTCTGTCTTCGGTTTCGGCTCAGATGATGGTGATGTAGATGATTTTTGGGTAGTCATACCATTTAGACGTTTGGCTGCTGAGGATATAGATTATATATTAGGGCGTATAAAGCAAGCTGCCCAAAGTAGTATAGCATTCAATATGGACAACTTCACGGTAAATATTGACCGTGTATTCCGTGTTGCGGGTCATAGTACCACTCCGTATACTCTTAACTTCAATTCCCAGGCTATTTATAGAAGGCATATAAACGTCGATCGTGGTTGCGGCTTTATAGCATTAGTCCTAGCACGTATGTTTACTGTACAAAATACGAAAGCCGATCATATTTGGTTGCCTACGATCGTGGAGCGTGCCCGTAAACTAGCTGTAGACTGTGATTTTGAATTTGACTGTAATAGGGGCCCTGAAGAGCTGAGAAGGGTAGAACAGGAAATGAATGTCCGTATAGTCGTATTTGGGCTGGGTGAAAGTCGTAGGACTGTGTATGTTTTTAAAAGTAATGTGAGAGATCGTCGTGTGAGACTAAAACTGATTTTTCGAGTGGTCTATAGGCATCGGACCTATGTGCCTCTCAGAAAGCAACCGGTTAGTTCGCCTCTGCATAGAATTTAAAGGAATTTCTGAGGGGGTGCGGGGCTGAGAAGTTCCCCCATCCCCCACCGATGTTGGAGGTGGAGTTTTGACATGTGACCGACCATTTCACCTCGGGGATACGCCTATGATTCCAGTTTCGGGCTAATGATTGGGGGGAAAAAATTTCCATCTATCTTTTAGCTTATGGATAGGCACGCAGGAGAGTCCTTAGCTCCTGCCGTTATAGCGTCCCCCGAGTCGTAGGTTCGGTAATAAGTCCAAATGTGGAACGGGACACACCGAGATTTTTCTAGACGTAGCACGTAGCCGCGTAAAGTAGCCGCGTGTAGCCGTTTATTCAAATTTTAGTTTCCCAATGGGAAAGTTGTGAGTTTTCCTTTAGGCAGACTCCTAGCTCACATTGCTACGGGGATTAATTCAACTGGTAGCTAAGTGAGAAGCGCACCAGCTCACCTCTTACATAGATGTTACCTACCTATTGAAACTCACAAGATTACGGCGCTTTCGCGCCCAATCTGCGACTTTCATTCTTCGACTTATTGCCGAACGTACGCCTTAGGGGCCGCTGTAGGCACCAGGGAGGAGGTGTCTCCCACTTGCCTAAGCGTTACTTACGAGATTGATGGAAAATTTTTGGCCAAATCATTAGGCCTATCAGCGCTACTTATAAGTCAACGCATAGGTGCTTGAGACACCTATGCGAGACCTGGCGAGACCTCGGTCCTCCCATTTCATAGGTGCGTCTTAACACGGCCAAACTGAGATAGAAACCATTGGGTGTTGTAGACCGCACAAGACCCCCTACTTATTTTAGGCCTGTCAGGGACAACGTATCTCCCCATCCGTAATATAAGGTGCCTTTACGCGAGTTATACTAAAAGTCGAAAATATGGGCGACATCATGATTTGTGTAAGGGGTGTCTCGAGTTTGCAGATGATATAGTGAAACATTGTAAAGATTGCCACATGGTGTGTGAACAGTGTAAAAGCCCCAAATGTGAAAGCCGTGTGGTTAAAGCTGAGAAGAGGGACTGTAATGTGTGTAGACGTACATTTTTCAATAATAACTGTTTTGAGCTCCATAAAGCAATTCTCAGGTGCAGGAAAATGAGAATCTGTGAATGTGGTATGTTTCACATGATGGGTAATTGGGGTAAGTTTGAGCATAAATGTGACGAGATTCACTGTTCTACATGCCATGAGAAATATAAGGCGATGGCGTAAAGCATGTATTTTATATGAAAGAAGCAAAGCCTAAAAACAGCCCTTGTATAACTGTATACTACGATATAGAAACATACACGAACGCCGAAACCAAAGAGGTAATTCCACATTTACTTGTGAGCCAGACTATCTGCGACGCATGTATGGAGATCGAGTGTGATGAGTGTCACAAATGTGGTAAACGGACAAACGTTTTTAAAACGAATGTCCACGATGGCCCTGTGAAACTATTTGTGTCCTGTATTGTCAAGTTAGCCGACAAGTTAAAAAAAATGACTGTATACTATTCTTGCCCATAACGGGGCAAAATTTGACACATGGTTTCTTTATAAGGAGCTGCTCGAGCACGAGTCCTCTTAGATATTTACAGGTGATCCCTTGAAAAGAAGAAACAAACTTATACAGATGCAAATAAGAGGTAATGTGCAATTTAAAGATACTTTATTATTCACGCCTTGTAAATTAGCAAAGCTACCCAAGGTGATGGGGGTAGCAGCTGAAGTATCAAAAGGGTACTTCCCTTACACTTTCCTCACTAGCGACACTTTAAATTACGTGGGGCTACCTCCACCCAAACATTACTTTAACTATGGTTTTATGAGTGCAGATTAACGTAAAGACTTTGATCGATACTACAGCAGTTTTAATGAACGTCATCCTTATAATATAGCTGATGAATGTGAGAGTTATTGCGTGAATGATGTGCGCGTGCTTAGAGTATGTTTCCAAGCCTTTAGAAGGATGTCCATAGGCCGTTTCAAATGCGATCCGCTGCAAGTCGCAACCACCATCGCGTCACTATGCTTTACGGTGTTCAAGAATAACTTTATGCCTAAAGCCACCTTAGCCATTATTCACAGAAACAACCCCCGCAGTTACGGCCACAATGCTATTTACTGGCTCATACACCTACAGCAACAGACAGGTGTATACATAAAGCACGCCCGCAACACGGGTGAAGTACCCATTAAGATTAATGGTCGTGTTTTTTGGGTTGATGGGCTAAGTGAAAACCGTGTCACTGGTGTGAAGACTGTATACTCCTTTAACGGATGATGGTGGCATGGATGCCCCCGTCCTGAGTGCGGAATCGCCGGAGATATCCACAGTAGATCTCCTGCCGACTGTCTTGCATGGACCCGCACCCGTGATCAACTTATAGGGTCCCAGTTCACTCACAAAGTCTTGTGGGAGCATGAATATGATGCACGGATGGAGACAGACGAGGTGTACCTTGAGGAAATAAACACGATCAAGCGTTCAATGGTACTGGATCCTCTCAAATGCCGTGATAGCTTGTTCGGTGGGCGTACAAATCCCTTCAAGCTATACTTTCCACCTATGGAGGGTGTGAAACTTCACTACTACGACTTCTGTTCTTTATACCCATACGTGATGAAGAACAACCCGTACCCCGTGGGTGCTCCTGAGAAATTGGTGGGACCTAGCCTGCCCTCCATCAATGAATTTTCAAGAAATTTGAATGATCGCTACTTTGGACTCTTGTGGACGTGCTCCCCCCTCGCGATTTATGGATGCCTATCTTACCCGTCGTCATCGACCACAAGCTCATGCTTCCCCTGTGCGTGAAGTGTGCGGAAGAGAATAAGGTAATTGTAGCCATACACCCCACCAGCGTAAGATCAGAGGCGTATATACAAGTCCTGAGCTGGCTCTAGCCGTACGCCATGGGTATAGAATACTGAAGATACACGAGGTTTGGAGGTTTCAGAAGCTACCCACCCTTTTCACACCGTATATAAACGCATTTTTGAAGGATAATGTTGAGGCATCAGGGTATCCGCGATGAGTTGACACCGAAGATGAAAAGTCTGCCTATATTCAACGTTACCGCGACCACGAAGGTATACAACTTGATCGCGCCCAAATTGCAAAGAATCCTGGCAAGTGCAAAGTTGTGTCTAAACAGTCTATGGGGAAAATTTGCACAGAATACTGGCAAGGGAAACGTTCATTTGGCACAAAGCTATAACGAAGTCTGAGATTATGCCAACGCGCCCGATAAAGAAGTCATGGAAATCGTGAATGTCGGTAATACTTGCATAATATAGTACAACAACACTGAATTGGCCACAGATACCTCAAGGGTTACAAACATTCTTGTAGCCAGCTTCACAACAGCCTACGCCCGCATCAAACTTTGGGGTCTACTGCATTCTCTTGGGCAGAGAGTCTTGTATGCCGATAGAGATAGCGTGATATTCACAGCGAGGGAGGGTGAATACATGCCTGCTATTGGTAAATTCCTCGGCGAGCTCACTGATGAGATCAAGGATGAGTATGGGGACAATGTATACGCCGACTCCTTTGTCTCAACAGGACCTAAAACTTATGGGGTACGGGTGAGGATAGGGAATGAAACGAAATATATCGTGAAGGCAAAGGGTATCACGCTTAACCAAGCGAAACGGCGGGTCGTTAACTTTGATTCGCTGAAGGATCTAGTGTGTTTGGACGATGATGAGGGTGATCGGCCTCCCCAACTAATTGTAGGCACCCACAATTTTCGGGCGCAGATGCTGGGGTGTGTGAAGGAACTTAGGGGAGCGAAGGTGTGCCGTAACACCTATAGGAAACGTTACCAGTTACCTGGTACCTATGATACAGTACCCTTTGGTTACCATAAACTTTGATGGGTCTATTGCTAACTTATTCATCACACGTATTTGTAAATATATATGTATTGAGACCAATCTTTGATGTGCCTATTGTTAACTTATTTATTGCACGTATTTGTAAATATATACATGCTGATTATTTCGTTTATTAAATAAATCGTGCATCGACTTGTGTTTCACTTTGCGTGTGTGCGTGTGTACAGTAAAGTTAAGCCCCGCCCACTGTAAGACCGGGGACGTGATTCATCCGTAGCCTGAGCAGGCCTCTGTCCCCGCGTTCTCAGTTGACCTCTGTATACCTTGAGCTCAGACGTGTATTCTCTCCCGCGTAGAAGAAAATGGCCACCTTTAATATCGCGTGCTCATTTATGAAGTGGTATTCAGTAAAGGGCGTAGATGTAGTGGATACTGAAAACTCCCTATCCCCGCTCCTTTGACTCTTTTAAGGATACATTGAATCATGCGAACGGTCAGGCTATTCAAATACTCTACGGATATTCTGGCGAGGGGGTTGTAGGATTTCGTAGTACAGACGATGTACTGAAGTATGTTGTAGAACTAAGCTTTATGAAGGCACACGTGCACCGCGTGGTAGAAGAAGCGGCACGCTCAGAATCTAAACAACAGTTATGGGTAGTGAGACTTGTGGATGAGTGGTGTGATAAACGGTATTATATCATGTTACACCATGTCGATTACTCATACCCTACGACTGAAAATGTGAATCTCGTTATCATGGACAATCTTAAGTATTTTTACCACTACATTAATATGTATCATGATGAGGTTTGTAACGAGGTTGTGACTAAAGGGTTATGAGAGTTTTTAACAGATTTTAGAGATGAGTATCGCCTGTTGAATAAAAAGCCTAAATATGAACATATGTTTCTCTCTAACAGCGCCCCGCAGTGTGAAGATTTATAGGAGATAAAACATTATAAAATGTGTTTAGCTCGTGAAATTTACCCTGAGGGAAACTGTCTGGTGCGTATTCGGGGGAAGTGGTAGTGATAAAACGTTAAAACCGAAATTAATTCTTGTATCGGAAAATTTCTCAAAACACCTACCCAGTATAATGGGGTACAACAATTCATGTTGGGCCAGCTCCGCACAGGTTTCATTAGATTATGGTGCGACTCGCACCTCACGGATCATACGGGTTCGAATAAACCCATTCACGTATCATCAGGGTGAATCACCCGCCCATCGAACTGTTCCTGTCTACCTGCGTGTCTCACACGGCTCATAGTCTTCTCAGAGCTTGCTCCGAGTGGATGTGCCATAGTCATCTCGAGCTGTGTGAATGCGATGGAACTCCTTTTGAGAAGCATTCTCAACGCATCGTACGACGTCTCCGTGACGAAGTCGTTGCGTGTGTTCAGGCGGGAAACCGGCACCATTAACTGTGTGCTTGAAACGAACAGTAGACCTGCGAGCAAGCGTAACGTTATTTATTTAAATCTTGAGGAGATGCACAAAATCTTCGCGGTAGTTGAGAGGTGGGCTGAGGACCGCTATGAAATACCACCTGACGTAGGTACAATAAGAGAGGTGATTAGTGAAGCCTCCTCATATACCGTTGTTTGTACATTGACTGCAAATAACAATCACCCATGCGTTGAAATACGACTGCTGTGGAAGAACACAGCTGATAATGGCGTTCTTGTTCCTAAACGAAACCGTTTCATCCTACATTCAACAGATTTGTTGAATGTAGGAATGTGCAGGGAGAGAACGGGCTAGCTCTGGCTGCTTATTTAAAAGGCTTAGACTCTTCGAAATATCCAGAGCTTTGGTACAAAACGCTTGAGAGGTACAGAGCTGAGCTCGCCTACACTGTTCACCCTGAAGAACTGTACCTCTATATAGTAGATAGCTGCCGTTACGACTTGGAAGATTATTTCAATTGCTGCTATGCCGGGTGAAGAAGAGTTCACGATTGAAAAGTTCTGTACGTTAAGAGAAAACCCTCGATTGGAAAGGCATGATTATAAGCTTGTATTTAATGACATAGTTAACGATGACTTTTTTGCGCGTGCTTTTGATTGCGTTCTAGTGGCGCTTAAATAGAACTTACCTGCCGAGTGTAAAGTGGGTACAAAAATAGTGTTGAATGATATGAAAGCCTTTTACATTGAATATAAACCGCCGTATCAGTTAAGCGGCGAGTTGATGCTTGAGCGGTTTTCCCACATCGTGCAGAGTAATGCCGATGTTGATGTAGCATCAATCAGCATTGAATTTACCATTTTGTACTGTAGAACGTAAAGAAAATATATATATTTTTACTGTAATATTTTGCTAATATTACGTTTTGTACGATTATATGTAATTAATATAATATATATTTTTCTAATATTTGGTTAATACTATGTTTTGTACAATTATATATAATTAATATAACTATATTTTTCCTGTACTAATATTTGATAATATAACTTTTGATAATATAACTATATATTTTTCTAATATTTGATTAATACTGTGCTTTGTATGATTATATATTTTCCATGTTTTGTACGACTATATATAATTAATATAAATATATATATATATTTTTCTAATATTTAATTAATACTATGATTTGCATGATTATATATTCCCCGTTCTATTATTTGATCATATATATATATATATATAATATATATATATATCCTATTGTATATCCATTAATTAATAAACAGAACGTTGTAATGGTGTTTTATTTATTCCTTGAACACGTTTATATCATTTTCTTAAACAGAGTAATTGAATAGATAAGTAACGAGGCGGACAGCTTAGCCAACTGTAACATAAGCCTATTTAAAATAAATAACGAATCTGGCAACTCAGCAGCCAGCTGACTGAATAATAATTATATATATGGCGTTGTCTGGCAACTCAGCAGCCGAATGACTGAATAATATATAGAAGAAATAAATATTTAATGCTATCTGGCAACTCTGCCAACTGGCGGCCTAAGCCAACTGGCTGTTTAGGGGCACTATAAGAGGCGCTATAAGAGGCACTATAAGAGGCGCCCTTAGGATAGGCATGCCCCTTTGGGGGGTTCAGCTTGGGGGAGAACTCCGCCTCCAAGTTGCATACCCCTTGCAATCCCATTTTGGGGTTGGCAACAAAGGTTGGCACTCTCCTTTGGGGGGGATCAGCTTGGGGGATAACTCCAGGTTGCATACCCCTTGCAGTCCCATTTCGGGGCTGGCAACAAAGGGGGTGCCTTGGCAACGAGGGGGCGGGGCTTAGCAACGAAGGGGGGCGGGGGTTGGTAACAAAGGGGGGTGGGGGTGGCACTCTTGCAGCAAAGGGGGAGGTGGCACTCTTGCAATAAAGGTGGGTGGGGGTGGCACTCTTGCAACAAAGGGGTGGCACTCGTGCAACATTACGTAATATTATGTAATTGCAACTTGCAACTTGCACTCCACCCTTTTTCGGGCATACTACTACACCGACTAAATAAATAAGACAAGCGGCCTGTTTTGTGCCTGGGCTGGTAAAAGTAGCATGCATTTCAACAGCCTATTAAATCAGTGACATGTGATTCTATTTTGTTCTTAAATTAAGATAAAGAGGTGGTGACATAATCTTTACTAAAGTTGTAGGTTAAATCGTCTAATTATTATGTCAGTTAGGGGTAAATGTCGGTAGCTTATTAATAGGTAAAGTTGAACTGGGTTGGTCGAGGTTTCGTTGCCGGTGGAGCTAATGGCCACCGAAAGAATAAAGTATAGGCCTCCATAAAACTTGTATTATTTAAAACTAACTTCTAACCTAAACCTAACTGGGTCTAAAACCCCACGCTATTACATTTGGCGATGAGGATGGGATTATTTTTCTGAAAGAATGGAAGGCGATCTTGGGTAGATTCGTCGTCTGGGGGATTTCGTTGCCAGGACGAAACTACCCAATTGACGATCGGGACAAAACTACCCGAGATTCAGGTCTTATAGGCTAAGGTTAAGAATAATGGACAAATTTTTTGTTTCATTTGAAAAAAAAGGGTCTTTTCCTTTATAGCACCAGTTAGGTCAACTCTACGCCCTTGACGATTGGTTAGGTTAAGTCGTGATATTTTCGTTAGTTTTAACGAAAACATCACGACTGTAAGGCTATTCAGGTCTTGGGTAGGTCTTTGGTAGTTTTGTCCCGATCGCCAATTGGGTAATTATGTCTTGGCGACGACATTCCCCAGGCGACGAATCTACTATAAACCATGGAAGGCTATGTGGATTCGTCAGTTTAATTTGAAACAGTTTTGTTTTGTTGGTCGTTTCGATTTGGTCGATGATATTAGGTTGGATTGTGCCGGTAACCTACCTAAAAGAATAAGCTACATTGCTCTAGCTTAGATCCTTCTCACCTAACTCTAAAAACCAACTACTGTAATTTTGATTCAGCCCTAACTAGGAAGTAATTTAACCAAATTTAAACACTACATAATGTGGAGTTATTTTACGAGGCTAATTCCACCCAAGAGGCTAAGAAAGCGCCTGCTTTTCTAACTATAATATACCCTAAAACTCTGAGTTTAGTTAAAGCCCTAGTTGCTCCTAAAGCACCGGCGAGTTGCACCTACAGTGAACTGGTACAGGCAAGAGCGTAACTAGCTTTCAAAAGTTGGGGGGGGACAACTGTAATGATGAAAAATCCTGCGATGAGTCCTGTAGGTAATGTCTTAAGTTTGGTCTTCCAAGGTATATTTTTTCGGTAGAATATAGCAATGGTATCTAATTACCAGTCCTTTCGAGTAATAGGAAAATCAAAGAAGCATTTTCACAACTACCTTATGTATATCAAGTATATACTTAACATTAAAGGAAAACAATATATGCAATAATTAAAGTAAAAAATAACTAGATGTCTCATTAAAGTATCTATCACTGCAGTATTAGTACTGAATCAGTAATACTTTCCAGCGTACTAATAGGACTAATATAACTAAAGATTTACTCATCATAGATTATTTCAAGAACTAAATATTTTCCTTTACGTAAGCTAATTTAGATCAAAAGTTGGAGGGGACAAAACCTATATTATCCCCCTCAGTTCAGAAGTTGGGGGGGGGACATGTCCCCCCCGTCCCCCCCCCCCCCCCCGTTAGTTACGCCCTTGGATACAGGCTCTAACCAATCACTACAAACCACAAGTGGTTCTTATCTATAAACGTCTTAACTTTTATTTTAGGCATCAAACTGCAAATGAAAGCATTTCAGAGTTTGTTGCTATGCCCGTACTTGTGTTTGGTGACAAATTAGACGAAATGCTAAGAGATACGTTTGTAATGGGTCTGAATGAGGAGGCTACTCAGAGAACCCTATTAACTAAAGAGTACCTATGTTTTAGTAAGGTTGTAGAGGTAGCTGCCACTAGAGAAGCAGCCTCCAAAAGTGTTAAAGCTTTTGGCAGTCACACTAGTAAGGACCAACAAGTAAATAGCTTTAAATCTTCCAGGCCTGACAGACCTAATAAGCCTACTAAACAAACATAAAAAGTATGCTGCCAATACTACTAAACCTACTAATACTAATGCTAAGTAGGACGAAAAACCTTCCAAGCCGTGTACAAGGGGTGGAAAACACCACTGGAAGACGGACTGCCTTTTTAAAGAGGCAGTTTGCCGAAATTGTAATAAAGTAGGCCACATAGCTAAAGTTTGTTTAAAAAATACAAAAACAAAGGTGAAAATTCTAATTTTAACATTTCTAATTTTAATCCTCTTAATGGGAATACTTCAAACATTGGTGAGGAATATACAGGGTGTTTCAGGTCGATCCTAGAAATATGGAAAAGAAACACTTCATATTAGTTATGGAATTACTATGACAAACTTCAAATACTAAATGTAAACTACAAATTCCGCCAATTTATAGTTTGTATTTGGTTTTTGATATTTGAAGTTTGTCATAGTAATTCCGTAACTAATATGAAGTGTTTCTTTTCCATATTTCTAGGGCCGACCTGAAACACCCTGTATATTTTATGAGCAGCAAAGTGGTAATAATAAAGATCCGTATATTATAGAAGTAGGTCTAAATGGAATTAGTTTCTTTAGAACTAGATACAGGTGATGCCCCAACTTCTGTGTCTAAAACAGCTTTTGACAAAACTTTAAAAAATACACCTAAACTACACAAATTTCAAACCCTACCAAAATAAATATGGTAACATGCAAATACCTATTTGCGGAGAATCCTATGTCAAGGTTTCACTTAATAAGAAAACTTTACTTCATCCCCTAACCCTTCTAGTAGTGGATGAGCAAGGTCTTACTCTACTAGGCCGTGATTGAATCGATTCCTTGCATTTGCTATTGAAATTTTTTTGCCAAATGTGCATACTCTCATTAATTCGTCGGACATAGACTCGTTGTTAACGGGGTTTTCTTTTCGGGCCTGAAGTAGGCAAACCAAAAGACCATCAGGTATGTATAGAGGCGGCGGACCCTAGTATAACTCCGAAATTTTGCAAGGCTTGTCCTATTGTGCATGCGTTGTGGGGGAAAGTAGATTTAGAAATCGATAGACTGCTCAAAGATCGAATTATTCAACCAATAAAGTTCTTCTAGATTGCTACCCTATACCTAGGCCTAATGAATTATTTAGCTCTCTAACCGGAATAGACTATGCTATGGAAAAGCGTCGGCTCCGGGTATTTTCCAGAGAACGATGGATCAACTTCAAGGTCACATTTCTGATGTACTTTGTTTTCTACATGATGTCCTTATCGCAGGTTCATCTAAAGAAAACCTAACTAGATCAACAACAGTTCTAAAAAGACTGCGGGATGCTGGACTCAAACTAAAGAAGGGGAAATATTCTTAAACCACTAATAAAGTTTCATATTTGGGGTTCGGTTAGATGCCTCAGGCATTCATCCGACGGCGGATAAACTAAAAGCGCTGAAAAATGCACCTCCACCCCAAAATATCACACAGCTACAAGCTCATTTGTGTCCTAAACTTCTATAGGAAGTTTCGCCTGATGCAGCGACTTTCCTATAACACCTAAATAAGTTATTACGATCTGGGGAACAGTGGAGATGGGGGAAGAGCCTAAAGGGAATTGAAAGTTCAAAGTACATACTACTAAAGTCCATTCTCCTAATGCATTACGTTCCTAAACTTCCTCTCATAGTTTCAGCAGATAGCAGTTCTTATGGAATTGGTGCAGTGTCATCTCACCACATTGATGGTGTAGATAGGCCTATGTGTTTCGCTTCTTAGACACTAACTGAGACTGAAAGGCGCTATTCACAGCTTGAAAATGAAATGAAAATGAAAAGGTTTATTGGCAGACTATAATCTATATGACAAATATTATTAATACAATGACAGTTCACATACTAAGGATAGGAATATATACAATTGATTGGAAATAATACAGTAATGTCGGAGTTAAGGGGAGCTACAGACAGACGTTTTCGTACCAAGAATTCCATAGCTTCGAGGACAAACGGCAGGACTCATGGATAGCTTGGATAATCGGGTTGGTTGATTTTTTAATTCTTTGCATTAGACTGTATTGAGCACGTCTTGTTACCTCCGGGAAGTTCGGGACATTGCAAGTAGAAAACATTTGCGAAGCTGAGCATCTCAGGGGGTAATTTATGTAAGAGTCTAAAAGACCTGTTGTACAGCAAATTTAGGGTTCTGCCAGAACCTTTTTTATAATACACCCAGAGTTGCTGTCCGTATGTATTACTGCAGAAATTACGAAAGAGAGTGTCTTTAGCTTCACTTGTACAGAACCGAAAGTTCCTTATAGTCATATTCGCTTAGCACAAAGGCTTCGAGATTGTTTTCTTATATCTGAGTCATCATTCAAGGAGCTGGTAATAGTTTGACCCAAATACTTAAACTCTTGTACTTCCTCAATTACTTCACCTTTCATTTTAAGTCTACTGTCATCTGACTGATTAGAGCTTTTAGGATGAAATTGCATAACCATAGTTTTTGTAACATTATAAATAGGCTGACCATACGTACCGTTTTGAACGGGACAGTACCGTTTTTTTAATATTTCCTGGCCGTCCCGTCGTTTTAATAAAAATGTCAATTTTGTCCCGGTTTATGTACTTACTTTTTCATGAATACAGAATATTACATAACCCCCGTCCCTTTTTTGCCATCCCAATGTCCCGTTTTTATCTCAAGGAAATATGGTCAGCCTAATTATAAAGAATATCATGTTTCTGCGAATGTACTTCGCAGACTTTTAGTAGCTGATCCAGAGTTTTAACAGAGGAACTTATTAAGACCATATCATCGGCATAAACTAAGTTATTTATCCTTGTGTTATCTATACAACATCCTACTATTGCCTCATTAAGTGAAGCAATTAATCCGTCAATATACACATTAAACAGCATCGGGGAGAGCAAGGAGCCTTGTCTCACCCCGCAAGAGGAGCCAAAACATTCTGATTGAATGAAATATGAAGCCTTAGCTTTAATATCATCAGTAAAAAATTACATTTCTACCTATGGGATCATGAATTTCAATTAATTACTGACCATAATGCTCTTTTAGGTTTATTTTCACCTACTAAAAACATTCCGTTGATGGCCTGAGACAGAATTCAACGATGAATATTGATTCTACAAGTCTATTAATTTGACTTAGTACATCGGTCATGCAAACATCTAGGTACCGCTGATGTTCTAAATAGATTACCCTTAGAAAGCCCAAATGAATGAGTACCTGTACTTGCAGAATGGGTTCACTTGGTGGAGTTTTTGGACTTTACTGTGGTGACTGCGGCAGAGCTAGGGCAGTGGACCAACTCAGACCCTATTCTGTCTAGAGTCATCCATTATTGCTCAGTTGGTTAGCCTACTAAGGTTGAGAGTCAAACTGGACTCTCGACTTAAAATGGCTGTCCCTTATGGGGCCATAGAATAATAATTCCTAATGATGACAGGTCGAGTTTAGTGAAGGAAATTCATTCTAAACACATGAGTGCAACTAAAGTGAAAGAGCTGGCTGAAGCTTATTTCTGGTGGCCTGGTTTAGATGGAGAGCTCGAATGGTTGTTTCGTTCTGGTCAAAACTGCTTAGAGAACAGAGACTTCCCTAAGAAAAGTCCCCCTTCATCTTTGGAAGTGGCCTACTATACCCTAGCATAGGGTCCATATCGACTATGCAGGTCCTATTAATAACGCCTATTTCTTTGTTATTGTGGATGTCTACTCTAATTCGCCTATTCCGTTCCTGTTTCTCTCATTGGGTTTATCCGTGGTTCTGGTTTCCGTCAATGGCACTTGTTTTACTAGCGAAGAATTTTGTTCTTTCGTTCATCTGAATGGCATTCGACATGTCCGGTGTAGTGCTTTTCATCCGTCTACTAATGGTCTCGCGGAAAACATGGTCCGTACTTTTAACTCGGTCTTGTGTCATTCTTAAGGGAACGAAATGCGGATAGTGTTCGATGATTTTTTGTTTAAATATTGACTAACGTCGCACACGACGACAGGGGTATCTCCTTTTAAACTCAAGGCTGGCCGCAGGATTCGTTCTGTTTCGATTTGTTCCGTTTCGATTTGGCCGTCCATATGAAAGGTTGCAGCAACGAGTTTTACAGTAGAAACAGGAGTTTTATCACGACACTAAAAAAACTACAATTATAGGGTGGCATCCTATAACTTGTTTAAATATCGACTAACGCCATCGACGACGTGGGTGTCTCCTTTTAAATTCATGATTGGCCGCAGAATTCGTTCTGTTTTCTATTTGCACATTCAAGTGAAAGTTGCAGCAACGAATTTTACAGGAGAGACAGAAGTTTTATGAGGACACTAAAGAAAACGAGAGTTATAGAGTCGCAACCTAAATACCCGGTTATATTTCGTAGCTATGGGTCTGTGCCAAAATGGGTTCCTGCAACGGTTCAGGAGAGAAGAGGTCCTGTTTCCTTCAGAGGCCAATTAGAAGATGGTCGTTCTGTTAAACGCCATCAGGACCAGATATGTGAACGTGAATCGCATGATAACCAAAGCCCTCTCGAGGGTGGGCATGACATTCCCGAAAATGGTTCAAATAGTCCACCTAGGAGTGTTGTTCCTATTCCTACTACATCACCCCCGCTCCGCAGATGGACTAGGGTCTCTCACCCCCTTGACAGACTTAACTTGTAGGGTAGGAGTGAGGTGATGTGTGTGCAGGCCCACCGAAAGGATGGGGATACCGTGGAAAAATCCCCTGGGCCCGGACCTCTAGGGGGGCCCTGAAAGAGGTGGGATAAAATCTAAAAATATTAATAAAGCAATTTATTAAATAACAGAGAGGAAATATAATTAATGAACATACATTTTATGGAGATTATCATAGTCAAACTGAAACAGATAAAATATTATCTGTGGTCCACCAATGCCCAAGTCCGACTGACAGATCTGGGAACCATTGTAATTGAAAGCCAGTTAGCCCGTACTTTAAATTTCATCAGAATGATTTACCACTTTGCTAGAAAGAAGGCAAAGAAAGTACACTTCTAATTATGAAAATCTTGCAGTAAAAATTGTCTTGCCTGGATGGACTGGTACTGCATTTGTAAAGTGTATGGTGATAAAATTAATATAATTGATTCGAAAAAAAATGGTCAGTTTCTTCTGAGTTGTTTATTCATACTATATGTTTTGAATAGTGACTTGGACATAAAATCAGTTTGTTTGTTATGTACACAAAAAACATTCATCATAAAATACTGAGTAAACAGGGGGGGGCCCATATACCAATCCTTCCCCGAGGCCCGGGGCAGCTCTCGCCGGTCCTGCGTGTGTGTGTGTGTGTGTGTGTGTGTGTGTGTGTGTGTGTGTATTAGGGTGCTCCAAAAAAAAACATGATTTTGAATATTTTCTCCCCAGTTATTTTCTCATTGCTATCATGCTTCTGAATACTTTTGGGAATTGTTAGCTCGATCGTAACATATTAAGCCTTGCCACCAGCCTCATGTAAAATTGAGGTTTTGTGATTTTCCAATTATGCAATTAGGTCTGATTTGTAGGTATTATTACTTAAGATTAAGTTACATAAACCTCATAAAAATAAATTAGGGTTAATTAGAATTGATTTAAAAATACAAAGCATTGATTTCGTATTAGTATATGTGCAAAAAAAAAAAGAGCTTAAAATCTGGTATTTCTTCTTATTTCTAGGGAAATTAGATGAAGATTGGCCTTTACTGAGGTTTATGTCCCCTCACTCCTGCGTAATTGTTTATAACTGTAGCCATCAGGTTTATTTTTGTTTTGGTAGAAGTGGGCCTCTTCCTTTTGGCAGTTATAAACAGTCCGTTTTGATCTTATTTTGATTTTACAGAAGATGGTTTAGTGTCCCTTTCTTGAAATCAGGAATTAGTTTCCTGTGGCGCTCTACAACCTGAAGCATGTACTGTCTTTGGGGCTCGTCCTTGGTAATGTTATTTGAGTAATCTTGAATGAGCTTCACAGCTCTTTCTGCAAGATCATTTACTACTTTGACACTTCTAACATATTCAAATGCTTTTTTATATTCAGAATCTACGTTCCAGTCACTTGGGTCCTTTGTCATCCATTCCATATCTATTCCCAGAGTTTGTAAAAGAAACATAGAGTTTACTCCAATCAGCGAAATTAATTTCGTCGAAGAGTTTAATTTAGGGAAAGTGGGAACTCCCATTTTAAAACTGTTTAGTTTTCACCTTCATAATTTTTTTAGCTATTTGGCGCTTTTTAGAGATCTCAATTTTATTTGAAAACAGTGAAAATAAAACTAACTCTTCTGTCATATATCGAAAATGTCTTTCAAAGGTGTTTATAGCTGCTGAGGCCACATCTGAATCAATTTTACAATAAGAATTTAAATCATGCCACAATTTTAGGTCATTTATTGCAACATCAGCTGCATTGGTAGCTGATAACCAGGGTTGTATATAAGAAAGCGATGTGAATGTGCAAAAGCGTTCAAGATTTTTTATTTTTTTGGAACGCCATCCACCTTGCATGGTGATATGTTCCTGGCTTTAACCAATGCACACCACGAGGCGGAGTCCCTCCCAAGAGAATAAGCATAAGTTCCGCACACTCTTTGTAATCTTCTCTTGATAATGATTTTTTGTCAGAACTTTGGGTCAACGTTTCTTGAAGAAATTTTTTAACATCTTCACAACGAGATTTTAAGGATCGATCTTTAAATTCAAGAATTTTGAAATTTTCTTTGTTGATGGTATTCCAAAACTTCTGAAAATTTTTAAAATCTAAATTATTTGGACTACTTGTATCGCCGAAAAGTTTTGACCAAACTGCTTGCAAGATTCTTTCCAGTATGTGGTGTCTACAAGCAAAAAAGAAAAGTTTTTTTTGGAATAATTCTTCTAATTTTACATAGGCTCCATTTTTCTAGCCGGAGTTGGACGCCGTAGTGTCAAAAACAAGACCATATACAGTATATTAGATTCGACTTTCCATTCAGCTACTCGAGAATGAGTAGCATTCGCTTGTTTATTACCAGTGCCATCGAGATTTTTGGAAAGCCAAGGAGCTTTCCCTCTTCATATCCTGGGGCACCAGATATCAGCACTCCTAATCTTTCATTATCTTCATGCAAAATTTTTCCAGCCCAATGAAGATTACAAAATTTTGGGCATACAAAATTACTTTTGATTTCTTCGCCTTTTTCTTGCCGCACTATTTTACTGCTGTCCTCGTACTTGTTTTAGACAACGTGATATTCTCCAAATCAACTCCCCACTCTGTTGCAATGGCAGCCATAAATGCAGTTCTTTGGCCAGAAGATAAATTTAAACGATCAGCCATTTCAGATATTTTTTTACTTTTGAATGGGTTTCGTGGAAGTTCTAGTCGCAGTGGTTCTTAACCAGGGGGGCGCGCCCCCCTAGAAACAGGAATTTCTCTAATTGTATTTGTTATTCTCTTAACGAGAGCATGGGCTAATATTGAGAAGTTATTGAGAATGTTATTTTGATTGAAGTGGGGCGTGGAGGGAAGGACCAATTCCTAGAGGGGGCATGGTAGTAAAAAGGTTAAGAACCACTGTATCTAGTTTGATAGTTTTCGAACGCTTTCTTTTTGATTTTTTATCAAAATTTGAAATCACATTTTCATCATTATCACTATCATCTAGTTATAAATAATCTTCATCAACAATGTCTATCTCATCGTTAAGCCTCTTCTTCGCATGTCTGTCTCCATTCTGTAAGTGAAATTCTCTTCCCTATTCCTTTTAGCTTGAACCTTTTTTGAATACTTTTTATCTTCGGATCCTAAAAGAACTTTTCTACCCTCTTTCATTGCATTTATGAAATCAATATCCTCTTTTTTATGTTCTGTCGGCCTCAACCGATCAGTTTGAACTCTGCGTTCAGCATCTTTCTGGGCAATAAAAAAATAGAAGTCAAGGTCTATAACAAAATTTTATTCCTTTACCGTGTTGGAATTGGAACCTTTCTTTTTTTGGAGTGTCCTATAATTCTCGTAAAGGTCTAAAATCTTTTTCTTGACTTTATCTTTACGTTGTGTTTCGATTCCTGATTTCATCCACTGCTTTTCTGTATCTTCTAATACATTTTCAGCAATTGTACCGTTAAAATTTCTAAATTTCTCTTTCTTCATTGGTCCATCTTTTAGGTAGAAAAAATAGCGTAAAATGTTCCCCTTCTTTGGGATTCGAACATCAGAGAGTTTTTCTATAGGCTTTTCTATTAGCCATATTATATCATCTTTTCTTAAGGAAATATTTGAATTATCCTTTGATTTTTTATTTGGATCATCTTTATTATTACCGTTTCCGTCTGTCATTGAAAAGTAATTAATTATTGCTCTTCTTGACAAAAAAATAGGTATTAAATTTTGTAATAATTAATTAAGTTTATATAAACTCAAGTAAAACTACGATTTATTTAATAGATACGCTATTTATGATAGGTAAATCTGAAAAAAAAATGTAAGTATTAATTATAATAAATTAATTCAATAAAGCATATTTTTCAGCTGCCTGGTGGCAAGGCTTAGTATCTTTCAATGTAGCTAATATTTTTTTCTGGCATTAATATGATATAAAAGAATGAGAAGTAGTACGGGGAGCAAAGTTTTATGAGCTTTTTTCAACATCTTTTAATTTTCGGAGCACCCTGGTGTATATAGTTTATTATATGTATATAGTAAAAAAAAAATCACCGAATGAAAAGGTTCACTAAATGCTAAAATGGTAACACCGACTAAATAAACAAGACAAGCGGCCTGTTTCGTGCATGGGCTGGCAAAAGCAGCATGCATTTTTATATCCAATTAATGATTAAGATGACGAGGTAGTGGTATAGTCTTTACTAAAGTTGTAGGGTAAGTCGTCTAATTATTATGTCAGTTAGGGGTAAATGTCGGTAGCTTATTAATAGGTAAAGTTGAACTGGGTTGGTCGCGGTTTCGTTGCCGGTGGAGCTAATGGCCACCGAAAGAACAAAATATAGGCCTCCAAGAAAACTTGAAGCAAAACACCTGTATTATTTATTCTTAAATTCTATCATAAACCTAACTTGGTCTAACACCCCACACTATTACAGTATATACATATTACATATATATATATATATATATATATATAATCCCTGGGGACAGGGGATTTAAAGAATTTTTCCTACGTGGTCCAGCGTGTCGTAAAAGGCGACTAAAAGATAAGGGACCATTGCTGGGGGCTGGAAACCCCTCCCACCTATATGGAACTTTCTACAAACAGGAACGATCAGAGAAGGGACATAGCGGGGTTTTCCCGCGAAGGCGAAGGCTGCGGTGTCTGAATGTGTGTGGATGGTCAGGATGATATGAAGGGAGAGATTGGTGCTCTGTTTCGTGAGAGAGGCCTGGAGGTCCTAGCCTTGAGTGAAACAAAGCTGAAGGGTAAGGGTGTGGAGTGGTTTGGAAATGTTTGGGGATAAAGCCCGGGGGTGGGGAGAGGGCAAGGGAGAGGGTTGCGCTTCTGATACGTGATGGGCTATGGGAATGTGTGAAAGAGTGTAAGGAATTGAGTTCAAGGCTGATGTGGGTTAGAATAAAAGTGGGCCAATAGAGGTGGGTGACTGTTAGTGCGTATGGACCTGGGAGTGAAAAGAGCGAAGAAATAAGAAATACGTTCTGGGACGAAATGGGTAAGTGTTTCGGTAGTTTTGATGCGAGGGACCGAGTTTCGGGCTAGGGGACTTGAATGTGAGTGAGGGAATAGTAGTATAGCCGCAAAAGGGTAGAGCGCAATGCAATTGCATAATATTACGTAATGTTGCAAGAGTGCCACCCACCCACCTTTGTTACAAGAGTGCCACCCCACCCCCTTTGTTGCAAGAGTGCCATCCCACCCCCTTTGTTGCAAGAGTGCCACCCCCCCTTCGTTGCTAAGCCCCTCCCCCTGGTTGCCAAGGCACCCCCTTTGATGCCAGCCCCGAAATGGGACTGCAAGGGGTATGCAACCTGGAGTTATCCCCCAAGCTGATCCCCCCAAAGGGGAGTACCGACCTTTGTTGCCAACCCCAAAATGGGATTGCAAGGGGTATGCAACTTGGAGGCGGAGTTCTCCCCCAAGCTGAACCACCCCAAAAGGGCATACCTAACCTAAGGGCGCCTCTTTGGGGAGGAAGGGGTTTCCTCACCCCCCAAAGGAGCAGAAAGAGAGAGAGGACCCAGAGGTGGGAGCCCAGAGTTGGGCGTTCACTCGGCTGATTGCCGAGCTCATATGACTCCGTCGTCCGCCTCCCGCTCTTTTATAGACCTCTAATCCGCCAGTTGGCTGAGTTGCCAGATAGCGCCATGTATTTAATTCATCAGCAAATAGAAGGCTGAGTTGCCAGTTTGTGCTATATATTTAATTAATTCATATATTAATCAGTCTAGAAGACTGAGTTGCCAGATAACAATATTTATTAAATTAATTCACATATTATTCAGCCATTTGGTTACTAAATACCACCATATATTTATATGATGATAGTTGTCAGGTACTGCCATCTATTTTAATTCGTTACCACAACAGATGAATCTTCTCCTTAATTCCAACAATTTACTTTAAAAGAAATTCTGTTTATTAAATAAATAATTAGAATTTAAACACACGCTCTTTACACAACTAAAATTAATTATTACATAATTCCTATTTTTACTATTATTATTAATATCGCAATTCACGCTAAATCACGAGTAACAGTGGGAAAGGATGCGCTTGTATATATATATATATATATATATATATATATATATAATATATATATATATATATAAGAATGAATGAACAACTCGTGCACACACACACACACATGTATATATATGTATATATATATAATAATTTTAGTTTCACAGTTAACTAGAAATAATATTCTGTGAATTTTCAAGTTCATTTAAGAAGAAAAAAAAAATATAATAAATGAACACTGTGTGTGGGTAAATTTCAATTCAAAAAGAAAACTTATCACGTAAAATTTAAACGTATTTACTGGAATTCTATCTCCAGAAATTTTTAATTAACTTTCACCAATGGTTTCAACAAACAAAATTAGAAATTTTTTATTAAAACAATGCTTAATAATTATTAATTTCTCTATTTCAAATCACATGTACATTGAATTTCTTAGAATTCTCTACTATATATATATATATATACCTACATATTTTTATTACCTGGAAACGCGTTTCAATTTCAAGCACAAACTTCTTAAACTTTACTGTTAGATAAAGCACCGTTACTTCAATACGAAAAATAGTATTATCAAAAGCAATCTTTTTCGTTAACAAAATTCAAGTTAGATAGAGAAGAATTCATTAGAAGGACAAATTCCACTATATATAATCTGGGGGGAAAATATAATATATATTATATATAATATATATAATATATATATATATATATATATATATATATATATATATGAAAATTATTTCACGAAAGTGACACGTGAAAAATATTTATGATGAACAAAACCACGAAGGGAAAAGAAAACAAAGTGGTGCTCAAGCGCTTTCGTCTAATGACATCCTCAGGAACACTGGAGTGAAAGGAGAGTTCAAGGCAACATATAGGTTACAAAAATAAACATATATATAATATATATATATATATATTATATAGTAAGTATAGAAAAAATTGTGGGAGGAGCAAACACATTTGTATGGAAAAATGACAATTTTAGGAGTTTGCCCGAAATTCAACATAAACTCAAATGGCTTATTTCCAACCAATTTTTTATATTTATTGTCTGAATGGTAAACAAGTCACAAAAGAATAAAGAAATAAATATAAATATAATATTTATATGGAGTTTTTTGAAATTACTTACATTCTGAGAATCATGCGGGTTGGCATCCCATGGTTGCGGTACGTCGACGATATTTTGTGGATCTGGATGATCGTCTGGGCCCATGAATCGTGACCTGGATGACTTCCTCCTCAGTTAAATGACCAAGTCCCCTCCATTAAGTTTACTTTAGAAGTGGAACAAGACAACTCAATCCCGTTTTTGGATGTGCGTGTACATAGGGATAGCCTAGGTTTTAAGTTTAGTATCTATCGGAAAAAAACAAACAATTTGTCCTACGTGCACTTTTAATCTGGACATGACACCCCTATTAAGAAGGCCATATTTTCCTCAATGTTTCTCCGCGCTCTTAGGATCGCCAGTCAGGAATACATCGATGTCGAATTGGAAAATATCAACGGTATTGGAAGTGAGCTGTGTTACCCATCTGCGTTCATGGAATCTTGTCTTAATAAGGCTAAACGAGCACCTTGTCAAAGAATATTTTAGTACTTCCATTTTTCCCGGGCTTCTTAGGCATTGCTAATGTACTTAAAATTTTGGATATCAGTGTAGTTTTTTCATATAACAATATTGTGAAAAACATCATACTAAAAAATAGCCCTACCAATAATTTAGGCATTGTCTATAAAATTTGGTGTTAGCAATGTGATTCCTTTTACATAGGTCAGACGGGAAAGGATTTGCAAACGCGTGTAAAACAGCATCAATATTCCGTTAGAACGGGACAGTTGTCCAGTGCCCTTTTTGTCCATTTGTCAGAGTTATCCCATTGTATTGATTGGAATAATGCTTCAGTTTTGTTTATTTCTAGCAACATTGTTAATAGAAATATTCTTGAGTCGGCTATGATTCAACTTTCAAATAACTTTAACATGAGTAAAGGTCTGTTTCAACTCGATCCCGTTGCTCTGAATTCCTTCAGAATGGATTTAAACAAAAAGGGCAGGTTGCTAAACCTTTGGTAAAAATTTGTTTTTGTCTCTTTTTCCTTATAAATCTGTATGTTTATCTTACAATTTTATTTTTCAATTTATTGTTGTATGCGTATTTATTATATATGTATGTATATGTATGTATGTGTATGTATATATATATATATATATATATATATATATGTATGTATGTATGTATATACGTATGTATATGTATATATATTTGGTTATGCGGGTGTACATGTGTAGTTGTATTATTTGTAATTTTTCCAATTTATATTTATTTTTATTTCTTTATTCTTTTGTGACCTACCGATTTTTCAGACAATAATTATAAAAACCTTTGGTAATTTTTTTCCCTTATGCATATATATACATTCCTTATATATTGCGTTTATATTTTGTATATATACCTTATATAAGTTGTGTATATTTTTATAGTTCTTTATATATCATCTAGGCATCATTTTGTTTTCCAATTTATATTTACTTGTACTTTTTTATTCGTTTGTGACCACAGTATGTATGATTCAGACAATAACTAAAAAACCTTTGGTAATTTTTTCCCTTATATATTTGTGTGCCTCTCTTACAATTTATTTTTCAATTTATTTTTTTTGGTTTATTTCTTTATTTCTTTGTGACATATATATCATTTTGGCATCATCTATTAAATTGATTGTAAACTTTCCTTTTGAGCTTGAATTTGTAGACCCCACTTACAATTTTTGTTTTTTTATCTGTTGGTTTATTTCTTTATGGTTATTTAGGCTGTATGTATTTATTTTTATTTCTTTATTCTTTTGTGACCTGTTTACCATTCAGACAATAAATATAAAAAATTGGTTGGAAATAAGCCATTTGAATTTATGTGAATTTCGGGCAAACTGCTAAAATTGTCATTTTTCCATACAAATGTGTTTGCTCCTCCCACAATATTTTCTATACTTACTATATATATATATATATATATATATGTTTATTTTGTAACCTATATATTGCCTTGAACTCTCCTTTCACTCCAGTGTTCCTGAGGATGTCATTAGACGAAAGCGCTTGAGCACCACTTTGTGTTTCTTTTCCCTTCGTGGTTTTATTCATCATATACAGGGTGAGTCAAAAGTACCGCCCGATTTCTGTTTTTTCGGCTGTCAGATTCTTTCTGGGAAGTCATGTTGTTAATAATTGTCTTGCAGATTATTAATTTTCTTAGTTTATTTATTTTTGTTTTTGTTTTGCAGGTTATTGCTAAGAGTTTGGAAAGTTACTGAATTTGCACCAAATTGAACCATGAATTACCTTTCAATGAATCAACGCATTGCGGCAGTGAAACATTAGTACAAATGTAATGAACAACCAACGATGGCGGCACGCCGTTTGGCACAGGAATTCGATATTAACCCACCCCAGGGAAGAAACATACGATTGATTGTCGAGAAATTTGAAGCAACAGGGTCGGTAGCCACTGTAAAGAAGTCCGGTCGTCCGAAAACGGCAACGAATGTAGCTAAGGCTGAAGAAGCCATCAGGAGACTGGAACAAAGTCCGCAAAAGTCAACTCGCCCTTTATCTGCAGAGTTGGAAGTGAGCCAATCAAGTGTTATCCGTATCCTTCACCAGAAAAAATGGAAACCTTACATTCCACGCTTGCCGCGGTCCGATCGAGTGGCCGGCACGCTCCCCAGACCTTACACTTCCAGATTTCTTTCTTTGGGGGCTCATGAAAGACCTTGTTTATCGTGAAAAACCTCGTACCATTCAGGAATTGAAGGCTCACATCACTGCAAAGTTTGAGGAAATTGATATCGAACTCTGCAGGCGTGTGTGCCACTCTGTGCCTGCTCGGCTGCAATTGTGCATCGATCACGAGGGAGGGCACTTTAAAAATTGCAAGTAAGACAGCTTGGTACAGTTCCTAATAATTTTCCCCCGAATAAATGGTTAGATAAACATGTCATTCATTTATTTCTACCTTCTTGTACACTGTAATACAAATGGCAAACAAACAATCAACTGACAGAAATCGGGCGCTACTTTTGACTCACCCTCTATATATATATATATATAAGCAAAAAATCAAATTTGAAGAGGACGTAGTTAAATTGGAAATGATGTCTGTTATTGTACGGAAATTAATTTTACAACAGTAGAAAAAAAATACATAATAAACGAATGAGCAATTCGTGCACACACACACACACACGCACACACACACCCATACATATATAATATATATATATATATATATATATATATATATATATATATAAAGCACTGCACTGTGGTTTTAAGTCGCATAATAAGTTATGTTTACATTTGTGATGTCATACTCTAGCGATGTACAAACACTCACACTGTCTTCTCTCGTCTCAGAGCAAACTACAAACATCTCGTTACAGTTTCTTTTCCTTTCAGTACTTTAAACAATATTAACATTAAAAAATTCACTAAACAATTGGTTTAACAAAAGAATTCGTTCCATTAACATATTCTCAAATCTATAAAAAATGAAGTAAGCCTGAAATTTAGATAGGCCAAGAGTAAAGCCTGAATAAAAAGTAACGCCCTTAACAAATAGACTAGTAAAAAATATTAATAACTTTCAGGAAATTTGTATTACCACAACGATTCATCGTCATAATGTAAGCAACATATTGCCAGATACCGCAAAAAACCAAAAGGTGTAATATTTATTATTCAAAACCAAGTGTTTTAGCAATGAGTAACTTATATTACTTCTTCAGGGTGAACGGTGTAGGTGAGCTCAGCCCTGTAACGGTCAAGTGTTTTGTACCAAAGTTCATGATATTTCGAGGAGTCTAAACTTATTAAATAATCATCAACCTCTAGACCATTCTCAACTTGTTTAGCCCTACACTCGGTAAACCCGTCGAACAGAGCGGCGTATGCGTATTCGAGTACCGTATCAAAATAAAGCATAACCCTAACACGCGCGTCTAATATAGGTTTCAGCATGCGTAATCCGACAATTTCAAACATTCTGTCGAGGATGAAACGGTTCCGCGTAGGAACAAGATCGTCATCAGCTGACCATTTCTACAACTCTCGTATATCAATGCATGGTTGTTAATTATTTATACTCAATGTGCAAACAATGGCATATGAGGAGGCTTCACTAATCACATCTCTTATTGTATCTACGTCAGCTGGTATTTTATAACGGTCCTCAGCCCACCTCTCAACCATCACGAAGATTTTATGCATCTCCTCGGCACTTAAATAAATAGCGTTGCGTTTGCACGCAGGCCTCCTGTTCGTTTCAAGCACACAGTTAGTGGCGCCGGTTTCTCGCCTGAATACGCGCAATGACCTCGCCACGGAGACATTATACGAGGCGTTGAGAATGCTTCTCAAAGGGAGCTCCACCGTATTCATCGAGATGACTATTGCACTTCCACTCGGTGCAAGCTCTGAGATAGCTGAGTCACATGCATCCTTCGGACGCACCATAATCTAATGAAACGTGTACGACGCTGTGCCAACACAAAATAGCTGATCCCATATATTGACAGGTTTTTTCCGGTACAAGATGTATTTTCGTTACAAGGAATAAATATATTAATCATACAAAGCACAGTATTAGCAAAATATTAGTACATAACATTTCACGCTAATAACCGAATTTACAACCTGTAACAATTTTATAGCGTGACAAAAATAACGGACAATTTTCTTAACATTTGGCACACAATCTACTCCAACGATTCATCAAAGTACGCTTTACAAGCGAAACAGTTCATGATTTAATTCTAAAAACCCTCACAGTACTTTTGATTAAAAATTTTTTTTTGCAAGAATGTATTTATAAAAGGTAATTTACAGCGTAGTAGGCCAGCCCTTTAAGTCAAGCTAGGCTACGTTTTGACAATTTCCAGTTCCGAGAAAAAGATTCTCAAAGCAATTTCTCTCTTTGTGCATATATATTATTAAAAATGTTAATTGTTCATGTGAATATTTTAAACAGAAGCATCAAAGTTAATATAGATCGATTTCAAGTTTTAGTTACCCAATAAACGAGGTTTTCTATGGCTATTTATAAAAGAAAATGGGATTTTGGCACAACTTGCATAATTGTGCATTCTACAATCTGCTTATTGTAATTTTAAATATGTTATTAACGTTATATGCGTCACTATTAAATGTCATTTATATTTTTTTTACTTTCGATTTGATTTTGGATTATGTGTTTCTGCTTTGTAATTTTAATTTTTTTCTTGAACAGTTTTAATTTTGTACTTTAGATTTAGTTTTAGCTCTCCATTTATATATTTTTGTCATTTATACATTTTTAGCTTTTATTTATCAGGCATTGAAAGTGCGATAGAGTCCCCCGAAACATCGGATGCAGCCAAATATAATAACTTTTTTGCGCTACGTCATCGTCTTTATCCTAAATATAAAGTTTAATACAGTTCTTAGTACCTCTGTCATTCAATTATTAATCTTATATGTTATAATGTTATAATGTTTCAGACCAACAAAGACCCTAGGATCCACTCATGGCTGGTCTACCTAACTGTGTTCGTAATTGTGTATTGTGTGTGTCCTCCGTGGTGGCGGAGGGGACCTACAATTTTACGTGGAATATGCACATATAAACACATATAAACATTCGTATGATCCCTTTCCAGATAGAATCTGATTCCTAGTCCAGACGTGTTTGGTTTTAGAATTTATAAATCTTAAAAAATGTAGGAAAACAAGAAACACAAGGAGAAAATGAATTCCTAACTGATGCATTTACATGCTCAAATATACGTATAATAATAATAATAATAATAATAATATCGTTAATAGACATATATACTATTCAAGTACTATGGTATCATAGGTGCCAGGCACTATGAGTCACTGTCATCAAATGAATTAGCCACGGCTTACTAACGGGCCTACCAAAATTCCACCAAAGACGTCTCAGAGTCTAGCATCAGACTTTTTAAATCACAAATATACATATAGGCCTACTGTGTGGAACTACCATTTGCAAGCAAGTTAGAGGCCTTAGTGACAGAATGGGTTATCTGACAATCCTTTTCAGATAGTGCAAAACTTCTGAAATAAATGTTAGTTTAAACGTGCACAGTACAGTTTCAGGGAAAAAGTTTGCCATGAAACAAAATTTCTAAAATTACTAATATGTTTCTTTGGATATTTTATTTGTTTTAATAAAATTTTAAAACTTAAAAACAAACCCAATCAATCTTTCAAATGTTTTGCGCGATGATTCCTCATTTCATAAATACAATGCAGTAACAATTGACATTAATTTACCAGCAAAGTAGCGTATTTGCCTACAGTTAATACCGCGTCAGAGTAGATAGCTGATTGATCTCAGTTTTGGTAGGTTACCCCAGATTTTTTTCTGTATGCCCTATCCAGTACTTGACTGCAGCCTCAAAATAACTGTATCTGCTCTTATTTAGCTATTTGTTAATTGTAGTTAAACAGCGGTGAACAATCCTCAAACAGTAGGCTGTGGCCCTGACAAGCTTGCTGAAGCCAGAAAGTTCTTCATAATTAGTGATTGAACCATTCTTCTCATTTGAACATACAAATCAGCACCAGTGAATATTCTTATGGCTCATTTTTTAATAGAAAATATTGTTTCAGGCACTGTCTGTACAGTTTTCAAACACAAGTGACATATTAGGTAAGAAAGAGCAGGAGTTTGGAACAGACTTAATAAAAATAAGTTTAACCCTTTCAGTCACAGTGGGAGCTTAATGTTTCATTAGAAATAATAATATATCGTACTAAAAGACAATTTTTCTACAAATGTTTCTACATGTTTAATATATATTTAGTTTGTTGTCAGGAAAGGGACCCAAAATGCTTGTAATATAAGTTACTCATTACTATTGCTTCAGTTATATAGGCTACTCTGGTGATAATAAATAGCTGTATATTAACTAGCTGACTTGAGTGTGACATCTTGCAAGATTTTATTATTAAAAAATGTAGCTCATGAGAGGGATTGGCTGGAGTGGCTTCATCTTTTCCAAATGTAATGTAATGTAAGAGTAAAGTACATATACATATTGAGAGAATTGTAGGCCATACCATTCAAATTTTTACATTCAGGTAGCTATTATTATTATTATAGATTTCTGGCATGTGTGTGTGTGTGTGTGTTTTCACACATTACGATCATTGTTCTTTGCAATTTTCTAGTTCATGTATTCATTGTATGAAAATTGTAAGTATATTTATTACTTTTGACATTTTCTGCATACTCTTTAGTTTTAGACAAGGTTTTATCCAAAACAAAATGTTTTTTATTCTGTTAAACTAAGTACAAAGTTAAATTTTCTTCAAAAATCCAGCATGGTGAAGTAAACTTACATAAAATTTTTAGCCAACATTTCATTGGAAGGAAATATTGCTAGATACTTAAATTGGCATTCATAGGCTCTTGGAAAATGTAATGAGTTTAAAATTAATTACTTTAGATGTCACAAATACAAATTTAAGGTATGTATATAGTGAACTATTCAGATGTTATGTAGACAATAAATAATTTTAGGTCTTGAATTTATGATAAATTGTTGTAGGACTTTTATAGGTGCCTGTCAGTAGCACAATTTAAATACCTTACTACTTTGCTGCTATATACTTATTTTTCAGGTTTTCTAGTCCACCTTCATACCATTATGCAAAAATTGCTCACCTGTATGGAGTTTCCCTAGGCGAAGTTAGAGTAGAGTCCTGCTATAGGTACAGTATTTCATCATTGATAAGAATGGAACTGGTTGTCTGGAGCTTATTTTAGTTATAAAAGTTAGGCCAGTTTAATAACTAGATGATGAAAACTTCAACATTATAAAGTATGGTACTTTAGACAGCCACAGCTACAGATACTGGCATTTCCTTACATATATTCTATATCCTGGATTTTCAGAGTGGAGGGAAAGCAGGGTTGGTAAAAACCATTTAAAAAAAAAATCAAAAACCATTGATTTTTTATAAAAACTCAAAAACCATGGTTTTTGGTTTTTAATATGCAGCCTGTAGGCTTATATATATATATATATATATATATATATATATATATATATGTTAACCCCTCCGTCTATGGCCCTGGGGTGGTTCGGAGTCGACGGGGGTTCTGGTTAGGAGGCAGCAACGGATATTTCTTCTCGCGATACTTTTCGTCTATAACATTCTAATTCTTTTCGGTCGCCAGACTGTTTGACCCAATATCTTCTATGGTGCTTGGGTTGTCTCTTTCTCTCGCTTTATGGGGTCGACAGTTGTTAATTCTTCTCTTTCTATAATACTCTGATACTTTCTCTGATACTAAATATTATCGACTTTTCTTTTATAACTTATCGACTTAACTGACTAAGTTCTTCTGAAGAGAGCACGGCTCGAAGGGGAAAATAAAAAGTTTCTCTTACTGTAGTTTACTTCTAAAAAATGTACAGGTAGTGCTCTGAATTTACAGGGGTAGAGGTTCGACCTCTTTCGACCATGGCTTAGGCCGGAATCTAAAGAAATTAAGGAAGCAAGGGGCCTCTGCCCCCTCCTCGCAGCGAGGCTGCTAACAAGGGAGTGTTAATCGAAGTAATCGAAGTGAAGTCTAAGAAGAAGAAGAAGAAGTGACATTATTTTACAGTTTATGATTTATATATTATCTAAATATTGGGGAAATGCAGTTGAAGGTTAAGTTTCCCCCCTTTTAAACATATGATCAGATGAAAGATTCCAAATAAAAATATAAAAAATAAAAATAACAAAAACTAATCGTATTTCTTTGCCGAGTCTTCATTTCTGAAGGCGATATCATTTCGTAGTAGTACATAAGTACAATTTAAGTACATGACTGAGTATGTATTAATTTTAGTTCATTACAATTACGATTACAATTACCAATTAATTCATATTCACTTATTATTGTTTAATTACACTTCCATTTAAAGTACATTCTTACATTATATATTAAATCATTACATTTAATTACAGTTTCAATGAAGTACATTACAAGTTATTATTAATTACAGTTTCATTAAAGTACATTACGTTATATTAAATTAAAGTATTACAGTTAATTACAATTAAACAGTTACTACTACTTTGTTTTGTTTTTACAGTGTTTCATATTAATAGACAATTAAGATATTAGAAATATAATACAAAGTACATGGGCACATACGGTATGGATTTATATACAGTACAACATAATATGTTATATTATGTTATAATATGTTATAAATTTGAATCAGAGCGAGAGGAGATATTTATCTTAGAAGCGTTCGATTTTGCAGTGATTAGCGAATTCGATCACTTACCTAAGCATTTTCGAGTTCATTGCGGGAGGTGATATAAATAAAATAAAAATAAAAAAAATAATACGAGAACGTATTTGTGCGTTTTCGAACGAATGCCTAAAGTTTTGCGTTTCATAGACTGACACGAGTAAAAATGAATATTTAATAAAATTTATATAGGATAATGGTCAAGATAAGATATGGACGTATAGATGAATATGGTTGAATAATAATATTTATACTACATTATTATTAAAGAATTTACCATACATTGAATACGGAAGATGTCCAAATACTAAGCACATGATTCAGTGTACAAGGTATGGGAAACGTAGAGAGAATTAAGTTATTTTATGACGTCATAGTGTATAAGTCATTATTAGAAAAGATGAATTAGGGAAATACAGTAATGAATAAAGAAGTACAAATCGAAATTCTATCCAAAACTCGCTTAGGCGATTTTGGTTTCTCATGTAAAAATGAATATGGATTATTCATTGTTCATTTTTACAGTATTCCCCCCTCTGAAATGGTATTAATTAATACAATAATATAATACAATTAATATAATACAATTCAGAAAATAACATCTAACGAATTTAAATTAGATGATGAAGAATTCTTTTTTACATTACAAATTTTATACAGAACGAGTTCGGGTGGTTGGGTACAATGCAGAGTAATTCAAATTTTTAACATGACACTTGCTTAGAGGGCTATTATAAAATATAAAAATTCAAAGATTAAAACTTTAATTTTATGCAAACAGAATAAAAGGATTAATACGTTAATTTAGACAAACAATTAAGTTAGACAAAGAATGATATTGTTAAATTTTTAACAAAAATTTATTTTTATTTTTCTGTGGGAAGAATTACATACAAAATGAATAGTAGAAAAACGGGAAAAATGTAAATCGTACAATCTGTAAACTAATTTTTATTGACTAGTGTAGGTAAAAATCGAATTACGTAGTGGATGATGTATAGACCTGTGGTCTAGTGTGTATTTGTGTGTGCTAGGTACAAAGTGTGTATCTTACAATTTCGAGGGACAGATTAGCCGAGAGGATTGTACAATTAACTGAATAAATGCATGAGCAAGATATATTAGAAAGCAAAAATGATTAAGATTAAATAGCATAGTTAGCACTTACACGCAATGAAATAAAGTTTATCGTGATATCCAATGATTTTAGAATAAAGGTTGTGTATATAGTATATATAGTGTGCATACGTGTGTGTGTAAACGTTTAAGGGTTATTATTATTATTATTATTATAAAATCCTTTAAGTTCAAGGTAGTATTTAAGTATTTAATTAAATCAGTTACACGTATTAAGGTAATAAAAAAAAACGTACTTAGAGGACCTTGCAAGTAATGAAAATAAATCTAGCGGTGTTAAAAATTAAATTTTGAAGGTGGAATTAAATTCGACTAGTAACATTCCTAGTTATATATGAACTATATAACCATTAACATTAACCAGAAGTATCGGTACGATAATTGAATTAAGAAAATTAAGAATACAAATTAAAAATAGAAATCAATTATGCATTTTAATGAACTAAACATATAATAAACTTAAAAATAAAAAAAACACAACTTAACATAAATTGAGGTTATGTTCCTTAGTACCAAAGAGGAATTAACTATGGTTGAACCATTTCTCTGGTTGACACGGTTCAACTGGGGTTGGGGGTGTTAAAATAAAGTAAAATAAAAAGACAAAGTTCGGAGTACGACATTCGGGGGAATTGAGTGACTAAGCAGTGGGTTTAAGTCTGAAATTGACAATTACATCTTTCCGTGAGCACTTTGCTCTTTTTTTAAAAAAAAAAGATTGCTTGTCACACTACTTAGAACAAAAATTAAAAGAGTTGAAACAAAACGGAGGGACGGCATGTTCCTCATATACATTAGAATAATTATCCAAATCGTTACAACCTTTCTAAAAACGGGTTTGGTTACAAATTATAAAATACATAACTATATATTTATATACGCAACAACGGCATGAAAAGAAGACAAATCGGTCAATTTCCTTCTTACAAACAAGAAAAAAGGTTAAACTAAAGACGCAACCCGGTCAATTCAGGTTGAATTAAATTCTCTTTTATAACAACAAAAAAAGGTTGAATTAAATTCTTAAATTACATTTTCTTAAATTAAATTCTCTTAAACTACAACGAAAAAGTTGAATTCAATTGACTGCATTGAAATGACTGGGGACTTGAAAACTGACTAGGGACTTGAAAACTGACTGGGGACTTGAAAACTGACTGGGGACTTGAAAACTGACTGAGACTCGAAACTTGAAAACTGACGAATAAAACTGACTTCGAATAAAACTGACTTCGAATAAAACTGACTTCGAATAAAACTGACTTCGAATAAAACTGACTTCGAATACTTCTGAAATCTCTGGGGCGGTTGTCCCTCTTGGATGCAACCTTTTGACTCGAACTCTTATCAAGTATTTCTATAAATCTCTGGGGCGGTTGTCTCTCTGGATGCAACCTTTTGACTCGAACTCTTATCATGTATTTCTATAAATCTCAGGGGCGGTTGTCCCTCTGGATGCAACCTTTTGACTCGAACTCTTATCAAGTATTTCTATAAATCTCTGGGGCGGTTGTCTCTCTGGATGCAACCTTTTGACTCGAACTCTTATCAAGTATTTCTATAAATCTCTGGGGCGGTTGTCCCTCTGGATGCAACCTTTTGACTCGAACTCTTATCAAGTATTTCTATAAATCTCTGGGGCGGTTGTCCCTCTGGATCCAACCTTTTGACTAAAACTAACTGAAAATGGAAAATGACTGCACTTGATCTCTATCAAGTCCTGAAGACGTGTCTTCAAAACGTGTCTTGATGGCTACTTTTTCTTGGATGAAAACTAGGCGTGGAGAACTTGGAGTCGTGACACACCGGTTCAAGGGTGGATGTTATGAACTGGAAGTCGTGACACGCCGGTCAACTGGTTTTATCCTGATGCAGGGTAATTTCTATCCTGGCCAAAGAGTGTCCACTTGTTAAAATCCTCTTCTTAAAATCTTCTTCTAATCTTGGTTGTAGGGTTGCCAAATGTTTATCCTGGCTATAGGGTCGCCACTCTGTTAGACCCTTGGCTACAGACTCGCCTGAATTTACAGGGGTAGAGGTTCGACCTCTTTCGACCATGGCTCAGGCCGGATTCTAAAGAAATTAAGGAGGCAAGGGGCCTCTACCCCCTCCTCGCAGCGAGGCTGCTAACAAGGGAGTGTTAATCGAAGTAATCGAAGTGAAGTCTAAGAAGAAGAAGAAGAAGTGACATTATTTTACAGTTTATGATTTATATATTATCTAAATATTGGGGAAATGCAGTTGAAGGTTAAGTTTCCCCCCTTTTAAACATATGATCAGATGAAAGATTCCAAATAAAAATAAAAAAAATAAAAATTACAAAAACTAATCGTATTTCTTTGCCGAGTCTTCACTTCTGACGGCGATATCATTTCGTAGTAGTACATAAGTACAATTTAAGTACATGACTGAGTATGTATTAATTTTAGTTCATTACAATTACGATTACAATTACCAATTAATTCATATTCACTTATTATTGTTTAATTACACTTCCATTTAAAGTACATTCTTACATTATATATTAAATCATTACATTTAATTACAGTTTCAATGAAGTACATTACAAGTTATTATTAATTACAGTTTCATTAAAGTACATTACGTTATATTAAATTAAAGTATTACAGTTAATTACAATTAAACAGTTACTATTACTTTGTTTTGTTTTTACAGTGTTTCATATTAATAGACAATTAAGATATTAGAAATATAATACAAAGTACATGGGCACATACGGTATGGATTTATATACAACATAATATGTTATATTATGTTATAATATGTTATAATTTTGAATCAGAGCGAGAGGAGATATTTATCTTAGAAGCGTTCGATTTTGCAGTGATTAGCGAATTCGATCACTTACCTAAGCATTTTCGAGTTCATTGCGGGAGGTGATATAAATAAAAATAAAAATAAAAAAATAATACGAGAACGTATTTGTGCGTTTTCGAACGAATGCCTAAAGTTTTGCGTTTCATAGACTGACACGAGTAAAAATGAATATTTAATAAAATTTATATAGGATAATGGTCAAGATAAGATATGGACGTATAGATGAATATGGTTGAATAATAATATTTATACTACATTATTATTAAAGAATTTACCATACATTGAATACGGAAGATGTCCAAATACTAAGCACATGATTCAGTGTACAAGGTACGGGAAACGTAGAGAGAATTAAGTTATTTTATGACGTCATAGTGTATAAGTCATTATTAGAAAAGATGAATTAGGGAAATACAGTAATGAATAAAGAAGTACAAATCGAAATTCTATCCAAAACTCGCTTAGGCGATTTTGGTTTCTCATGTAAAAATGAATATGGATTATTCATTGTTCATTTTTACAGTGTTCCCCCCTCTGAAATGGTATTAATTAATACAATAATATAATACAATTAATACAATACAATTCAGAAAATAACATCTAACGAATTTAAATTAGATGATGAAGAATTCTTTTTTACATTACAAATTTTATACAGAACGAGTTCGGGTTTGGGTACAATGCAGAGTAATTCAAATTTTTAACATGACACTTGCTTAGAGGGCTATTATAAAATATAAAAATTCAAAGATTAAAACTTTAATTTTATGCAAACAGAATAAAAGGATTAATACGTTAATTTAGACAAACAATTAAGTTAGACAAAGAATGATATTGTTAAATTTTTAACAAAAATTTATTTTTATTTTTCTGTGGGAAGAATTACATACAAAATGAATAGTAGATAAAAGGGAAAATGTAAATCGTACAATCTGTAAACTAATTTTTATTGACTAGTGTAGGTAAAAATCGAATTACGTAGTGGATGATGTATAGACCTGTGGTCTAGTGTGTATTTGTGTGTGCTAGGTACAAAGTGTGTATCTTACAATTTCGAGGGACAGATTAGCCGAGAGGATTGTACAATTAACTGAATAAATGCATGAGCAAGATATATTAGAAAGCAAAAATGATTAAGATTAAATAGCATAGTTAGTACTTACACGCAATGAAATAAAGTTTATCGCGATATTCAATGATTTTAGAATAAAGGTTGTGTATATAGTATATATAGTGTGCATACGTGTGTGTGTAAACGTTTAAGGGTTATTATTGCAAGTAATGAAAATAAATCTAGCGGTGTTAAAAATTAAATTTTGAAGGTGGAATTAAATACGAATAGTAACATTCCTAGTTATATATGAACTATATAACCATTAACATTAACCAGAAGTATCGGTACGATAATTGAATTAAGAAAATTAAGAATACAAATTAAAAATAGAAATCAATTATGCATTTTAATGAACTAAACATATAATATACTTAAAAATAAAAAAAACACAAATTAACATAAATTGAGGTTATGTTCCTTAGTACCAAAGAGGAATTAACTATGGTTGAACCATTTCTCTGGTTGACACGGTTCAACTGGGGTTGGGGGTGTTAAAATAAAGTAAAATAAAAAGACAAAGTTCGGAGTACGACATTCGGGGGAATTGAGTGACTAAGCAGGGGGTATAAGTCTGAAATTGACAAATACATGTTTCCGTGAGCACTTTGCTCTTTTTTTTTAAAAAAAAGATTGCTTGTCACACTACTTAGAACAAAAATTAAAAGAGTTGAAACAAAACGGAGGGACGGCATGTTCCTCATATACATTAGAATAATTATCCAAATCGTTACAACCTTTCTAAAAACGGTTTTGGTTACAAATAATAAAATACATAACTATATATTTATATACGCAACAACGGCATGAAAAGAAAAGACAAATCGGTCAATTTCCTTCTTACAAACAAGAAAAAAGGTTAAACAAAAGACGCAACCCGGTCAATTCAGGTTGAATTAAATTCTCTTTTACATCAACAAAAAAAGGTTGAATTAAATTCTTAAATTACATTTTCTTAAATTAAATTATCTTAAACTACAACGAAAAAGTTGAATTCAATTGACTGCATTGAAATGACTGGGGACTTGAAAACTGACTAGGGACTTGAAAACTGACTGGAGACTTGAAAACTGACTGGGGACTTGAAAACTGACTGAGACTCGAAACTTGAAAACTGACGAATAAAACTGACTTCGAATAAAACTGACTTCGAATAAAACTGACTTCGAATAAAACTGACTTCGAATAAAACTGACTTCGAATACTTCTGAAATCTCTGGGGCGGTTGTCCCTCTTGGATGCAACCTTTTGACTCGAACTCTTATCAAGTATTTCTATAAATCTCTCGGGCGGTTGTCCCTCTGGATCCAACCTTTTGACTAAAACTAACTGAAAATGGAAAATGACTGCACTTGATCTCTATCAAGTCCTGAAGACGTGTCTTCAAAACGTGTCTTGATGGCTACTTTTTCTTGGATGAAAACTAGGCGTGGAGAACGTGGAGTCGTGACACACCGGTTCAAGGGTGGATGTTACGAACTGGAAGTCGTGACACGCCGGTCAACTGGTTTTATCCTGATGCATGGTAATTTCTATCCTGGCCAAAGTGTGTCCACTTGTTAAAATCCTCTTCTTAAAATCTTCTTCTAATCTTGGTTGTAGGGTTGCCAAATGTTTATCCTGGCTATAGGGTCGCCACTCTGTTAGACCCTTGGCTACAGACTCGCCTGAATTTACAGGGGTAGAGGTTCGACCTCTTTCGACCATGGCTCAGGCCGGAATCTAAAGAAATTAAGGAGGCAAGAGGCCTCTACCCCCTCCTCGCAGCGAGGCTGCTAACAAGGGAGTGTTAATCGAAGTAATCGAAGTGAAGTCTAAGAAGAAGAAGAAGAAGTGACATTATTTTACAGTTTATGATTTATATATTATCTAAATATTGGGGAAATGCAGTTGAAGGTTAAGTTTCCCCCCTTTTAAACATATGATCAGATGAAAGATTCCAAATAAAAAAAAAAATAAATAAAAATAACAAAAACTAATCGTATTTCTTTGCCGAGTCTTCATTTCTGACGGCGATATCATTTCGTAGTAGTACATAAGTACAATTTAAGTACATGACTGAGTATGTATTAATTTTAGTTCATTACAATTACGATTACAATTACCAATTAATTCATATTCACTTATTATTGTTTAATTACACTTCCATTTAAAGTACATTCTTACATTATATATTAAATCATTACATTTAATTACAGTTTCAATGAAGTACATTACAAGTTATTATTAATTACAGTTTCATTAAAGTACATTACGTTATATTAAATTAAAGTATTACAGTTAATTACAATTAAACAGTTACTATTACTTTGTTTTGTTTTTACAGTGTTTCATATTAATAGACAATTAAGATATTAGAAATATAATACAAAGTACATGGGCACATACGGTATGGATTTATATACAACATAATAATATGTTATATTATGTTATAATATGTTATAAATTTGAATCAGAGCGAGAGGAGATATTTATCTTAGAAGCGTTTCGATTTTGCAGTGATTAGCGAATTCGATCCACTTACCTAAGCATTTTCGAGTTCATTGCGGGAGGTGATATAAATAAAAATAAAAATAAAAAAAATAATACGAGAACGTATTTGTGCGTTTTCGAACGAATGCCTAAAGTTTTGCGTTTCATAGACTGACACGAGTAAAAATGAATATTTAATAAAATTTATATAGGATAATGGTCAAGATAAGATATGGACGTATAGATGAATATGGTTGAATAATAATATTTATACTACATTATTATTAAAGAATTTACCATACATTGAATACGGAAGATGTCCAAATACTAAGCACATGATTCAGTGTACAAGGTATGGGAAACGTAGAGAGAATTAAGTTATTTTATGTCGTCATAGTGTATAAGTCATTATTAGAAAAGATGAATTAGGGAAATACAGTAATGAATAAAGAAGTACAAATCGAAATTCTATCCAAAACTCGCTTAGGCGATTTTGGTTTCTCATGTAAAAATGAATATGGATTATTCATTGTTCATTTTTACAGTGTTCCCCCCTCTGAAATGGTATTAATTAATACAATAATATAATACAATTATACAATACAATTCAGAAAATAACATCTACGAATTTAAATTAGATGATGAAGAATTCTTTTTTACATTACAAATTTTATACAGAACGAGTTCGGGTGGTTGGGTACAATGCAGAGTAATTCAAATTTTTAACATGACACTTGCTTAGAGGGCTATTATAAAATATAAAAATTCAAAGATTAAAACTTTAATTTTATGCAAACAGAATAAAAGGATTAATACGTTAATTTAGACAAACAATTAAGTTAGACAAAGAATGATATTGTTAAATTTTTAAGAAAAATTATTTTTATTTTTCTGTGGGAAGAATTACATACAAAATGAATAGTAGATAAATGGGAAAAATGTAAATCGTACAATCTGTAAACTAATTTTTATTGACTAGTGTAGGTAAAAATCGAATTACGTAGTGGATGATGTATAGACCTGTGGTCTAGTGTGTATTTGTGTGTGCTAGGTACAAAGTGTGTATCTTACAATTTCGAGGGACAGATTAGCCGAGAGGATTGTACAATTAACTGAATAAATGCATGAGCAAGATATATTAGAAAACAAAAATGATTAAGATTAAATAGCATAGTTAGCACTTACACGCAATGAAATAAAGTTTATCGTGATATCCAATGATTTTAGAATAAAGGTTGTGTATATAGTATATATAGTGTGCATACGTGTGTGTGTAAACGTTTAATGGTTATTATTATTATTATTATTATAAAATCCTTTAAGTTCAAGGTAGTATTTAAGTATTTAATTAAATCAGTTACACGTATTAAGGTAATAAAAAAAACGTACTTAGAGGACCTTGCAAGTAATGAAAATAAATCTAGCGGTGTTAAAAATTAAATTTTGAGGTGGAATTAAATTCGACTATAACTTTCCTAGTTATATATGAACTATATAACCATTAACATTAACCAGAAGTATCGGTACGATAATTGAATTAAGAAAATTAAGAATACAAATAAAAATAGAAATCAATTATGCATTTTAATGAACAAACATATAATAACTTAAAAATAAAAAAACACAACTTAACATAAATTGAGGTTATGTTCCTTAGTACCAAAGAGGAATTAACTATGGTTGAACCATTTCTCTGGTTGACACGGTTCAACTGGGGTTGGGGGTGTTAAAATAAAGTAAAATAAAAAGACAAAGTTCGGAGTACGACATTCGGGGGAATTGAGTGACTAAGCAGGGGGTATAAGTCTGAAATTGACAATTACATCTTTCCTGAGCACTTTGCTCTTTTTTTTAAAAAAAAAGATTGCTTGTCACACTACTTAGAACAAAAATTAAAAGAGTTGAAACAAAACGGAGGGACGGCATGTTCCTCATATACATTACAATAATTATCCAAATCGTTACAACCTTTCTAAAAAGGTTTTGGTTAAAATAATAAAATACATAACTATATATTTATATACGCAACAACGGCATGAAAAGAAAAGACAAATCGGTCAATTTCCTTCTTACAAACAAGAAAAAAGGTTAAACTAAAGACGCAACCCGGTCAATTCAGGTTGAATTAAATTCTCTTTTACAACAACAAAAAAAGGTTGAATTAAATTCTTAAATTACATTTTCTTAAATTAAATTCTCTTAAACTACAACGAAAAAGTTGAATTCAATTGACTGCATTGAAATGACTGGGGACTTGAAAACTGACTAGGGACTTGAAAACTGACTGGACTTGAAAACTGACTGGGGACTTGAAAACTGACTGAGACTCGAAACTTGAAAACTGACGAATAAAACTGACTTCGAATAAAAACTGACTTCGAATAAAACTGACTTCGAATAAAACTGACTTCGAATAAAGACTTCGAATACTTCTGAAATCTCTGGGGCGGTTGTCCCTCTTGGATGCAACCTTTTGACTCGAACTCTTATCAAGTATTTCTATAAATCTCTGGGGCGGTTGTCTCTCTGGATGCAACCTTTTGACTCGAACTCTTATCAAGTATTTCTATAAATCTCTGGGGCGGTTGTCCCTGTGGATGCAACCTTTTGACTCGAACTCTTATCAAGTATTTCTATAAATCTCTGGGGCGGTTTCCCTCTGGATGCAACCTTTTGACTAAAACTAACTGAAAATGGAAAATGACTGCACTTGATCTCTATCAAGTCCTGAAGACGTGTCTTCAAAACGTGTCTTGATGGCTACTTTTTCTTGGATAAAACTAGGCGTGGAGAACTTGGAGTCGTGACACACCGGTTCAAGGGTCGATGTTACGAACTGGAAGTCGTGACACGCCGGTCAACTGGTTTTATCCTGATGCAGGGTAATTTCTATCCTGGCCAAAGAGTGTCCACTTGTTAAAATCCTCTTCTTAAAATCTTCTTCTAATCTTGGTTGTAGGGTTGCCAAATGTTTATCCTGGCTATAGGGTCGCCACTCTGTTAGACCCTTGGCTACAGACTCGCCTGAATTTACAGGGGTAGAGGTTCGACCTCTTTCGACCATGGCTCAGGCCGGAATCTAAAGAAATTAAGGAGGCAAGGGGCCTCTACCCCCTCCTCGCAGCGAGGCTGCTAACAAGGGAGTGTTAATCGAAGTAATCGAAGTGAAGTCTAAGAAGAAGAAGAAGAAGTGACATTATTTTACAGTTTATGATTTATATATTATCTAAATATTGGGGAAATGCAGTTGAAGGTTAAGTTTCCCCCCTTTTAAACATATGATCAGATGAAAGATTCCAAATAAAAAATAAAAATAAAAATAACAAAAACTAATCGTATTTCTTTGCCGAGTCTTCATTTCTGACGGCGATATCATTTCGTAGTAGTACATAAGTACAATTTAAGTACATGACTGAGTATGTATTAATTTTAGTTCATTACAATTACGATTACAATTACCAATTAATTCATATTCACTTATTATTGTTAATTACACTTCCATTTAAAGTACATTCTTACATTATATATTAAATCATTACATTTAATTACAGTTTCAATGAAGTACATTACAAGTTATTATTAATTACAGTTTCATTAAAGTACATTACGTTATATTAAATTAAAGTATTACAGTTAATTACAATTAAACAGTTACTATTACTTTGTTTTGTTTTTACAGTGTTTCATATTAATAGACAATTAAGATATTAGAAATATAATACAAAGTACATGGGCACATACGGTATGGATTTATATACAACATAATAATATGTTATATTATGTTATAATATGTTATAAATTTGAATCAGAGCGAGAGGAGATATTTATCTTAGAAGCATTCGATTTTGCAGTGATTAGCGAATTCGATCACTTACCTAAGCATTTTCGAGTTCATTGCGGGAGGTGATATAAATAAAAATAAAAATAAAAAAAATAATACGAGAACGTATTTGTGCGTTTTCGAACGAATGCCTAAAGTTTTGCGTTTCAAGACTGACACGAGTAAAAATGAATATTTAATAAAATTTATATAGGATAATGGTCAAGATAAGATATGGACGTATAGATGAATATGGTTGAATAATAATATTTATACTACATTATTATTAAAGAATTTACCATACATTGAATACGGAAGATGTCCAAATACTAAGCACATGATTCAGTGTACAAGGTATGGAAACGTAGAGAGAATTAAGTTATTTTATGACGTCATAGTGTATAAGTCATTATTAGAAAAGATGAATTAGGGAAATACAGTAATGAATAAAGAAGTACAAATCGAAATTCTATCCAAAACTCGCTTAGGCGATTTTGGTTTCTCATGTAAAAATGAATATGGATTATTCATTGTTCATTTTTACAGTGTTCCCCCCTCTGAAATGGTATTAATTAATACAGTAATATAATAAAATTGATACAATACAATTCAGAAAATAACATCTAACGAATTTAAATTAGATGATGAAGAATTCTTTTTTACATTACAAATTTTATACAGAACGAGTTCGGGTGGTTGGGTACAATGCAGAGTAATTCAAATTTTTAACATGACACTTGCTTAGAGGGCTATTATAAAATATAAAATTCAAAGATTAAAACTTAATTTTATGCAAACAGAATAAAAGGATTAATACGTTAATTTAGACAACAATTAAGTTAGACAAAGAATGATATTGTTAAATTTTTAAGAAAAATTTATTTTTATTTTTCTGTGGGAAGAATTACATACAAAATGAATAGTAGATAAATGGAAAAATGTAAATCGTACAATCTGTAAACTAATTTTTATTGACTAGTGTAGGTAAAAATCGAATTACGTAGTGGATGATGTATAGACCTGTGGTCTAGTGTGTATTTGTGTGGCTAGGTACAAAGTGTGTATCTTACAATTTCGAGGACAGATTAGCCGAGAGGATTGTACAATTAACTGAATAAATGCATGAGCAAGATATATTAGAAAACAAAAATGATTAAGATTAATAGCATAGTTAGCACTTACACGCAATGAAATAAAGTTTATCGTGATATCCAGATTTTAGAATAAAGGTTGTGTATATAGTATATATAGTGTGCATACGTGTGTGTGTAAACGTTTAATGGTTATTATTATTATTATTATTATAAAATCCTTTAAGTTCAAGGTAGTATTTAAGTATTTAATTAAATCAGTTACACGTATTAAGGTAATAAAAAAAACGTACTTAGAGGACCCTTGCAAGTAATGAAAATAAATCTAGCGGTGTTAAAATTAAATTTTGAAGGTGGAATTAAATTCGCTAGTAACATTCCTAGTTATATATGAACTATATAACCATTAACATTAACCAGAAGTATCGGTACGATAATTGAATTAAGAAAATTAAGAATACAATAAAAATAGAAATCAATTATGCATTTTAATGAACTAAACATATAATAAACTTAAAAATAAAAAAAACACAACTTAACATAAATTGAGGTTATGTTCCTTAGTACCAAAGAGGAATTAACTATGGTTTGAACCATTTCTCTCTGGTTGACACGGTTCAACTGGGGTTGGGGTGTTAAAATAAAGTAAATAAAAAGACAAAGTTCGGAGTACGACATTCGGGGGAATTGAGTGACTAAGCAGGGGTATAAGTCTGAAATTGACAATTACATCTTTCCGTGAGCACTTTGCTCTTTTTTTTTAAAAAAAAGATTGCTTGTCACACTACTTAGAACAAAAATTAAAAGAGTTGAAACAAAACGGAGGGACGGCATGTTTCCTCATATACATTAGAATAATTATCCAAATCGTTACAACCTTTCTAAAAAGGGTTTTGGTTACAAATAATAAATACATAACTATATATTTATATACGCAACAACGGCATGAAAGAAAAGACAAATCGGTCAATTTCCTTCTTACAAACAAAAAAAGGTTAAACTAAAGACGCAACCCGGTCAATTCAGGTTGAATTAATTCTCTTTTACAACAACAAAAAAGGTTGAATTAAATTCTTAAATTGCATTTTCTTAAATTAAATTCTCTTAAACTACACGAAAAAGTTGAATTCATTGACTGCATTGAAATGACTGGGGACTTGAAAACTGACTAGGGACTTGAAAACTGACTGGAGACTTGAAAACTGACTGGGGACTTGAAACTGACTGAGACTCGAACTTGAAAACTGACGAATAAAACTGACTTCGAATAAAACTGACTTCGAATAAACTGACTTCGAATAAAACTGACTTCGAATAAAACTGACTTCGAATACTTCTGAAATCTCTGGGGCGGTTGTCCCTCTTGGATGCAACCTTTGACTCGAACTCTTATCAAGTATTTCTATAAATCTCTTGGGCGGTTGTCTCTCTGGATGCAACCTTTTGACTCGAACTCTTATCAGTATTTCTATAAATCTCTGGGCGGTTGTCCCTGTGGATGCAACCTTTTGACTCGAACTCTTATCAAGTATTTCTATAAATCTCTCTGGGGCGGTTTCCTCTGGATCCAACTTTTGACTAAACTAACTGAAAATGAAAATGACTGCACTTGATCTCTATCAATCCTGAAGACGTGTCTTCAAAACGTGTCTTGATGGCTATTTTTCTTGGATGAAAACTAGGCGTGGAGAACTTGGAGTCGTGACACACCGTTCGAAGGGTGGATGTTACGAACTGGAAGTCGTGACACGCCGGTCACTGGTTTTATCCTGATGCAGGGTAATTTCTATCCTGCCAAAGAGTGTCCACTTGTTAAAATCTCTTCTTAAAATCTTCTTCTAATCTTGTTGTAGGTTGCCAAATGTTTATCCTGGCTATAGGGTCGCCACTCTGTTAGACCCTTGGCTACAGACTCGCCTGAATTTACAGGGGTAGAGGTTCGACCTCTTTCGACCATGCTCAGGCGGAATTAAAGAAATTAAGGAGGCAAGGGCCTCTACCCCTCCTCGCAGCGAGGCTGCTAACAAGGGAGTGTTAATCGAAGTAAATCGAAGTGAAGTCTAAGAAGAAGAAGAAGAAGTGACATTATTTTACAGTTTATGATTTATATATTATCTAAATATTGGGAAATGCAGTTGAAGTTAAGTTTCCCCCCTTTTAAACATATTATCAGATGAAGATTCCAATAAAAATATGAAAAATAAAATAACAAAAACTAATCGTAATTTCTTTGCCGAGTCTTCATTTCTGACGGCGATATCATTTCGTAGTAGTACATAAGTACAATTTAAGTACATGACTGAGTAGTATTAATTTTAGTTCATTACAATTACGATACATTACCAATTAATTCATATACACTTATTATTGTTTAATTACACTTCCATTTAAAGTACATTCTTACATTATATATTAAATCATTACTTTAATTACAGTTTCAATGAGTACATTACAAAGTTATTATTAATTACAGTTTCATTAAAGTACATTACTTATATTAAATTAAAGTATTAAAGTTAATTACAATTAAACAGTTACTATTACTTTGTTTTGTTTTTTACAGTGTTTCATATTAATAGACAATTAGAGATATTAGAAATATAATACAAAGTACATGGGCACATACGGTATGGATTTATACACAATACATATGTTATATTATGTTATAAATATGTTATAATTTGAATCAGCGAGAGGAGATATTTATCTTAGAAGCGTTCGTTTTGCAGTGATTAGCGAATTCGATCCACTTACCTAAGCATTTTCGAGTTCATTGCGGGAGGTGATATAAATAAAAATAAAATAAAAAAATATACGATAACGTATTTGTGCGTTTTCGAACGACTGCCTAATTTTGCGTTTCATAGACTGACACGAGTAAAAATGAATATTTAATAAAATTTATATGGATAATGGTCAAGATAAGATATGGACGTATAGATGAATATGGTTGAATAATAATATTTATACTACATTATTATTAAAGAATTTACCATACATTGAATACGGAAGATGTCCAAATCTAAGCACATGATTCAGTGTACAAGGTTGGGAAACGTAGAGAGAATTAAGTTATTTTATGTCGTCATAGTGTATAAATCATTATTAGAAAATGAATTAGGGAAATACAGTAATGAATAAAGAAGTACAAATCGAAATTCTATCCAAAACTCGCTTAGCGATTTGGGTTCTCTGTAAAATGAATATGGATTATTCATTGTTCATTTTTAACAGTGTTCCCCCCCCTGAATGGTTATTAATACAATAATATAATAAAATTGAATACAATACAATCAGAAATAACATCTAACGAATTTAAATTAGATGATGAAGAATTCTTTTTTACATTACAAATTTTATCAGAACGAGTTCGGGTGGTTGGGTAACAATGCAGAGTAATTCAAATTTTTAACATGACACTTGCTTAGAGGCTATTATAAAATAATAAAAATTCAAAGATTAAAACTTTAGTTTTATGCAAACAGAATAAAAGGATTAATACGTTAATTTAGACAAACAATTAAGTTAGACAAAGAATGATATTGTTAAATTTTTAACAAAAATTTATTTTTATTTTTCTGTGGAAGAATTACATACAAATGAATAGTAGATAAATGGGAAAAATGTAAATCGTACAATCTGTAAACTAATTTTTTTTGACTAGTGTAGGTAAAAACGAATTACGTAGTGGATTATGTATAGACCTGTGTCTAGTGTGTATTTGTGTGTGCTAGGTACAAAGTGTGTATCTTACAATTTCGAGGGACAGATTAGCCGAGAGGATTGTACAATTAACTGAAAAATGCATGAGCAAGATATATTAGAAAACAAAAATGATTAATATTAATAGCATAGTTAGCACTTACACGCAATGAAATAATTTATCGTGATATCCAATGATTTTAGAATAAAGGTTGTGTATATAGTATATATAGTGTGCATACGTGTGTGTGTAAACGTTTAATGGTTATTATATTATTATTATTATAAAATCCTTTAAGTTCAAGGTAGTTTAAGTATTTAATTAAATCAGTTACACGTATTAAGGTAATAAAAAAAACGTACTTAGAGGACCTTGCAAGTAATGAAAATAAATCTAGCGGTGTTAAAAATTAAATTTTGAAGGTGGAATTAAATTCGACTAGTAACATTCCTAGTTATATATGAACTATATAACCATTAACATTAACCAGAAGTATCGGTACGATAATTGAATTAAGAAATTAAGAATACAAATTAAAAATAGAAATCAATTATGCATTTTAATGAACTAAACATATAATAAACTTAAAAATAAAAAAAACACAACTTAACATAAATTGAGGTTATGTTCCTTAGTACCAAAGAGGAATTAACTATGGTTGAACCATTTCTCTGGTTGACACGGTTCAACTGGGGTTGGGGGTGTTAAAATAAAGTAAAATAAAAAGACAAAGTTCGGAGTACGACATTCGGGGGAATTGAGTGACTAAGCAGGGGGTATAAGTCTGAAATTGACAATTACATCTTTCCGTGAGCACTTTGCTCTTTTTTTTTAAAAAAAAGATTGCTTGTCACACTACTTAGAACAAAAATTAAAAGAGTTGAAACAAAACGGAGGGACGGCATGTTCCTCATATACATTAATAATTATCCAAATCGTTACAACCTTTCTAAAAACGGTTTTGGTTACAAATAATAAAATACATAACTATATATTTATATACGCAACAACGGCATGAAAAGAAAAGACAAATCGGTCAATTTCCTTCTTACAAACAAGAAAAAAGGTTAAACTAAAGACGCAACCCGGTCAATTCAGGTTGAATTAAATTCTCTTTACAACAACAAAAAAAGGTTGAATTAAATTCTTAAATTACATTTTCTTAAATTAAATTCTCTTAAACTACAACGAAAAAGTTGAATTCAATTGACTGCATTGAAATGACTGGGGACTTGAAAACTGACTAGGGACTTGAAAACTGACGGGACTTGAAAACTGACTGGGGACTTGAAAACTGACTGAGACTCGAAACTTGAAAACTGACGAATAAAACTGACTTCGAATAAAACTGACTTCGAATAAAACTGACTTCGAATAAAACTGACTTCGAATAAAATGACTTCGATAAACGACTTCGAATAAAACTGACTTCGAATACTTCTGAAATCTCTGGGGCGGTTGTCCCTCTTGGATGCAACCTTTTGACTCGAACTCTTATCAAGTATTTCTATAAATCTCTGGGGCGGTTGTCTCTCTGGATGCAACCTTTTGACTCGAACTCTTATCAAGTATTTCTATAAATCTCTGGGGCGGTTGTCCCTCTGGATGCAACCTTTTGACTCGAACTCTTATCAAGTATTTCTATAAATCTCTGGGGCGGTTTCCCTCTGGATGCAACCTTTTGACTAAAACTAACTGAAAATGGAAAATGACTGCACTTGATCTCTATCAAGTCCTGAAGACGTGTCTTCAAAACGTGTCTTGATGGCTACTTTTTCTTGGATGAAAACTAGGCGTGGAGAACTTGGAGTCGTGACACACCGGTTCAAGGGTGGATGTTACGAACTGGAAGTCGTGACACGCCGGTCAACTGGTTTTATCCTGATGCAGGGTAATTTCTATCCTGGCCAAAGAGTGTCCACTTGTTAAAATCCTCTTCTTAAAATCTTCTTCTAATCTTGGTTGTAGGGTTGCCAAATGTTTATCCTGGCTATAGGGTCGCCACTCTGTTAGACCCTTGGCTACAGACTCGCCTGAATTTACAGGGGTAGAGGTTCGACCTCTTTCGACCATGGCTCAGGCCGGAATCTAAAGAAATTAAGGAGGCAAGGGGCCTCTACCCCCTCCTCGCAGCGAGGCTGCTAACAAGGGAGTGTTAATCGAAGTAATCGAAGTGAAGTCTAAGAAGAAGAAGAAGAAGTGACATTATTTTACAGTTTATGATTTATATATTATCTAAATATTGGGGAAATGCAGTTGAAGGTTAAGTTTCCCCCCTTTTAAACATATGATCAGATGAAAGATTCCAAATAAAAATAAAAAATAAAAATAAAAAACTAATCGTATTTCTTTGCCGAGTCTTCATTTCTGAAGGCGATATCATTTCGTAGTAGTACATAAGTACAATTTAAGTACATGACTGAGTATGTATTAATTTTGGTTCATTACAATTACGATTACAATTACCAATTAATTCATATTCACTTATTATTGTTTAATTACACTTCCATTTAAAGTACATTCTTACATTATATATTAAATCATTACATTTAATTACAGTTTCAATGAAGTACATTACAAGTTATTATTAATTACAGTTTCATTAAAGTACATTACGTTATATTAAATTAAAGTATTACAGTTAATTACAATTAAACAGTTACTATTACTTTGTTTTGTTTTTACAGTGTTTCATATTAATAGACAATTAAGATATTAGAAATATAATACAAAGTACATGGGCACATACGGTATGGATTTATATACAACAACATAATATGTTATATTATGTTATAATATGTTATAAATTTGAATCAGAGCGAGAGGAGATATTTATCTTAGAAGCGTTCGATTTTGCAGTGATTAGCGAATTCGATCACTTACCTAAGCATTTTCGAGTTCATTGCGGGAGGTGATATAAATAAAAATAAAAATAAAAAAAATAATACGAGAACGTATTTGTGCGTTTTCGAACGAATGCCTAAAGTTTTGCGTTTCATAGACTGACACGAGTAAAAATGAATATTTAATAAAATTTATATAGGATAATGGTCAAGATAAGATATGGACGTATAGATGAATATGGTTGAATAATAATATTTATACTACATTATTATTAAAGAATTTACCATACATTGAATACGGAAGATGTCCAAATACTAAGCACATGATTCAGTGTACAAGGTATGGGAAACGTAGAGAGAATTAAGTTATTTTATGACGTCATAGTGTATAATCATTATTAGAAAAGATGAATTAGGGAAATACAGTAATGAATAAAGAAGTACAAATCGAAATTCTATCCAAAACTCGCTTAGGCGATTTTGGTTTCTCATGTAAAAATGAATATGGATTATTCATTGTTCATTTTTACAGTGTTCCCCCCTCTGAAATGGTATTAATTAATACAGTAATATAATAAAATTGATACAATACAATTCAGAAAATAACATCTAACGAATTTAAATTAGATGATGAAGAATTCTTTTTTACATTACAAATTTTATACAGAACGAGTTCGGGTGGTTGGGTACAATGCAGAGTAATTCAAATTTTTAACATGACACTTGCTTAGAGGGCTATTATAAAATATAAAAATTCAAAGATTAAAACTTTAATTTATGCAAACAGAATAAAAGGATTAATACGTTAATTTAGACAAACAATTAAGTTAGACAAAGAATGATATTGTTAAATTTTTAAGAAAAAATTTATTTTTATTTTTCTGTGGGAAGAATTACATACAAAATGAATAGTAGAAAAGGGAAAAATGTAAATCGTACAATCTGTAAACTAATTTTTATTGACTAGTGTAGGTAAAAATCGAATTACGTAGTGGATGATGTATAGACCTGTGGTCTAGTGTGTATTTGTGTGTGCTAGGTACAAAGTGTGTATCTTACAATTTCGAGGACAGATTAGCCGAGAGGATTGTACAATTAACTGAATAAATGCATGAGCAAGATATATTAGAAAGCAAAAATGATTAAGATTAAAAGCATAGTTAGCACTTACACGCAATGAAATAAAGTTTATCGTGATATCCAATGATTTTAGAATAAAGGTTGTGTATATAGTATATATAGTGTGCATACGTGTGTGTGTAAACGTTTAATGGTTATTATTATTATTATTATTATAAAATCCTTTAAGTTCAAGGTAGTATTTAAGTATTTAATTAAATCAGTTACACGTATTAAGGTAATAAAAAAAACGTACTTAGAGGACCTTGCAAGTAATGAAAATAAATCTAGCGGTGTTAAAAATTAAATTTTGAAGGTGGAATTAAATTCGACTAGTAACATTCCTAGTTATATATGAACTATAACCATTAACATTAACCAGAAGTATCGGTACGATAATTGAATTAAGAAAATTAAGAATACAAATTAAAAATAGAAATCAATTATGCATTTTAATGAACTAAACATATAATAACTTAAAAATAAAAAAAACACAAACTTAACATAAATTGAGGTTATGTTCCTTAGTACCAAAGAGGAATTAACTATGGTTGAACCATTTCTCTGGTTGACACGGTTCAACTGGGGTTGGGGGTGTTAAAATAAAGTAAAATAAAAAGACAAAGTTCGGAGTACGACATTCGGGGGAATTGAGTGACTAAGCAGGGGGTATAAGTCTGAAATTGACAATTACATCTTTCCGTGAGCACTTTGCTCTTTTTTTTTAAAAAAAAGATTGCTTGTCACACTACTTAGAACAAAAATTAAAAGAGTTGAAACAAAACGGAGGGACGGCATGTTCCTCATATACATTAGAATAATTATCCAAATCGTTACAACCTTTCTAAAAAGGGTTTTGGTTACAAATAATAAAATACATAACTATATATTTATATACGCAACAACGGCATGAAAAGAAAAGACAAATCGGTCAATTTCCTTCTTACAAACAAGAAAAAAGGTTAAACTAAAGACGCAACCCGGTCAATTCAGGTTGAATTAAATTCTCTTTTACAACAACAAAAAAAGGTTGAATTAAATTCTTAAATTGCATTTTCTTAAATTAAATTCTCTTAAACTACAACGAAAAAGTTGAATTCAATTGACTGCATTGAAATGACTGGGGACTTGAAAACTGACTAGGGACTTGAAAACTGACTGGAGACTTGAAAACTGACTGGGGACTTGAAAACTGACTGAGACTCGAAACTTGAAAACTGACGAATAAAACTGACTTCGAATAAAACTGACTTCGAATAAAACTGACTTCGAATAAAACTGACTTCGAATAAAACTGACTTCGAATACTTCTGAAATCTCTGGGCGGTTGTCCCTCTTGGATGCAACCTTTTGACTCGAACTCTTATCAAGTATTTCTATAAATCTCTGGGGCGGTTGTCTCTCTGGATGCAACCTTTTGACTCGAACTCTTATCAAGTATTTCTATAAATCTCTGGGGCGGTTGTCCCTGTGGATGCAACCTTTTGACTCGAACTCTTATCAAGTATTTCTATAAATCTCTGGGCGGTTGTCCCTCTGGATCCAACCTTTTGACTAAAACTAACTGAAAATGGAAAATGACTGCACTTGATCTCTATCAAGTCCTGAAGACGTGTCTTCAAAACGTGTCTTGATGGCTACTTTTTCTTGGATGAAAACTAGGCGTGGAGAACTTGGAGTCGTGACACACCGGTTCAAGGGTGGATGTTACGAACTGGAAGTCGTGACACGCCGGTCAACTGGTTTTATCCTGATGCAGGGTAATTTCTATCCTGGCCAAAGAGTGTCCACTTGTTAAAATCCTCTTCTTAAAATCTTCTTCTAATCTTGGTTGTAGGGTTGCCAAATGTTTATCCTGGCTATAGGGTCGCCACTCTGTTAGACCCTTGGCTACAGACTCGCCTGAATTTACAGGGGTAGAGGTTCGACCTCTTTCGACCATGGCTCAGGCCGGAATCTAAAGAAATTAAGGAGGCAAGGGGCCTCTACCCCCTCCTCGCAGCGAGGCTGCTAACAAGGGAGTGTTAATCGAAGTAATCGAAGTGAAGTCTAAGAAGAAGAAGAAGAAGTGACATTATTTTACAGTTTATGATTTATATATTATCTAAATATTGGGGAAATGCAGTTGAAGGTTAAGTTTCCCCCCTTTTAAACATATATCAGATGAAAGATTCCAAAAAAAAATGAAAAATAAAAATAACAAAAACTAATCGTATTTCTTTGCCGAGTCTTCATTTCTGACGGCGATATCATTTCGTAGTAGTACATAAGTACAATTTAAGTACATGACTGAGTATGTATTAATTTTAGTTCATTACAATTACGATTACAATTACCAATTAATTCATATTCACTTATTATTGTTTAATTACACTTCCATTTAAAGTACATTCTTACATTATATATTAAATCATTACATTTAATTACAGTTTCAATGAAGTACATTACAAGTTATTATTAATTACAGTTTCATTAAAGTACATTACGTTATATTAAATTAAAGTATTACAGTTAATTACAATTAAACAGTTACTATTACTTTGTTTTGTTTTTACAGTGTTTCATATTAATAGACAATTAAGATATTAAATATAATACAAAGTACATGGGCACATACGGTATGGATTTATATACAACATACATATGTTATATTATGTTATAATATGTTATAAATTTGAATCAGAGCGAGAGGAGATATTTATCTTAGAAGCGTTCGATTTTGCAGTGATTAGCGAATTCGATCCACTTACCTAAGCATTTTCGAGTTCATTGCGGGAGGTGATATAAATAAAAATAAAAATAAAAAAAATAATACGAGAACGTATTTGTGCGTTTTCGAACGAATGCCTAAAGTTTTGCGTTTCATAGACTGACACGAGTAAAAATGAATATTTAATAAAATTTATATAGGATAATGGTCAAGATAAGATATGGACGTATAGATGAATATGGTTGAATAATAATATTTATACTACATTATTATTAAAGAATTTACCATACATTGAATACGGAAGATGTCCAAATACTAAGCACATGATTCAGTGTACAAGGTATGGGAAACGTAGAGAGAATTAAGTTATTTTATGTCGTCATAGTGTATAAATCATTATTAGAAAAGATGAATTAGGGAAATACAGTAATGAATAAAGAAGTACAAATCGAAATTCTATCCAAAACTCGCTTAGGCGATTTTGGTTTCTCATGTAAAAATGAATATGGATTATTCATTGTTCATTTTTACAGTGTTCCCCCCTCTGAAATGGTATTAATTAATACAGTAATATAATAAAATTGATACAATACAATTCAGAAAATAACATCTAACGAATTTAAATTAGATGATGAAGAATTTTTACATTACAAATTTTATACAGAACGAGTTCGGGTGGTTGGGTACAATGCAGAGTAATTCAAATTTTTAACATGACACTTGCTTAGAGGGCTATTATAAAATATAAAAATTCAAAGATTAAAACTTTAATTTTATGCAAACAGAATAAAAGGATTAATACGTTAATTTAGACAAACAATTAAGTTAGACAAAGAATGATATTGTTAAATTTTTAACAAAAATTTATTTTTATTTTTCTGTGGGAAGAATTACATACAAAATGAATAGTAGATAAAAGGGAAAAATGTAAATCATACAATCTGTAAACTAATTTTTATTGACTAGTGTAGGTAAAAATCGAATTACGTAGTGGATGATGTATAGACCTGTGGTCTAGTGTGTATTTGTGTGTGCTAGGTACAAAGTGTGTATCTTACAATTTCGAGGGACAGATTAGCCGAGAGGATTGTACAATTAACTGAATAAATGCATGAGCAAGATATATTAGAAAGCAAAAATGATTAAGATTAAATAGCATAGTTAGCACTTACACGCAATGAAATAAAGTTTATCGTGATATTCAATGATTTTAGAATAAAGGTTGTGTATATAGTATATATAGTGTGCATACGTGTGTGTGTAAACGTTTAAGGGTTATTATTGCAAGTAATGAAAATAAATCTAGCGGTGTTAAAAATTAAATTTTGAAGGTGGAATTAAATTCGACTAGTAACATTCCTAGTTATATATGAACTATATAACCATTAACATTAACCAGAAGTATCGGTACGATAATTGAATTAAGAAATTAAGAATACAAATTAAAAATAGAAATCAATTATGCATTTTAATGAACTAAACATATAATATACTTAAAAAAAAAAAACACAAATTAACATAAATTGAGGTTATGTTCCTTAGTACCAAAGAGGAATTAACTATGGTTGAACCATTTCTCTGGTTGACACGGTTCAACTGAGGTTGGGGGTGTTAAAATAAAGTAAAATAAAAAGACAAAAGTTCGGAGTACGACATTCGGGGAATTGAGTGACTAAGCAGGGGGTATAAGTCTGAAATTGACAATTACATCTTTCCGTGAGCACTTTGCTTTTTTTTTAAAAAAAAGATTGCTTGTCACACTACTTAGAACAAAAATTAAAAGAATTGAAACAAAACGGAGGGACGGCATGTTCCTCATATACATTACAATAATTATCCAAATCGTTACAACCTTTCTAAAAACGGTTTTGGTTACAAATAATAAAATACATAACTATATATTTATATACGCAACAACGGCATGAAAAGAAAAGACAAATCGGTCAATTTCCTTCTTACAAACAAGAAAAAAGGTTAAACTAAAGACGCAACCCGGTCAATTCAGGTTGAATTAAATTCTCTTTTACAACAACAAAAAAAGTTTGAATTAAATTCTTAAATTACATTTTCTTAAATTAAATTCTCTTAAACTACAACGAAAAAGTTGAATTCAATTGACTGCATTGAAATGACTGGGGACTTGAAAAAAGACTAGGGACTTGAAAACTGACTGGGGACTTGAAAACTGACTGGGGACTTGAAAACTGACTGAGACTCGAAACTTGAAAACTGACGAATAAAACTGACTCCGAATAGAACTGACTTCGAATAAAACTGACTTCGAATAAAACTGACTTCGAATAAAACTGACTTCGAATACTTCTGAAATCTCTGGGCGGTTGTCCCTCTTGGATGCAACCTTTTGACTCGAACTCTTATCAAGTATTTCTATAAATCTCTAGGGCGGTTGTCTCTCTGGATGCAACCTTTTGACTCGAACTCTATCAAGTATTTCTATAAATCTGGGGCGGTTGTCCCTCTTGGATGCAACCTTTTGACTCGAACTCTTATCAAGTATTTCTATAAATCTCTGGGGCGGTTGTCTCTCTGGATGCAACCTTTTGACTCGAACTCTTATCAAGTATTTCTATAAATCTATGGGGCGGTTGTCCCTCTGGATGCAACCTTTTGACTCGAACTCTTATCAAGTATTTCTATAAATCTCTGGGGCGGTTCTCCCTCTGGATGCAACCTTTTGACTAAAACTAACTGAAAATGGAAAATGACTGCACTTGATCTCTATCAAGTCCTGAAGACGTGTCTTCAAAACGTGTCTTGATGGCTTTCTTGGATGAAAACTAGGCGTGGAGAACTTGGAGTCGTGACACACCGGTTCAAGGGTGGATGTTACGAACGGAAGTCGTGACACGCCGGTCAACCGGTTTTATCCTGATGCAGGGTAATTCTATCCTGGCCAAAGAGTGTCCACTTGTTAAAATCCTCTTCTTAAATCTTCTTCTAATCTTGGTTGTAGGGTTGCCAAATGTTTATCCTGGCTATAGGTTCGCCACTCTGTTAGACCCTTGGCTACAAACTCCCTGAATTTACATGGGTAGAGGTTCGACCTCTTCGACATGGCTTAGGCCGGAATCTAAAGAAATTAAGGAGGCAAGGGGCCTCTACCCCTCCTCGCAGCGAGGCTGCTAACAAGGGAGTGTTAATCGAAGTAATCGAAGTGAAGTCTAAGAGAAGAAGAAGAAGGACATTATTTTACAGTTATGATTTATATATTATCTAAATATTGGGGAAATGCAGTTGAAGGTTAAGTTTCCCCCCTTTTAAACATATGATCAGATGAAAGATTCCAAATAAAAATAAAAAAATAAATAACAAAAACTAATCGTATTTCTTTGCCGAGTCTTCATTTCTGACGGCGATATCATTTCATGGAGTACATAAGTACAATTTAAGTACATGACTGAGTATGTATTAATTTTAGTTCATTACAATTACGATTACAATTACCAATTAATTCATATTCACTTATTATTGTTTAATTACACTTCCATTTAAAGTACATTCTTACATTATATATTAAATCATTACATTTAATTACAGTTTCAATGAAATACATTACAAGTTATTATTAATTACAGTTTCATTAAAGTACATTAAGTTATATTAAATTAAAGTATTACAGTTAATTACAATTAAACAGTTACTATTACTTTGTTTTGTTTTTACAGTGTTTCATATTAATAGACAATTAAGATATTAGAAATATAATACAAAGTACATGGGCACATACGGTATGGATTTATATACAACATAATATGTTATATTATGTTATAATATGTTATAAATTTGAATCAGAGCGAGAGGAGATATTTATCTTAGAAGCGTTCGATTTTGCAGTGATTAGCGAATTCGATCACTTACCTAAGCATTTTCGAGTTCATTGCGGGAGGTGATATAAATAAAAATAAAAATAAAAAAATAATACGAGAACGTATTTGTGCGTTTTCGAACGAATGCCTAAAGTTTTGCGTTTCATAGACTGACACGAGTAAAAATGAATATTTAATAAAATTTATATAGGATAATGGTCAAGATAAGATATGGACGTATAGATGAATATGGTTGAATAATAATATTTATACTACATTATTATTAAAGAATTTACCATACATTGAATACGGAAGATGTCCAAATACTAAGCACATGATTCAGTGTACAAGGTATGGGAAACGTAGAGAGAATTAAGTTATTTTATGTCGTCATAGTGTATAAGTCATTATTAGAAAAGATGAATTAGGGAAATACAGTAATGAATAAAGAAGTACAAATCGAAATTCTATCCAAAACTCGCTTAGGCGATTTTGGTTTCTCAAGTAAAAATGAATATGGATTATTCATTGTTCATTTTTACAGTGTTCCCCCCTCTGAAATGGTATTAATTAATACAATAATATAATACAATTGATACGATACAATTCAGAAAATAACATCTAACGAATTTAAATTAGATGATGAAGAATTCTTTTTTACATTACAAATTTTATACAGAACGAGTTCGGGTGGTTGGGTACAATGCAGAGTAATTCAAATTTTTAACATGACACTTGCTTAGAGGGCTATTATAAAATATAAAAATTCAAAGATTAAAACTTTAATTTTATGCAAACAGAATAAAAGGATTAATACGTTAATTTAGACAAACAATTAAGTTAGACAAAGAATGATATTGTTAAATTTTTAAGAAAAATTTATTTTTATTTTTCTGTGGGAAGAATTACATACAAAATGAATAGTAGATAAATGGGAAAAATGTAAATCGTACAATCTGTAAACTAATTTTTATTGACTAGTGTAGGTAAAAATCGAATTACGTAGTGGATGATGTATAGACCTGTGGTCTAGTGTGTATTTGTGTGTGCTAGGTACAAAGTGTGTATCTTACAATTTCGAGGGACAGATTAGCCGAGAGGATTGTACAATTAACTGAATAAATGCATGAGCAAGATATATTAGAAAACAAAAATGATTAAGATTAAATAGCATAGTTAGCACTTACACGCAATGAAATAAAGTTTATCGTGATATCCAATGATTTTAGAATAAAGGTTGTGTATATAGTATATATAGTGTGCATACGTGTGTGTGTAAACGTTTAAGGGTTATTATTATTATTATTATTATAAAATCCTTTAAGTTCAAGGTAGTATTTAAGTATTTAATTAAATCAGTTACACGTATTAAGGTAATAAAAAAAACGTACTTAGAGGACCTTGCAAGTAATGAAAATAAATCTAGCGGTGTTAAAAATTAAATTTTGAAGGTGGAATTAAATTCGACTAGTAACATTCCTAGTTATATATGAACTATATAACCATTAACATTAACCAGAAGTATCGGTACGATAATTGAATTAAGAAAATTAAGAATACAAATAAAAAATAGAAATCAATTATGCATTTTAATGAACTAAACATATAATAAACTTAAAAATAAAAAAAACACAACTTAACATAAATTGAGGTTATGTTCCTTAGTACCAAAGAGGAATTAACTATGGTTGAACCATTTCTCTGGTTGACACGGTTCAACTGGGGTTGGGGGTGTTAAAATAAAGTAAAATAAAAAGACAAAGTTCGGAGTACGACATTCGGGGGAATTGAGTGACTAAGCAGGGGGTATAAGTCTGAAATTGACAATTACATCTTTCCGTGAGCACTTTGCTCTTTTTTTAAAAAAAAAAGATTGCTTGTCACACTACTTAGAACAAAAATTAAAAGAGTTGAAACAAAACGGAGGGACGGCATGTTCCTCATATACATTAGAATAATTATCCAAATCGTTACAACCTTTCTAAAAAGGGTTTTGGTTACAAATAATAAAATACATAACTATATATTTATATACGCAACAACGGCATGAAAAGAAAAGGCAAATCGGTCAATTTCCTTCTTACAAACAAGAAAAAAGGTTAAACTAAAGACGCAACCCGGTCAATTCAGGTTGAATTATATTCTCTTTTACAACAACAAAAAAAGGTTGAATTAAATTCTTAAATTTCATTTTCTTAAATTAAATTCTCTTAAACTACAACGAAAAAGTTGAATTCAATTGACTGCATTGAAATGACTGGGGACTTGAAAACTGACTAGGGACTTGAAAACTGACTGGAGACTTGAAAACTGACTGGGGACTTGAAAACTGACTGAGACTCGAAACTTGAAAACTGACGAATAAAACTGACTTCGAATAAAACTGACTTCGAATAAAACTGACTTCGAATAAAACTGACTTCGAATACTTCTGAAATCTCTGGGGCGGTTGTCCCTCTTGGATGCAACCTTTTGACTCGAACTCTTATCAAGTATTTCTATAAATCTCTGGGGCGGTTGTCTCTCTGGATGCAACCTTTTGACTCGAACTCTTATCAAGTATTTCTATAAATCTCTGGGGCGGTTGTCCCTGTGGATGCAACCTTTTGACTCGAACTCTTATCAAGTATTTCTATAAATCTCTGGGGCGGTTGTCCCTCTGGATCCAACCTTTTGACTAAAACTAACTGAAAATGGAAAATGACTGCACTTGATCTCTATCAAGTCCTGAAGACGTGTCTTCAAAACGTGTCTTGATGGCTACTTTTTCTTGGATGAAAACTAGGCGTGGAGAACTTGGAGTCGTGACACACCTGTTCAAGGGTGGATGTTACGAACTGGAAGTCGTGACACGCCGGTCAACTGGTTTTATCCTGATGCAGGGTAATTTCTATCCTGGCCAAAGAGTGTCCACTTGTTAAAATCCTCTTCTTAAAATCTTCTTCTAATCTTGGTTGTAGGGTTGCCAAATGTTTATCCTGGCTATAGGGTCGCCACTCTGTTAGACCCTTGGCTACAGACTCGCCTGAATTTACAGGGGTAGAGGTTCGACCTCTTTCGACCATGGCTCAGGCCGGAATCTAAAGAAATTAAGGAGGCAAGGGGCCTCTACCCCCTCCTCGCAGCGAGGCTGCTAACAAGGGAGTGTTAATCGAAGTAATCGAAGTGAAGTCTAAGAAGAAGAAGAAGTGACATTATTTTACAGTTTATGATTTATATATTATCTAAATATTGGGGAAATGCAGTTGAAGGTTAAGTTTCCCCCCTTTTAAACATATTATCAGATGAAAGATTCCAAATAAAAATATGAAAAATAAAAATAACAAAAACTAATCGTATTTCTTTGCCGAGTCTTCATTTCTGACGGCGATATCATTTCGTAGTAGTACATAAGTACAATTTAAGTACATGACTGAGTATGTATTAATTTTAGTTCATTACAATTACGATTACAATTACCAATTAATTCATATTCACTTATTATTGTTTAATTACACTTCCATTTAAAGTACATTCTTACATTATATATTAAATCATTACATTTAATTACAGTTTCAATGAAGTACATTACAAGTTATTATTAATTACAGTTTCATTAAAGTACATTACGTTATATTAAATTAAAGTATTACAGTTAATTACAATTAAACAGTTACTATTACTTTGTTTTGTTTTTACAGTGTTTCATATTAATAGACAATTAAGATATTAGAAATATAATACAAAGTACATGGGCACATACGGTATGGATTTATATACAACATAATACATATGTTATATTATGTTATAATATGTTATAAATTTGAATCAGAGCGAGAGGAGATATTTATCTTAGAAGCGTTCGATTTTGCAGTGATTAGCGAATTCGATCCACTTACCTAAGCATTTTCGAGTTCATTGCGGGAGGTGATATAAATAAAAATAAAAATAAAAAAATAATACGAGAACGTATTTGTGCGTTTTCGAACGAATGCCTAAAGTTTTGCGTTTCATAGACTGACACGAGTAAAAATGAATATTTAATAAAATTTATATAGGATAATGGTCAAGATAAGATATGGACGTATAGATGAATATGGTTGAATAATAATATTTATACTACATTATTATTAAAGAATTTACCATACATTGAATACGGAAGATGTCCAAATACTAAGCACATGATTCAGTGTACAAGGTATGGGAAACGTAGAGAGAATTAAGTTATTTTATGTCGTCATAGTGTATAAATCATTATTAGAAAAGATGAATTAGGGAAATACAGTAATGAATAAAGAAGTACAAATCGAAATTCTATCCAAAACTCGCTTAGGCGATTTTGGTTTCTCATGTAAAAATGAATATGGATTATTCATTGTTCATTTTTAGTGTTCCCCCCTCTGAAATGGTATTAATTAATACAATAATATAATAAAATTGATACAATACAATTCAGAAAATAACATCTAACGAATTTAAATTAGATGATGAAGAATTCTTTTTTACATTACAAATTTTATACAGAACGAGTTCGGGTGGTTGGGTACAATGCAGAGTAATTCAAATTTTTAACATGACACTTGCTTAGAGGGCTATTATAAAATATAAAAATTCAAAGATTAAAACTTTAATTTTATGCAAACAGAATAAAAGGATTAATACGTTAATTTAGACAAACAATTAAGTTAGACAAAGAATGATATTGTTAAATTTTTAACAAAAATTTATTTTTATTTTTCTGTGGGAAGAATTACATACAAAATGAATAGTAGATAAAAGGGAAAAATGTAAATCGTACAATCTGTAAACTAATTTTTATTGACTAGTGTAGGTAAAAATCGAATTACGTAGTGGATGATGTATAGACCTGTGGTCTAGTGTGTATTTGTGTGTGCTAGGTACAAAGTGTGTATCTTAAAATTTCGAGGGACAGATTAGCCGAGAGGATTGTACAATTAACTGAATAAATGCATGAGCAAGATATATTAGAAAGCAAAAATGATTAAGATTAAATAGCATAGTTAGCACTTACACGCAATGAAATAAAGTTTATCGTGATATTCAATGATTTTAGAATAAAGGTTGTGTATATAGTATATATAGTGTGCATACGTGTGTGTGTAAACGTTTAAGGGTTATTATTGCAAGTAATGAAAATAAATCTAGCGGTGTTAAAAATTAAATTTTGAAGGTGGAATTAAATTCGACCAGTAACATTCCTAGTTATATATGAACTATATAACCATTAACATTAACCAGAAGTATCGGTACGATAATTGAATTAAGAAATTAAGAATACAAATTAAAAATAGAAATCAATTATGCATTTTAATGAACTAAACATATAATATACTTAAAAATAAAAAAACACAAATTAACATAAATTGAGGTTATGTTCCTTAGTACCAAAGAGGAATTAACTATGGTTGAACCATTTCTCTGGTTGACACGGTTCAACTGAGGTTGGGGGTGTTAAAATAAAGTAAAATAAAAAGACAAAAGTTCGGAGTACGACATTCGGGGGAATTGAGTGACTAAGCAGGGGGTATAAGTCTGAAATTGACAATTACATCTTTCCGTGAGCACTTTGCTCTTTTTTTTTAAAAAAAAGATTGCTTGTCACACTACTTAGAACAAAAATTAAAAGAATTGAAACAAAACGGAGGGACGGCATGTTCCTCATATACATTACAATAATTATCCAAATCGTTACAACCTTTCTAAAAACGGTTTTGGTTACAAATAATAAAATACATAACTATATATTTATATACGCAACAACGGCATGAAAAGAAAAGACAAATCGGTCAATTTCCTTCTTACAAACAAGAAAAAAGGTTAAACTAAAGACGCAACCCGGTCAATTCAGGTTGAATTAAATTCTCTTTTACAACAACAAAAAATTTGAATTAAATTCTTAAATTACATTTTCTTAAATTAAATTCTCTTAAACTACAACGAAAAAGTTGAATTCAATTGACTGCATTGAAATGACTGGGGACTTGAAAACTGACTAGGGACTTGAAAACTGACTGGGGACTTGAAAACTGACTGGGGACTTGAAAACTGACTGAGACTCGAAACTTGAAAACTGACGAATAAAACTGACTCCGAATAGAACTGACTTCGAATAAAACTGACTTCGAATAAAACTGACTTCGAATAAAACTGACTTCGAATACTTCTGAAATCTCTGGGGCGGTTGTCCCTCTTGGATGCAACCTTTTGACTCGAACTCTTATCAAGTATTTCTATAAATCTCTAGGGCGGTTGTCTCTCTGGATGCAACCTTTTGACTCGAACTCTTATCAAGTGTTTCTATAAATCTCTGGGGCGGTTGTCCCTCTGGATGCAACCTTTTGACTCGAACTCTTATCAAGTATTTCTATAAATCTCAGGGACGGTTGTCCCTCTTGGATGCAACCTTTTGACTCGAACTCTTATCAAGTATTTCTATAAATCTCTGGGGCGGTTGTCTCTCTGGATGCAACCTTTTGACTCGAACTCTTATCAAGTATTTCTATAAATCTATGGGGCGGTTGTCCCTCTGGATGCAACCTTTTGACTCGAACTCTTATCAAGTATTTCTATAAATCTCAGGGGCGGTTCTCCCTCTGGATGCAACCTTTTGACTAAAACTAACTGAAAATGGAAAATGACTGCACTTGATCTCTATCAAGTCCTGAAGACGTGTCTTCAAAACGTGTCTTGATGGCTTTCTTGGATGAAAACTAGGCGTGGAGAACTTGGAGTCGTGACACACCGGTTCAAGGGTGGATGTTACGAACTGGAAGTCGTGACACGCCGGTCAACTGGTTTTATCCTGATGCAGGGTAATTTCTATCCTGGCCAAAGAGTGTCCACTTGTTAAAATCCTCTTCTTAAAATCTTCTTCTAATCTTGGTTGTATGGTTGCCAAATGTTTATCCTGGCTATAGGTTCGCCACTCTGTTAGACCCTTGGCTACAAACTCGCCTGAATTTACATGGGTAGAGGTTCGACCTCTTTCGACCATGGCTTAGGCCGGAATCTAAAGAAATTAAGGAGGCAAGGGGCCTCTACCCCCTCCTCGCAGCGAGGCTGCTAACAAGGGAGTGTTAATCGAAGTAATCGAAGTGAAGTCTAAGAAGAAGAAGAAGAAGTGACATTATTTTACAGTTTATGATTTATATATTATCTAAATATTGGGGAAATGCAGTTGAAGGTTAAGTTTCCCCCCTTTTAAACATATGATCAGATTAAAGATTCCAAATAAAAATAAAAAAAATAAAAATAACAAAAACTAATCGTATTTCTTTGCCGAGTCTTCATTTCTGACGGCGATATCATTTCATGGAGTACATAAGTACAATTTAAGTACATGACTGAGTATGTATTAATTTTAGTTCATTACAATTACGATTACAATTACCAATTAATTCATATTCACTTATTATTGTTTAATTACACTTCCATTTAAAGTACATTCTTACATTATATTAAATCATTACATTTAATTACAGTTTCAATGAAATACATTACAAGTTATTATTAATTACAGTTTCATTAAAGTACATTAAGTTATATTAAATTAAAGTATTACAGTTAATTACAATTAAACAGTTACTATTACTTTGTTTTGTTTTTACAGTGTTTCATATTAATAGACAATTAAGATATTAGAAATATAATACAAAGTACATGGGCACATACGGTATGGATTTATATACAACATAATATGTTATATTATGTTATAATATGTTATAAATTTGAATCAGAGCGAGAGGAGATATTTATCTTAGAAGCGTTCGATTTTGCAGTGATTAGCGAATTCGATCACTTACCTAAGCATTTTCGAGTTCATTGCGGGAGGTGATATAAATAAAAATAAAAATAAAAAAAATAATACGAGAACGTATTTGTGCGTTTTCGAACGAATGCCTAAAGTTTTGCGTTTCATAGACTGACACGAGTAAAAATGAATATTTAATAAAATTTATATAGGATAATGGTCAAGATAAGATATGGACGTATAGATGAATATGGTTGAATAATAATATTTATACTAAATTATTATTAAAGAATTTACCATACATTGAATACGGAAGATGTCCAAATACTAAGCACATGATTCAGTGTACAAGGTATGGGAAACGTAGAGAGAATTAAGTTATTTTATGTCGTCATAGTGTATAAGTCATTATTAGAAAAGATGAATTAGGGAAATACAGTAATGAATAAAGAAGTACAAATCGAAATTCTATCCAAAACTCGCTTAGGCGATTTTGGTTTCTCATGTAAAAATGAATATGGATTATTCATTGTTCATTTTTACAGTGTTCCCCCCCTCTGAAATGGTATTAATTAATACAATAATATAATACAATTGATACAATACAATTCAGAAAATAACATCTAACGAATTTAAATTAGATGATGAAGAATTCTTTTTTACATTACAAATTTTATACAGAACGAGTTCGGGTGGTTGGGTACAATGCAGAGTAATTCAAATTTTTAACATGACACTTGCTTAGAGGGCTATTATAAAATATAAAAATTCAAAGATTAAAACTTTAATTTTATGCAAACAGAATAAAAGGATTAATACGTTAATTTAGACAAACAATTAAGTTAGACAAAGAATGATATTGTTAAATTTTTAACAAAAATTTATTTTTATTTTTCTGTGGGAAGAATTACATACAAAATGAATAGTAGATAAAAGGGTAAAATGTAAATCGTACAATCTGTAAACTAATTTTTATTGACTAGTGTAGGTAAAAATCGAATTACGTAGTGGATGATGTATAGACCTGTGGTCTAGTGTGTATTTGTGTGTGCTAGGTACAAAGTGTGTATCTTACAATTTCGAGGGACAGATGAGCGAGAGGATTGTACAATTAACTGAATAAATGCATGAGCAAGATATATTAGAAAGCAAAAATGATTAAGATTAAATAGCATAGTTAGCACTTACACGCAATGAAATAAAGTTTATCGTGATATTCAATGATTTTAGAATAAAGGTTGTGTATATAGTATATAGTGTCCATACGTGTGTGTGTAAACGTTTAAGGGTTATTATAGCAAGTAATGAAAATAAATCTAGCGGTGTTAAAAATTAAATTTTGAAGGTGGAATTAAATTCGACTAGTAACATTCCTAGTTATATATGAACTATATAACCATTAACATTAACCAGAAGTATCGGTACGATAATTGAATTAAGAAAATTAAGAATACAAATTAAAAATAGAAATCAATTATGCATTTTAATGAACTAAACATATAATACTTAAAAATAAAAAAAACACAATTAACATAAATTGAGGTTATGTTCCTTAGTACCAAAGAGGAATTAACTATGCTTGAACCATTTCTCTGGTTGACACGGTTCAACTGGGGTTGGGGGTGTTAAAATAAAGTAAAATAAAAAGACAAAGTTCGGAGTACGACATTCGGGGAATTGAGTGACTAAGCAGGGGGTATAAGTCTGAAATTGACAATTACATCTTTCCGTGAGCACTTTGCTCTTTTTTTTAAAAAAAAAGATTGCTTGTCACACTACTTAGAACAAAAATTAAAAGAGTTGAAACAAAACGGAGGGACGGCATGTTCCTCATATACATTAATAATTATCCAAATCGTTACAACCTTTCTAAAAAGGTTTTGGTTACAAATAATAAAATACATAACTATATATTTATATACGCAACAACGGCATGAAAAGAAAAGACAAATCGGTCAATTTCCTTCTTACAAACAAGAAAAAAGGTTAAACTAAAGACGCAACCCGGTCAATTCAGGTTGAATTAAATTCTCTTTTACAACAACAAAAAAAGGTTGAATTAAATTCTTAAATTACATTTTCTTAAATTAAATTCTCTTAAACTACAACGAAAAAGTTGAATTCAATTGACTGCATTGAAATGACTGGGGACTTGAAAACTGACTAGGGACTTGAAAACTGACTGGAGACTTGAAAACTGACTGGGGACTTGAAAACTGACTGAGACTCGAAACTTGAAAACTGACGAATAAAACTGACTTCGAATAAAACTGACTTCGAATAAAACTGACTTCGAATAAAACTGACTTCGAATACTTCTGAAATCTCTGGGGGTTGTCCCTCTTGGATGCAACCTTTTGACTCGAACTCTTATCAAGTATTTCTATAAATCTCTGGGGCGGTTGTCTCTCTGGATGCAACCTTTTGACTCGAACTCTTATCAAGTATTTCTATAAATCTCTGGGGCGGTTGTCCCTGTGGATGCAACCTTTTGACTCGAACTCTTATCAAGTATTTCTATAAATCTCTGGGGCGGTTGTCCCTCTGGATCCAACCTTTTGACTAAAACTAACTGAAAATGGAAAATGACTGCACTTGATCTCTATCAAGTCCTGAAGACGTGTCTTCAAAACGTGTCTTGATGGCTACTTTTTCTTGGATGAAAACTAGGCGTGGAGAACTTGGAGTCGTGACACACCTGTTCAAGGGTGGATGTTACGAACTGGAAGTCGTGACACGCCGGTCAACTGGTTTTATCCTGATGCAGGGTAATTTCTATCCTGGCCAAAGAGTGTCCACTTGTTAAAATCCTCTTCTTAAAATCTTCTTCTAATCTTGGTTGTAGGGTTGCCAAATGTTTATCCTGGCTATAGGGTCGCCACTCTGTTAGACCCTTGGCTACAGACTCGCCTGAATTTACAGGGGTAGAGGTTCGACCTCTTTCGACCATGGCTCAGGCCGGAATCTAAAGAAATTAAGGAGGCAAGGGGCCTCTACCCCCTCCTCGCAGCGAGGCTGCTAACAAGGGAGTGTTAATCGAAGTAATCGAAGTGAAGTCTAAGAAGAAGAAGAAGTGACATTATTTTACAGTTTATGATTTATATATTATCTAAATATTGGGGAAATGCAGTTGAAGGTTAAGTTTCCCCCCTTTTAAACATATTATCAGATGAAAGATTCCAAATAAAAATATGAAAAAATAAAAATAACAAAAACTAATCGTATTTCTTTGCCGAGTCTTCATTTCTGACGGCGATATCATTTCGTAGTAGTACATAAGTACAATTTAAGTACATGACTGAGTATGTATTAATTTTAGTTCATTACAATTACGATTACAATTACCAATTAATTCATATTCACTTATTATTGTTTAATTACACTTCCATTTAAAGTACATTCTTACATTATATATTAAATCATTACATTTAATTACAGTTTCAATGAAGTACATTACAAGTTATTATTAATTACAGTTTCATTAAAGTACATTACGTTATATTAAATTAAAGTATTACAGTTAATTACAATTAAACAGTTACTATTACTTTGTTTTGTTTTTACAGTGTTTCATATTAATAGACAATTAAGATATTAGAAATATAATACAAAGTACATGGGCACATACGGTATGGATTTATATACAACATAATACATATGTTATATTATGTTATAATATGTTATAAATTTGAATCAGAGCGAGAGGAGATATTTATCTTAGAAGCGTTCGATTTTGCAGTGATTAGCGAATTCGATCCACTTACCTAAGCATTTTCGAGTTCATTGCGGGAGGTGATATAAATAAAAATAAAAATAAAAAAAATAATACGAGAACGTATTTGTGCGTTTTCGAACGAATGCCTAAAGTTTTGCGTTTCATAGACTGACACGAGTAAAAATGAATATTTAATAAAATTTATATAGGATAATGGTCAAGATAAGATATGGACGTATAGATGAATATGGTTGAATAATAATATTTATACTACATTATTATTAAAGAATTTACCATACATTGAATACGGAAGATGTCCAAATACTAAGCACATGATTCAGTGTACAAGGTATGGGAAACGTAGAGAGAATTAAGTTATTTTATGTCGTCATAGTGTATAAATCATTATTAGAAAAGATGAATTAGGGAAATACAGTAATGAATAAAGAAGTACAAATCGAAATTCTATCCAAAACTCGCTTAGGCGATTTTGGTTTCTCATGTAAAAATGAATATGGATTATTCATTGTTCATTTTTAGTGTTCCCCCCTCTGAAATGGTATTAATTAATACAATAATATAATAAAATTGATACAATACAATTCAGAAAATAACATCTAACGAATTTAAATTAGATGATGAAGAATTCTTTTTTACATTACAAATTTTATACAGAACGAGTTCGGGTGGTTGGGTACAATGCAGAGTAATTCAAATTTTTAACATGACACTTGCTTAGAGGGCTATTATAAAATATAAAAATTCAAAGATTAAAACTTTAATTTTATGCAAACAGAATAAAAGGATTAATACGTTAATTTAGACAAACAATTAAGTTAGACAAAGAATGATATTGTTAAATTTTTAACAAAAATTTATTTTTTTTTTCTGTGGGAAGAATTACATACAAAATGAATAGTAGATAAAAGGGAAAAATGTAAATCGTACAATCTGTAAACTAATTTTTATTGACTAGTGTAGGTAAAAATCGAATTACGTAGTGGATGATGTATAGACCTGTGGTCTAGTGTGTATTTGTGTGTGCTAGTACAAAGTGTGTATCTTACAATTTCGAGGGACAGATTAGCCGAGAGGATTGTACAATTAACTGAATAAATGCATGAGCAAGATATATTAGAAAGCAAAAATGATTAAGATTAAATAGCATAGTTAGCACTTACACGCAATGAAATAAAGTTTATCGTGATATTCAATGATTTTAGAATAAAGGTTGTGTATATAGTATATATAGTGTGCATACGTGTGTGTGTAAACGTTTAAGGGTTATTATTGCAAGTAATGAAAATAAATCTAGCGGTGTTAAAAATTAAATTTTGAAGGTGGAATTAAATTCGACCAGTAACATTCCTAGTTATATATGAACTATATAACCATTAACATTAACCAGAAGTATCGGTACGATAATTGAATTAAGAAATTAAGAATACAAATTAAAAATAGAAATCAATTATGCATTTTAATGAACTAAACATATAATATACTTAAAAATAAAAAAACACAAATTAACATAAATTGAGGTTATGTTCCTTAGTACCAAAGAGGAATTAACTATGGTTGAACCATTTCTCTGGTTGACACGGTTCAACTGAGGTTGGGGGTGTTAAAATAAAGTAAAATAAAAAGACAAAAGTTCGGAGTACGACATTCGGGGGAATTGAGTGACTAAGCAGGGGGTATAAGTCTGAAATTGACAATTACATCTTTCCGTGAGCACTTTGCTCTTTTTTTTAAAAAAAAGATTGCTTGTCACACTACTTAGAACAAAAATTAAAAGAATTGAAACAAAACGGAGGGACGGCATGTTCCTCATATACATTACAATAATTATCCAAATCGTTACAACCTTTCTAAAAACGGTTTTGGTTACAAATAATAAAATACATAACTATATATTTATATACGCAACAACGGCATGAAAAGAAAAGACAAATCGGTCAATTTCCTTCTTACAAACAAGAAAAAAGGTTAAACTAAAGACGCAACCCGGTCAATTCAGGTTGAATTAAATTCTCTTTTACAACAACAAAAAAAGTTTGAATTAAATTCTTAAATTACATTTTCTTAAATTAAATTCTCTTAAACTACAACGAAAAAGTTGAATTCAATTGACTGCATTGAAATGACTGGGGACTTGAAAACTGACTAGGGACTTGAAAACTGACTGGGACTTGAAAACTGACTGGGGACTTGAAAACTGACTGAGACTCGAAACTTGAAAACTGACGAATAAAACTGACTCCGAATAGAACTGACTTCGAATAAAACTGACTTCGAATAAAACTGACTTCGAATAAAACTGACTTCGAATACTTCTGAAATCTCTGGGGCGGTTGTCCCTCTTGGATGCAACCTTTTGACTCGAACTCTTATCAAGTATTTCTATAAATCTCTAGGGCGGTTGTCTCTCTGGATGCAACCTTTTGACTCGAACTCTTATCAAGTGTTTCTATAAATCTCTGGGGCGGTTGTCCCTCTGGATGCAACCTTTTGACTCGAACTCTTATCAAGTATTTCTATAAATCTCAGGGACGGTTGTCCCTCTGGATGCAACCTTTTGACTCGAACTCTTATCAAGTATTTCTATAAATCTCTGGGGCGGTTGTCTCTCTGGATGCAACCTTTTGACTCGAACTCTTATCAAGTATTTCTATAAATCTATGGGGCGGTTGTCCCTCTGGATGCAACCTTTTGACTCGAACTCTTATCAAGTATTTCTATAAATCTCAGGGGCGGTTCTCCCTCTGGATGCAACCTTTTGACTAAAACTAACTGAAAATGGAAAATGACTGCACTTGATCTCTATCAAGTCCTGAAGACGTGTCTTCAAAACGTGTCTTGATGGCTTTCTTGGATGAAAACTAGGCGTGGAGAACTTGGAGTCGTGACACACCGGTTCAAGGGTGGATGTTACGAACTGGAAGTCGTGACACGCCGGTCAACTGGTTTTATCCTGATGCAGGGTAATTTCTATCCTGGCCAAAGAGTGTCCACTTGTTAAATCCTCTTCTTAAAATCTTCTTCTAATCTTGGTTGTATGGTTGCCAAATGTTTATCCTGGCTATAGGTTCGCCACTCTGTTAGACCCTTGGCTACAAACTCGCCTGAATTTACATGGGTAGAGGTTCGACCTCTTTCGACCATGGCTTAGGCCGGAATCTAAAGAAATTAAGGAGGCAAGGGGCCTCTACCCCCTCCTCGCAGCGAGGCTGCTAACAAGGGAGTGTTAATCGAAGTAATCGAAGTGAAGTCTAAGAAGAAGAAGAAGAAGTGACATTATTTTACAGTTTATGATTTATATATTATCTAAATATTGGGGAAATGCAGTTGAAGGTTAAGTTTCCCCCCTTTTAAACATATGATCAGATTAAAGATTCCAAATAAAAATAAAAAAAATAAAAATAACAAAAACTAATCGTATTTCTTTGCCGAGTCTTCATTTCTGACGGCGATATCATTTCATGGAGTACATAAGTACAATTTAAGTACATGACTGAGTATGTATTAATTTTAGTTCATTACAATTACGATTACAATTACCAATTAATTCATATTCACTTATTATTGTTTAATTACACTTCCATTTAAAGTACATTCTTACATTATATATTAAATCATTACATTTAATTACAGTTTCAATGAAATACATTACAAGTTATTATTAATTACAGTTTCATTAAAGTACATTAAGTTATATTAAATTAAAGTATTACAGTTAATTACAATTAAACAGTTACTATTACTTTGTTTTGTTTTTACAGTGTTTCATATTAATAGACAATTAAGATATTAGAAATATAATACAAAGTACATGGGCACATACGGTATGGATTTATATACAACATAATATGTTATATTATGTTATAATATGTTATAAATTTGAATCAGAGCGAGAGGAGATATTTATCTTAGAAGCGTTCGATTTTGCAGTGATTAGCGAATTCGATCACTTACCTAAGCATTTTCGAGTTCATTGCGGGAGGTGATATAAATAAAAATAAAAATAAAAAAAATAATACGAGAACGTATTTGTGCGTTTTCGAACGAATGCCTAAAGTTTTGCGTTTCATAGACTGACACGAGTAAAAATGAATATTTAATAAAATTTATATAGGATAATGGTCAAGATAAGATATGGACGTATAGATGAATATGGTTGAATAATAATTTTATACTAAATTATTATTAAAGAATTTACCATACATTGAATACGGAAGATGTCCAAATACTAAGCACATGATTCAGTGTACAAGGTATGGGAAACGTAGAGAGAATTAAGTTATTTTATGTCGTCATAGTGTATAAGTCATTATTAGAAAAGATGAATTAGGGAAATACAGTAATGAATAAAGAAGTACAAATCGAAATTCTATCCAAAACTCGCTTAGGCGATTTTGGTTTCTCATGTAAAAATGAATATGGATTATTCATTGTTCATTTTTACAGTGTTCCCCCCCTCTGAAATGGTATTAATTAATACATATATAATACAATTGATACAATACAATTCAGAAAATAACATCTAACGAATTTAAATTAGATGATGAAGAATTCTTTTTTACATTACAAATTTTATACAGAACGAGTTCGGGTGGTTGGGTACAATGCAGAGTAATTCAAATTTTTAACATGACACTTGCTTAGAGGGCTATTATAAAATATAAAAATTCAAAGATTAAAACTTTAATTTTATGCAAACAGAATAAAAGGATTAATACGTTAATTTAGACAAACAATTAAGTTAGACAAAGAATGATATTGTTAAATTTTTAACAAAAATTTATTTTTATTTTTCTGTGGGAAGAATTACATACAAAATGAATAGTAGATAAAAGGGTAAAATGTAAATCGTACAATCTGTAAACTAATTTTTATTGACTAGTGTAGGTAAAAATCGAATTACGTAGTGGATGATGTATAGACCTGTGGTCTAGTGTGTATTTGTGTGTGCTAGGTACAAAGTGTGTATCTTACAATTTCGAGGGACAGATGAGCCGAGAGGATTGTACAATTAACTGAATAAATGCATGAGCAAGATATATTAGAAAGCAAAAATGATTAAGATTAAATAGCATAGTTAGCACTTACACGCAATGAAATAAAGTTTATCGTGATATTCAATGATTTAGAATAAAGGTTGTGTATATAGTATATAGTGTCCATACGTGTGTGTGTAAACGTTTAAGGGTTATTATAGCAAGTAATGAAAATAAATCTAGCGGTGTTAAAAATTAAATTTTGAAGGTGGAATTAAATTCGACTAGTAACATTCCTAGTTATATGAACTATATAACCATTAACATTAACCAGAAGTATCGGTACGATAATTGAATTAAGAAATTAAGAATACAAATTAAAAATAGAAATCAATTATGCATTTTAATGAACTAAACATATAATATACTTAAAAATAAAAAAACACAAATTAACATAAATTGAGGTTATGTTCCTTAGTACCAAAGAGGAATTAACTATGCTTGAACCATTTCTCTGGTTGACACGGTTCAACTGGGGTTGGGGGTGTTAAAATAAAGTAAAATAAAAAGACAAAGTTCGGAGTACGACATTCGGGGGAATTGAGTGACTAAGCAGGGGGTATAAGTCTGAAATTGACAATTACATCTTTCCGTGAGCACTTTGCTCTTTTTTTTTAAAAAAAAGATTGCTTGTCACACTACTTAGAACAAAAATTAAAAGAGTTGAAACAAAACGGAGGGACGGCATGTTCCTCATATACATTACAATAATTATCCAAATCGTTACAACCTTTCTAAAAACGGTTTTGGTTACAAATAATAAAATACATAACTATATATTTATATACGCAACAACGGCATGAAAAGAAAAGACAAATCGGTCAATTTCCTTCTTACAAACAAGAAAAAAGGTTAAACTAAAGACGCAACCCGGTCAATTCAGGTTGAATTAAATTCTCTTTTACAACAACAAAAAAAGTTTGAATTAAATTCTTAAATTACATTTTCTTAAATTAAATTCTCTTAAACTACAACGAAAAAGTTGAATTCAATTGACTGCATTGAAATGACTGGGGACTTGAAAACTGACTAGGGACTTGAAAACTGACTGGGGACTTGAAAACTGACTGGGGACTTGAAAACTGACTGAGACTCGAAACTTGAAAACTGACGAATAAAACTGACTCCGAATAGAACTGACTTCGAATAAAACTGACTTCGAATAAAACTGACTTCGAATAAAACTGACTTCGAATACTTCTGAAATCTCTGGGGCGGTTGTCCCTCTTGGATGCAACCTTTTGACTCGAACTCTTATCAAGTATTTCTATAAATCTCTAGGGCGGTTGTCTCTCTGGATGCAACCTTTTGACTCGAACTCTTATCAAGTGTTTCTATAAATCTCTGGGGCGGTTGTCCCTCTGGATGCAACCTTTTGACTCGAACTCTTATCAAGTATTTCTATAAATCTCAGGGACGGTTGTCCCTCTGGATGCAACCTTTTGACTCGAACTCTTATCAAGTATTTCTATAAATCTCTGGGCGGTTGTCTCTCTGGATGCAACTTTTGACTCGAACTTTATCAGTATTTCTATAAATCTATGGGGCGGTTGTCCTCTGGATGCAACCTTTTGACTCGAACTCTTATCAATATTTCTATAAATCTCAGGGCGGTTCTCCCTCTGGATGCAACCTTTTGACTAAAACTAACTGAAATGGAAAATGACTGCACTTGATCTCTATCAAGTCTGAAGACGTCTTCAAAACGTGTCTTGATGCTTTCTTGGATGAAAACTAGGCGTGGAGAACTTGGAGTCGTGACACACCGGTTCAAGGGTGGATTGTACGAACTGGAAGTCGTGACACGCCGGTCAACTGTTTTATCCTGATGCAGGGTAATTTCTATCCTGGCCAAAGAGTGTCCACTTGTTAAAATCCTCTTCTTAAAATCTTCTTCTAATCTGTTGTATGGTTGCCAAATGTTTACCTGGCTATAGGTTCGCCACTCTGTTAGACCCTTGGCTACAAACTCGCCTGAATTTACATGGGTAGAGGTTCGACCTCTTTCGACCATGGCTTAGGCCGGAATCTAAAGAAATTAAGGAGGCAAGGGGCCTCTACCCCCTCCTCGCAGCGAGGCTGCTAACAAGGGAGTGTTAATCGAAGTAATCGAAGTGAAGTCTAAGAAGAAGAAGAAGAAGTGACATTATTTTACAGTGTTATGATTTATATATTATCTAAATATTGGGGAAATGCAGTTGAAGGTTAAGTTTCCCCCCTTTTAAACATATGATCAGATTAAAGATTCCAATAAAAATAAAAAAATAAAAATAACAAAAAACTAATCGTATTTCTTTGCCGAGTCTTCATTTCTGACGGCGATATCATTTCATGGAGTACATAAGTACAATTTAAGTACATGACTGAGTATGTATTAATTTTAGTTCATTACAATTACGATTACAATTACCAATTAATTCATATTCACTTATTATTGTTTAATTACACTTCCATTTAAAGTACATTCTTACATTATATATTAAATCATTACATTTAATTACAGTTTCAATGAAATACATTACAAGTTATTATTAATTACAGTCATTAAAGTACATTAGTTATATTAAATTAAGTATTACAGTTAATTACAATTAAACAGTTACTATTACTTTGTTTTGTTTTTACAGTGTTTCATATAATAGACATTAAGATATTAGAAATATAATACAAAGTACATGGGCACATACGGTATGGATTTATATACAATAATATGTTTATATTATGTTATAATATGTTATAAATTTGAATCAGAGCGAGAGGAGATATTTTTCTTAGAAGTGTTCGATTTTGCAGATTAGCGAATTCGATCCTTACCTAAGCATTTCGAGTTCATTGCGGGAGGTGATATAAATAAAAATAAAAAAAAAAAAATAATACGAGAACGTATTTGTGCGTTTTCGAACGAATGCCTAAAGTTTTGCGTTTCATAGACTGACACGAGTAAAAATGAATATTTAATAAAATTTATATAGGATAATGGTCAAGATAAGATATGGACGTATAGATGAATATGGTTGAATAATAATATTTATACTAAATTATTATTAAAGAATTTACCATACATTGAATACGGAAGATGTCCAAATACTAAGCACATGATTCAGTGTACAAGGTATGGGAAACGTAGAGAGAATTAAGTTATTTTATGTCGTCATAGTGTATAAGTCATTATTAGAAAAGATGAATTAGGGAAATACAGTAATGAATAAAGAAGTACAAATCGAAATTCTATCCAAAACTCGCTTAGGCGATTTTGGTTTCTCATGTAAAAATGAATATGGATTATTCATTGTTCATTTTTACAGTGTTCCCCCCCTCTGAAATGGTATTAATTAATACAATAATATAATACAATTGATACAATACAATTCAGAAAATAACATCTAACGAATTTAAATTAGATGATGAAGAATTCTTTTTTACATTACAAATTTTATACAGAACGAGTTCGGGTGGTTGGGTACAATGCAGAGTAATTCAAATTTTTAACATGACACTTGCTTAGAGGGCTATTATAAAATATAAAAATTCAAAGATTAAAACTTTAATTTTATGCAAACAGAATAAAAGGATTAATACGTTAATTTAGACAAACAATTAAGTTAGACAAAGAATGATATTGTTAAATTTTTAACAAAAATTTATTTTTATTTTTCTGTGGGAAGAATTACATACAAAATGAATAGTAGATAAAAGGGTAAAATGTAAATCGTACAATCTGTAAACTAATTTTTATTGACTAGTGTAGGTAAAAATCGAATTACGTAGTGGATGATGTATAGACCTGTGGTCTAGTGTGTATTTGTGTGTGCTAGGTACAAAGTGTGTATCTTACAATTTCGAGGGACAGATGAGCCGAGAGGATTGTACAATTAACTGAATAAATGCATGAGCAAGATATATTAGAAAGCAAAAATGATTAAGATTAAATAGCATAGTTAGCACTTACACGCAATGAAATAAAGTTTATCGTGATATTCAATGATTTTAGAATAAAGGTTGTGTATATAGTATATATAGTGTCCATACGTGTGTGTGTAAACGTTTAAGGGTTATTATAGCAAGTAATGAAAATAAATCTAGCGGTGTTAAAAATTAAATTTTGAAGGTGGAATTAAATTCGACTAGTAACATTCCTAGTTATATATGAACTATATAACCATTAACATTAACCAGAAGTATCGGTACGATAATTGAATTAAGAAAATTAAGAATACAAATTAAAAATAGAAATCAATTATGCATTTTAATGAACTAAACATATAATATACTTAAAAATAAAAAAAACACAAATTAACATAAATTGAGGTTATGTTCCTTAGTACCAAAGAGGAATTAACTATGCTTGAACCATTTCTCTGGTTGACACGGTTCAACTGGGGTTGGGGGTGTTAAAATAAAGTAAAATAAAAAGACAAAGTTCGGAGTACGACATTCGGGGGAATTGAGTGACTAAGCAGGGGGTATAAGTGTGAAATTGACAATTACATCTTTCCGTGAGCACTTTGCTCTTTTTTTTTAAAAAAAAGATTGCTTGTCACACTACTTAGAACAAAAATTAAAAGAGTTGAAACAAAACGGAGGGACGGCATGTTCCTCATATACATTACAATAATTATCCAAATCGTTACAACCTTTCTAAAAACGGTTTTGGTTACAAATAATAAAATACATAACTATATATTTATATACGCAACAACGGCATGAAAAGAAAAGACAAATCGGTCAATTTCCTTCTTACAAACAAGAAAAAAGGTTAAACTAAAGACGCAACCCGGTCAATTCAGGTTGAATTAAATTCTCTTTTACAACAACAAAAAAAGGTTGAATTAAATTCTTAAATTACATTTCCTTAAATTAAATTCTCTTAAACTACAACGAAAAAGTTGAATTCAAGTGACTGCATTGAAATGACTGGGGACTTGAAAACTGACTAGGGACTTGAAAACTGACTGGGGACTTGAAAACTGACTGGGGACTTGAAAACTGACTGAGACTCGAAACTTGAAAACTGACGAATAAAACTGACTTCGAATAAAACTGACTTCGAATAAAACTGACTTCGAATAAAACTGACTTCGAATACTTCTGAAATCTCTGTGGCGGTTGTCCCTCTTGGATGCAACCTTTTGACTCGAACTCTTATTAAGTATTTCTATAAATCTCTGGGGCGGTTGTCTCTCTGGATGCAACCTTTTGACTCGAACTCTTATCAAGTATTTCTATAAATCTCTGGGGCGGTTGTCCCTCTTGTGGCAACCTTTTGACTCGAACTCTTATCAAGTATTTCTATAAATCTCTGGGGCGGTTGTCCCTCTGGATGCAACCTTTTGACTAAAACTAAATGAAAATGGAAAATGACTGCACTTGATCTCTATCAAGTCCTGAAGACGTGTCTTCAAAACGTGTCTTGATGGCTACTTTTTCTTGGATGAAAACTAGGCGTGGAGAACTTGGAGTCGTGACACACCGGTTCAAGGGTGGATGTTACGAACTGGAAGTCGTGACACGCCGGTCAACTGGTTTTATTCTGACGCAGGGTAATTTCTATCCTGGCCAAAGAGTGTCCACTTGTTAAAATCCTCTTCTTAAAATCTTCTTCTAATCTTGGTTGTAGGGTTGCCAAATGTTTATCCTGGCTATAGGGTCGCCACTCTGTTAGACCCTTGGCTACAGACTCGCCTGAATTTACAGGGGTAGAGGTTCGACCTCTTTCGACCATGGCTCAGGCCGGAATCTAAAGAAATTAAGGAGGCAAGGGGCCTCTACCCCCTCCTCGCAGCGAGGCTGCTAACAAGGGAGTGTTAATCGAAGTAATCGAAGTGAAGTCTAAGAAGAAGAAGAAGAAGTGACATTATTTTACAGTTTATGATTTATATATTATCTAAATATTGGGGAAATGCAGTTGAAGGTTAAGTTTCCCCCCTTTTAAACATATGATCAGATGAAAGATTCCAAATAAAAATAAAAAAAATAAAAATAACAAAAACTAATCGTATTTCTTTGCCGAGTCTTCATTTCTGACGGCGATATCATTTCGTAGTAGTACATAAGTACAATTTAAGTACATGACTGAGTATGTATTAATTTTAGTTCATTACAATTACGATTACAATTACCAATTAATTCATATTCACTTATTATTGTTTAATTACACTTCCATTTAAAGTACATTCTTACATTATATATTAAATCATTACATTTAATTACAGTTTCAATGAAGTACATTACAAGTTATTATTAATTACAGTTTCATTAAAGTACATTACGTTATATTAAATTAAAGTATTACAGTTAATTACAATTAAACAGTTACTATTACTTTGTTTTGTTTTTACAGTGTTTCATATTAATAGACAATTAAGATATTAGAAATATAATACAAAGTACATGGGCACATACGGTATGGATTTATATACAGTACAACATAATATGTTATATTATGTTATAATATGTTATAAATTTGAATCAGAGCGAGAGGAGATATTTATCTTAGAAGCTTTCGATTTTGCAGTGATTAGCGAATTCGATCACTTACCTAAGCATTTTCGAGTTCATTGCGGGAGGTGATATAAATAAAAATAAAAATAAAAAAAATAATACGAGAACGTATTTGTGCGTTTTCGAACGAATGCCTAAAGTTTTGCGTTTCATAGACTGACACGAGTAAAAATGAATATTTAATAAAATTTATATAGGATAATGGTCAAGATAAGATATGGACGTATAGATGAATATGGTTGAATAATAATATTTATACTACATTATTATTAAAGAATTTACCATACATTGAATACGGAAGATGTCCAAATACTAAGCACATGATTCAGTGTACAAGGTATGGGAAACGTAGAGAGAATTAAGTTATTTTATGACGTCATAGTATATAAGTCATTATTAGAAAAGATGAATTAGGGAAATACAGTAATGAATAAAGAAGTACAAATCGAAATTCTATCCAAAACTCGCTTAGGCGATTTTGGTTTCTCATGTAAAAATGAATATGGATTATTCATTGTTCATTTTTACAGTGTTCCCCCCTCTGAAATGGTATTAATTAATACAATAATATAATACAATTAATACAATACAATTCAGAAAATAACATCTTACGAATTTAAATTAGATGATGAAGAATTCTTTTTTACATTACAAATTTTATACAGAACGAGTTCGGGTGGTTGGGTACAATGCAGAGTAATTCAAATTTTTAACATGACACTTGCTTAGAGGGCTATTATAAAATATAAAAATTCAAAGATTAAAACTTTAATTTTATGCAAACAGAATAAAAGGATTAATATGTTAATTTAGACAAACAATTAAGTTAGACAAAGAATGATATTGTTAAATTTTTAACAAAAAATTATTTTTATTTTTCTGTGGGAAGAATTACATATAAAATGAATAGTAGATAAAAGGGAAAAATGTAAATCGTACAATCTGTAAACTAATTTTTATTGACTAGTGTAGGTAAAAATCGAATTACGTAGTGGATGATGTATAGACCTGTGGTCTAGTGTGTATTTGTGTGTGCTTTGTACAAAGTGTGTATCTTACAATTTCGAGGTACAGATTAGCCGAGAGGATTGTACAATTAACTGAATAAATGCATGAGCAAGATATATTAGAAAGCAAAAATGATTAAGATTAAATAGCATAGTTAGCACTTACACGCAATGAAATAAAGTTTATCGTGATATCCAATGATTTTAGAATAAAGGTTGTGTATATAGTATATATAGTGTGCATACGTGTGTGTGTAAACGTTTAAGGGTTATTATTATTATATATTATAAAATCCTTTAAGTTCAAGGTAGTATTTAAGTATTTAATTAAATCAGTTACACGTATTAAGGTAATAAAAAAAACGTACTTAGAGGACCTTGCAAGTAATGAAAATAAATCTAGCGGTGTTAAAAATTAAATTTTGTAGGTGGAATTAAATTCGACTATTAACTTTCCTAGTTATATATGAACTATATAACCATTAACATTAACCAGAAGTATCGGTACGATAATTGAATTAAGAAAATTAAGAATACAAATTAAAAATAGAAATCAATTATGCATTTTAATGAACAAAACATATAATATACTTAAAAATAAAAAAACACAACTTAACATAAATTGAGGTTATGTTCCTTAGTACCAAAGAGGAATTAACTATGGTTGAACCATTTCTCTGGTTGACACGGTTCAACTGGGGTTGGGGGTGTTAAAATAAAGTAAAATAAAAAGACAAAGTTCGGAGTACGACATTCGGGGGAATTGAGTGACTAAGCAGGGGGTATAAGTCTGAAATTGACAATTACATCTTTCCTGAGCACTTTGCTCTTTTTTTTAAAAAAAAAGATTGCTTGTCACACTACTTAGAACAAAAATTAAAAGAGTTGAAACAAAACGGAGGGACGGCATGTTCCTCATATACATTACAATAATTATCCAAATCGTTACAACCTTTCTAAAAACGGTTTTGGTTAAAAATAATAAAATACATAACTATATATTTATATACGCAACAACGGCATGAAAAGAAAAGACAAATCGGTCAATTTCCTTCTTACAAACAAGAAAAAAGGTTAAACTAAAGACGCAACCCGGTCAATTCAGGTTGAATTAAATTCTCTTTTACAACAACAAAAAAAGGTTGAATTAAATTCTTAAATTACATTTTCTTAAATTAAATTCTCTTAAACTACAACGAAAAAGTTGAATTCAATTGACTGCATTGAAATGACTGGGGACTTGAAAACTGACTAGGGACTTGAAAACTGACTGGGGACTTGAAAACTGACTGGGGACTTGAAAACTGACTGAGACTCGAAACTTGAAAACTGACTTCGAATAAAACTGACTTCGAATAAAACTGACTTCGAATAAAACTGACTTCGAATAAAAAAGACTTCGAATACTTCTGAAATCTCTGGGGCGGTTGTCCCTCTTGGATGCAACCTTTTGACTCGAACTCTTATCAAGTATTTCTATAAATCTCTGGGGCGGTTGTCTCTCTGGATGCAACCTTTTGACTCGAACTCTTATCAAGTATTTCTATAAATCTCTGGGGCGGTTGTCCCTCTGGATGCAACCTTTTGACTCGAACTCTTATCAAGTATTTCTATAAATCTCTGGGGCGGTTGTCCCTCTGGATGCAACCTTTTGACTAAAACTAACTGAAAATGGAAAATGACTGCACTTGATCTCTATCAAGTCCTGAAGACGTGTCTTCAAAACGTGTCTTGATGGCTACTTTTTCTTGGATAAAAACTAGGCGTGGAGAACTTGGAGTCGTGACACACCGGTTCAGGGTCGATGTTACGAACTGGAAGTCGTGACACGCCGGTCAACTGGTTTTATCCTGATGCAGGGTAATTTCTATCCTGGCCAAAGAGTGTCCACTTGTTAAAATCCTCTTCTTAAAATCTTCTTCTAATCTTGGTTGTAGGGTTGCCAAATGTTTATCCTGGCTATAGGGTCGCCACTCTGTTAGACCCTTGGCTACAGACTCGCCTGAATTTACAGGGGTAGAGGTTCGACCTCTTTCGACCATGGCTCAGGCCGGAATCTAAAGAAATTAAGGAGGCAAGGGGCCTCTACCCCCTCCTCGCAGCGAGGCTGCTAACAAGGGAGTGTTAATCGAAGTAATCGAAGTGAAGTCTAAGAAGAAGAAGAAGAAGTGACATTATTTTACAGTTTATGATTTATATATTATCTAAATATTGGGGAAATGCAGTTGAAGGTTAAGTTTCCCCCCTTTTAAACATATGATCAGATGAAAGATTCCAAATAAAAAAATAAAAAATAAAAATAACAAAAACTAATCGTATTTCTTTGCCGAGTCTTCATTTCTGACGGCGATATCATTTCGTAGTAGTACATAAGTACAATTTAAGTACATGACTGAGTATGTATTAATTTTAGTTCATTACAATTACGATTACAATTACCAATTAATTCATATTCACTTATTATTGTTAATTACACTTCCATTTAAAGTACATTCTTACATTATATATTAAATCATTACATTTAATTACAGTTTCAATGAAGTACATTACAAGTTATTATTAATTACAGTTTCATTAAAGTACATTACGTTATATTAAATTAAAGTATTACAGTTAATTACAATTAAACAGTTACTATTACTTTGTTTTGTTTTTACAGTGTTTCATATTAATAGACAATTAAGATATTAGAAATATAATACAAAGTACATGGGCACATACGGTATGGATTTATATACAGTACAACATAATATGTTATATTATGTTATAATATGTTATAAATTTGAATCAGAGCGAGAGGAGATATTTATCTTAGAAGCATTCGATTTTGCAGTGATTAGCGAATTCGATCACTTACCTAAGCATTTTCGAGTTCATTGCGGGAGGTGATATAAATAAAAATAAAATAAAAAAAATAATACGAGAACGTATTTGTGCGTTTTCGAACGAATGCCTAAAGTTTTGCGTTTCAAAGACTGACACGAGTAAAAATGAATATTTAATAAAATTTATATAGGATAATGGTCAAGATAAGATATGGACGTATAGATGAATATGGTTGAATAATAATATTTATACTACATTATTATTAAAGAATTTACCATACATTGAATACGGAAGATGTCCAAATACTAAGCACATGATTCAGTGTACAAGGTATAGGAAACGTAGAGAGAATTAAGTTATTTTATGACGTCATAGTGTATAAGTCATTATTAGAAAAGATGAATTAGGGAAATACAGTAATGAATAAAGAAGTACAAATCGAAATTCTATCCAAAACTCGCTTAGGCGATTTTGGTTTCTCATGTAAAAATGAATATGGATTATTCATTGTTCATTTTTACATGTATATATATATATATATATATGTTTTTTTGTTTTTTTTCAAAGTATGACCGTTCATGGCCACCAAAAGAAAGGTGGATAGCAGAGCGAACACAGGACGAAAATTTTGGAACAGCTAATGGAAATGAGCAATAGACGGGGGAGGAGGAGGAGGAGGGGGTGGAGCAGAAAGATCATAGCGGAGTCACAGCCGGTAAAGAAGTCGGGAGCGAAAGAGGAAGGAGAACAACCCGGTTATCGAAAAGTAGGGACCTTCAGATAGAATAGCGCCAAGCCTATCACAAGGCCCGACGCTCTCCAAAAAGGGAAAATACTCTGCGCGCAGCGCAGAGTAAAGCAGACACTCCACCAGGAGGTGGGCAACTGTAAGGAAAACGTTACAATTGGGACATCGGGGCACCCGATCCCCGGCCATCAAATAGCCATGGGTCAGGTGGGTGTGGCCAATACGGAGGCGGGCCAGAGCCACCTCCTTATGGCGCGACCGATGGAAGGAAGAAGCCCAACATCCCAATTTGGGTTTAATCTTGCAAAGTTTATCTGTAGCGCCATCCCAGCGACTCTGCCACCGGGAGCGCAAAAACCTACGGAAGCCAGGGATATAATCGGAAAAGGGGAGGGACACGGGTGAAACCTGTAGTCGGCACGCGGAACGGGCAGCTCGATCGGTAGCCTCATTACCAGCCACGTTAACATGTGCTGGGACCCAGCAAAATACCACCTCCTTGCCACCGAAAGCGACAAGGGTATGGCACAGTAGCTGGATTCGTCGGACCAGTGGGTGGACAGGGTCAAAACAGTCCAGGCCATCCAGGGCACTGCGTGAATCCGAATAGATGACAAACGACCCATCCGGATGCTCCCGCAAAACCTCCAGAGCGCTCAGGATGGCATAGAGCTCCGCCGTGAAAACGGAAGCCTCATCATGGAGACGGGTACATCGGGGAGCAAGGGCAGACGACTGGGGAACAGCCGCGGCCCCAACGCCCCCCGACGACCTCGAGCCATCTGTGAAGACCGCAACACATGCAGAGTGACACGCCGCATGCTGAAGGAACAGAGACCGAAACAAGGCAGAGTCAGAATCGGCCCTGCGAACGGGGCGCAACGCCCTACAGCACGCAGCAGGGGTGTTCTCCCAAGGTGCAACACCCTTGAAAGAGACCGGTATAACGGATGGAGGAGGAGTGCCCATACCATCGAGGAGGGAGGCCACCGTGTCGGTGAAATACCAACCCCCATCCCGGCAGAACGCCCTCTCCACCGCCTGGAACAGAGGAGAGGTGGGAAGACGGAGGATCCGGAGATAGTGCTTAGCAATGAGGAACGACCTCCGATCCCCCAAGGGAGGGATGTCGCACTCAACCTGCAGACTATCAACCGGAGAGGAGCGGAAGGCGCCAGATGACATGCGCAGTCCTCTAGAGAGGACCGGATCCAGTATCCGAAGGGCCGTACGGGAGGCGGAGCCATACACCAGACTCCCGTAATCTACTTTTGACTGTACCAGGGACACGTACAAACGGAGGAGTGTCCGCCTATCCGCGCCCCATGTAGTATGCGACAGATGTCCCAGCAAATCCAGGGTACGTCTTGCAGACTCGCGCAGCCGGCGAAGGTGGGGATCCCAGCTCAAACGGCTGTCGAAAACCATACCCATGAAACGCATTGACTGAACGAGGGCCAGAGGCTGACCCCCGAGTGTAAGATTAAAGGTCGGGACGGCGCCAGATCCACGTCTCCTCGGCGGAAGGAAGGCCACACACGAAGTCTTCGGGGAAGACAGCGTAAGGCCCACCGACGACGCCCAGCGTTCAACCCGATTGACCGCGAGTTGGACTTGCCTCTCCACGAGGGGGGGGACTCGTCCCCGCGGCATAGACAGCCAGATCGTCGGCATAGATGGAACATCGCACCGAGGGCGGAAGGGCTCCCGGTAGCGCAGACATGACCAGACACCCCTGGGGCACCCCCTCCTCCTGAACATACAGGTCAGATAGGGCCGCCCCATTACGGACGCGGAAAGTGCGACGGCAGAGGAAGTTACGAAGAAATGTGGGCAAAAAGCCCACAAAACCAAGAGACTTCAAACGGTCCATGACAACTCCCCAACGGGTCGTGTCGTAGGCCTTTTGGACATCAAAAAAGACGGCCAGAACAAGATTCCGGCGGGAAAAGGCCTCCCGTACATCATGACCAAGGAGGAGAAGGGGGTCCAGAGTACCCCGAAATCGACGAAAGCCATACTGGGTCGGGGGGTATAACCCAAGCGACTCCAGTGTAAAGGAAAGTCGGACGGTCACCATCTTTTCAAGGAGCTTGCATAAGCAGCTCGTCAAGGCAATAGGCCGATAGCCCGCCACCTCCGCCGGATCCTTCCCCGTTTTAGGTATCGGGACCACAATCGCCTCCCTCCAACGGGAAGGGAACGACCCCTCAACCCACACCCGGTTGAAAAGATCCAGCCAGAAGTGTAGGGCCATCGGGTGCAGATTCCAAAGAAAGTCATACGGAATGTCATCAGGGCCAGGGGCGGAAGAACGACGGGTTGCCAAGGCAGCCCGAAGTTCCCGCATCGTAAAGAGATGGTTATAGGGCTCGTTCCCAGGCGGTGGGAACGTAACATTCGACAAAGGACGATCCGCAGCTGAAGGCGAACGGGAAACCGCAGCAAAAGCCACAGCCAGCCGATCGGCCACAGCAGCAGGATCCGAAAGGAAGCCGTCCCCGTTCCGAAGGACAGGGCGACTAGCAGGGACCGGCTTCCCCTCGATACTACGTACCTTCCGCCACACAGTAGCAGAAGGGGTAGACGAGGAAATGCCGGACACAAAAGCACGCCAAGAGGCCCGACGGGCCAACTTGAGAGTCCGGCGGGCGAAAGCCTTCGCCCGCCGCATCTCAATCAAGTGGTCCGCGCGCCGGGTGCGGTGGAAGCGGCGCGTGCCCTCTTCCTCTCGCACACCGCCGGTGACATGCTGGAGTCCACCACGGGACGCTACGCGTCCGCGGGTTACCGGAAGATCGAGGAATACAGTCCTCCGCGACGCCCATCACCACCCGCTCGAAGAACTCCAAGCTCTCATCCACAGAGCCAAAGCTCAACACCGAACGGGCAATGACGGAACGAGCTCTGAAGGATGGCCAGTCAGCCCGCGCAAGGCACCACCTCGGTCGAGACGAGACACCCGGCTGCGGTCCGACCGGCTCAAGACAGACTGGGTAATGATCACTGCCATAAGAGTCCCCCAACACCTTCCACGAAAAATCGAGTAAGGCATCGAGGGACACCAAGGAGAGATCAATACAGGTAAATGAACCCGTGGGTTCGTGGAAGTAAGTAGGTTCACCGGAATTGAGGCACGCAAAGGAAAGTTCCTCCATTAAGGAGAGCAACATACCAGCAACATTAGTCGACCGGACATCTCCCCAAGCCGGGTCGCGACTGTTAAAGTCCCCGAGGAGGAGAAACGGTCGAGGTAGTTGCAACACCAACTCGCGAACCGCGTCGCGAGAAGGAGGGTCATGAGGAGGAATATAAATCGAGCAGGCAGTGTACTGGCGATCTAAAAAGAGCCGCACAGCCACAGCCTGCAAGGAAGTGCGAAGAGGCACACCTCGCGATGGTAACGAATGATGCACATAAATCGCCGCACCCCGCCGGCGTGTGTGCTCATCCGGGGTGCAAGGGAAACCAACATAGCCAGAGAGACGAGGGAGTCCCCGCGCAGCCAGGATAGTCTCCTGGAGACAAACACAGGAAGGCCGCTCGCTCTCAGCAGGGAGGCAAGGTTCTCCCAGTTAGCTAAAAGCCCCCTACAGTTCCAATGCAAAATGGAACTGTAAGGGGAAGTGGCATTATAAGAGCAGAGAAAACAGAGAAATAGCCACGGACCAAGCTGAGCAGCAAACTCAACGGTCCGTAACCAGGGACGGAATCGGCTTCCCCGACTCACCCCGAACGGGGGGGTAGGGGCCACCGACCCCGCAGCTGCTTCACCCGTAGTAGAACGAGAGGTGGAGAGTGGAACAGGGAGTCAGAGGGGGTGAGACGACGAGACGGGAGGGACTCCCCAGAGGGGAGCAGAGTTCGAGGGCTCGCAGACAAGACTGACGGGGGAGAGACGACGAGACGGGCCCAGCCGAAACCCCCGACTCCCCACCAGAGGGGGGCTGGGGAGAACCAGATGTTCGAGGGCTCGTCAAACCAGACAAGCACTGAAGGGGGGGGGAGGAAAGGTCCACCACAGGTGGGAGAGGTAGATCCAGGAGAGAGACCCGACCACTCTCAGCAGGAGCCGAAGGGAAAGAGACTCCATGAAGAAGGGCCAGGCTCCTCTCGACCGGGTCCACCATGGGAACAGAGTCAGTAATCGAGGGTGTCATGGGGCGGTGTACTTCAACCGACACCCGGACACTGGTCGGGGCACCGGGAGGTGACGCCTCACCAGCCCTCCGTATAGGGGGGGGAGTCCCGAGCGGATCAGGAGCGGCGCGCCGCTTCCCCTCCGGTGAAGAAGGGGAAGCAGGGCGAGCAGTGGTCACGATCGGGTCTGGAGGACTCCGACTCCGACCACGGCGGCGCTTCCTCCTCCCCTTCGGGGCATCACCTTCCCCACCCGAGAGACGAGTAGGCAAGGATCCAGACCCCAAGGCCGGAGAGGGAGAAGGGGCACTTGTAGGCAGGGAATCAGATGGGATGTGTGAAAGTGAGGCAGAGGAACAAGAAGGACCCACGGCGCCAGGACCGCCACCAACCCCCGGAACTTCCAGGGGGGGAACCACTCCGGTAGACGCCGGGGTAGCACGGGAGGGGCCCGAGGACCCGCCAGGGCCAAGAGCCGCAGCATAGGACAACCCCCGCCGCGGCTCCCGGTCACGGACCCTATCGCGCGCCTCCCGCGCACTAAGGAATTCGGTAGTCCTTAAGGACCGCACCTCGAATTCAAATTTGAAAACGGGGCAGTCCCGAGAGGAGGAAGGGTGGGCCCCCGAGCAGTTCGAGCACCGCGGGGGCTTCGTGCACGGGGTAGGGTGCGCAGGCCCACCGCAGCGGACACATAGCTTACCCTCACGGCGGCATGCAGAGCTAACATGACCAAACCGGTTGCAGCCAAAGCAGCGAACCGGGTCAGGCACATATGGTCGCACCGAAAACTCACACGACCGGCGATCACCCACGCCCCAGAACACCTGGGCCGGAGGCACAAGGGAGTCAAAGATCAGGAGCAGACGAGCGGACGGGGTAAGAGCACCATCCCGGCGCGACGAAAAGCGGAAGACCTTCGTTACCCCCTGGGGGCAAGATCCTCCTGCAACTCGCCAACCTGGATTGACAGCAGACGGGAAGCGAAAATGGTGCCCTGACAGCTATTCAATTGCGGATGGGGAGTCACAGAAACTCTGCAACCCAAGACATCCTGCAACTGTAGAAGGGACTCAGTCACCCCCGAAAAACGGGACTTCAAAAGAAGAGACCCATCCTTCAGAGGGCGGATATCATAACGACAGGGAACCCCCACCGTCTTAAGGCGCTGAAACACCCGTTCCGAGTTGCCCGGAAGGGAGCCAGCGGAAGGGCGGAGAACAAGGAACCTGTCCACCGGACAGAAATTGACAGCCGGGACAGGTCCATGTGTAACGGTAACCGAGAGTGGGCGAGAGAACAAGGGCTGCGAAGACCCCGCCCTACGGCCACCACGAGTCCGGCCACGAGAGCCAGACGCCGCAGAGGACGAGAGGGGGCCATACGGCTTGAAGGTCAATCCAGCGGTGGCAGAGGCCGCTGAACGACCAGAAGTAGTCGTCTTATCCAAATCCAAGGGCGGGCCAGAGTCGTCAACAGGAGGGAATTGAAGTTTAGAAATTGAACCCATAAACAATAGCTTTACAAAAAAGACAGCCTCGGACCCAAGGCAATGCACCATCCGCCGCTGCATCCTTCAAGGCGCAGGCCCAACGTCCCGGGTAGCCCGCCCCCCAACCTGACTGTCGTTTTAAAAACAGCAGATTGGCACTACGGAGATTTGTCCGTTAAGGGCCAAGCAAAGACCCAATCCAGACGCAGCAGCGGTCCGGGCGCCCCTACCGTCCCCAGAGCACGGCTCAGCCACGGAGCGATGCCCCCCGGCGGGTGCACCCGATGACCCCAAGACTGCAAAATACAAACAGAGGGGGGGGATACTACAATTAACAGAGGCACAAGACCGAGTCAAGACAAAAGAAATTCCGGGAGAGACGGAAAAAAAAGGGGGAGGGAAAAAAAAAAAAAACAACGCAACTAGGTAACTCTTCGCCCACACCCCGCGAGGAGTTGAGGAAACCCCAACAACCCACGAGGTGTACGAGCCCCCTCGGCCCGGCAAGCCGGAGTACCTAATCGAGGGGGATATATATAATATATATATATATATATATATATATATATATATATAAATTGGGGAAACTGAAAACTTTTAGTATTTCTCATATAATTTAATTGCTGACAATTAGAAAAAAGAAAGAATTCAATAATTTAACCATAAACTAAATAAAATAAACATTTAATTTGACTTTGTGCATATAGCTATTTAGTTTATAGATATAGACTCTAAATTTATTTCACATTAGCTATTTGTCAAAACATTTATACATAAATACAAGTTTAGAAGCTTTATCAACTCCTAATTTATTTCTTAATTTGGACTGTATCAGGCCAAAAGCAGAAAAATTCTCTCAACTGCAGCATGATCTTGAAACAACATTAAATTCGGTTAATATTCGTCTTTTAACCCTCTCACGCGCAGTTAGAAACAGTACGATATATTGGTTTGCCATTCAAAACTGACTAAGAAAATATATATCTTATGTTGTGCAAATTTGTTGAATTGTACTTTTTTTAATAAAATATATTTCATGTTTTGGCTATAATGAATTTTTTTCATAAAATATTTTTCCTGGTTGGGCTATTTTTTCACTACTCTGCGATTTAATTAGCTGGCTGGGTTTTGTTCTGGCTATTTTTTCAAACTGGATTCAGTTTAGTGGTGCTTGTGATAGAATTATGATGTGCCAATCGTGTGATTTTGACCTAGTCGTCATGTGTCCTAGATGAAGGCAAAGGATTGGGTGTTTTTATCAATTACGACGTTATTCTCTCATCCTTAACTTGTCCGAAATGTGACAGTGAGTGCCTAATACGAAAAGATCAGAAGATATTTAGGTGAAATAACCAATATCAGCCTGTTAGGTTAATTGAATGTCCGGTTAGGTCAACTGAAAGCCTGGCTAGGTTAATTGAAGGCCTGATTAGGTTAATTGAAGACCTGGTTAGGTTAATTGAAGACCTGGTTAGGTCAACTATACACCCTTGATGAGTCAATAAAACATGTTTAGGGCCTACATTTCTAAGTTTAAATGTTATAACTGAATGTTCATATAAATATGTGACATGAGAGCTCTGTGCTGGCCCCAGAGGGCCGTGAAAAGAGCTAATTAGTTGAGAGAGTAGCCACTTTGCTCTTACATATTAAGTTTGAAGATAAGCCAGTACTTGGACCTCTACTTTTTATTGTTTATATTAATGACTTGGAATGGGGATCTAAATAGTAAAACCTCAATATTTTCAGATGATGCAAAATTGGGACAAAACGTAAGATCTTTAACAGTTGTCATGAGAAAGCAAAAGGCTATTGATGAAGTAGATGCTTGGGCAGATAGATGGGTGATGAAATTTAATGTGGAAAAGTGTAAAGTTATGCATGTAAAGTTATGCACTCTTGCAACAAAGGGGGTGGGGGTGGCACTCTTGCAACAAAGAGGGTGGGGTGGCACTCTTGCAACAAAGGGGGTGGGTGGCACTCTTGCAACAAAGGGGGTGGGTGGCACTCTTGCAACAAAGGGGTGGGGTGGCACTCTTGCAACAAAGGGGGTGGGGTGGCACTCTTGCAACATTACGTAATATTATGCAATTGCATTGCACTCTACCCTTTTGCGGCTATACTACTGGAATGTGCCAATTGAAGATATAGTTGGGGAGAATTGGGTGCCTGGTGTGAATGGAAGTGGGGAAAGGTTGGTTGAGTTGTGTGGTGAAAGAGAATTGATGATTGGGAATACATAGTTTCGTAAAAGAGATGTACATAAGTACACGTGGATGAATGGTGTCCGAGGTGAAAGAACACTAATGGATTATGTGTTGATGACGAAATCTGCTCGAGAGGTTGTTAGATGTGACTGTGTTGAGATGAGTGGCAGGTGGAATGTCTGACCACTTCTTGGTGGAGGCGAAACTGAAGGTTTTTGGTGGGCGTGGCGTAAGAGGAGGTAGGGTGCCTATGAGAGAGGTAGTAAAAGTGAGTGAACTGAGAAAAAAGGGATTGTGAACAAATGTATTAGGAGAGACTGAATGAAGAATGGTGCAGGGTGGGAGAGAGTGAAATAAGGGATGTGGAAGAGGAGTGGCAGATATTTAGTGAAGCGGTGCTGAAGTGTGTGTGGTACGGAAGATTGGGGTTTGACATAAATGACGGGGTTGTGAATGGTGGAATGTGGAGGATGAAATGTTGGTGAAGCAAGAGGTACTTGCGGAGCAGAAGTGTGTGTGTGAACTGGGAAGAGCATAAGAGGAAGAGGCAAGAAGTAAAGAGAAAAGTGTGAGAGCTGAAAGAGAGAGCAAATGAGAGATGGGATATGAGAGTGTCAGAAAATTTCAGAGAGAACAAGATGTTTTGGAGAGAAGTGAATAGTGTGAGGAAAATGAGAGGGAAGATGAGTATGACTGTGAAAAGAGTCTGCATATGGAGAGGATGAGTGAGGAGAGGATGCTAAAGAGGATTTACGTGTCGGAGGCGGAGGGGGGAAAGGGAAAGGGGTAGACCGAGGAGGAGATGGAAGGATGGGATGAGGTAGGATTTGAGTAGCCGGGCCTGGACGTCTGCGAGGTTGAAAGATGAGCGCTAGATAGAAAAAAGTGGAGCGATGTGGTATATTGGGGGCGACGGGCTGGCAATGTACCGACTCAGTGTGTATGAAGCGGTCTGGGTAAACCGTGTAGTAATCTGCGGGGCTGGGCTGTGGATAATGTTGCCCTGGGACAGGTGCATTATTGTCATGTCAGCTGATGAAGTGAATGTGGGCGATTGAGGTGCTTCTTTCCTGTTCCTGACGCGATCTCACTGCGGTGGGAGAGGCGTTTGGGTATAAAAAAAAGTTTTTAAATGACGGTTTAGGATCGGCCTGCAGCACCCTGCCTCATTTGCGGGATTTGGTGGAGGGAACTGATTTCTGCTCTCCTGCCCTAGTAGCCAACCACGCATATCTGGTTAGGGACTCTGCATAAGAATCTGTCCAGCTGGTTCTTGAATTTATTCAGGTTGGTGCGCCAGATACTGCTCAGATTTTGGGGTAGAACATGAAAGAGTTTCAGTTCTGGTATTTTGAGGGTATTTTCCCTCTTCGTTTTGATAGGCCCCTGTCCCACAAAGGTGTTTCATTTTTAAGGTAAGAGACTAAGAGACACTCGAGTATCTTATGGTGTACTGCTCACGTTTTCTTTCCAGAGAGTAGAGTTTCAGGTAATTTAGTTGAGACCTTTAGTCTTCATCTTTCGTTTCCTCTATCTTAGACGTAAAAATAATTCGTATGGCTTCTATGTTTGTAATGTCTCGTTTTCTGTAAGGACTTGTGAGTACTGAGTAATATTTATTTATTGGTACGACTGACTTCCATAGCTTTAGCAGGTATGCTTTCCTGCTATGGAAACTCTGCCAGATAATTCCTATTCAGATAATTCCCATTACTTTTCTAGCTGTTGTAATTTTAAAGTTATAGTGTTCCATGAATCTGCATCCGATGACATTATTACTCAAAGATTGCTGAATTGTGGGTTTACTGTAGTGTTTTCTGTTTGGTTTGCTGTGTTTCGTACCCTTTATCTATCATCTTGTTACCATACCTTGTAAGTTGGAATTTTTCTTCGTTAAACTTCATATTGTTTTCTTCCGTCCACTTGAATAAAGGTAATTTTTCTGTCGCCTTCGTTTGTTATTTCTTTGTGTCATCCGCGAAACATGATATGGTAGTCATTAATACCTGCATCAGTGTCTACAATCATTATTTTAAACAGCAAGGGAGCCATTACAACTTCTGACTCCATTTACTACCACTATTTTTTTTTCGAAAACTGATTTACTGAAGGAAAACCTTCACATATATAAACAGCCAATACTAGGGGTGGGGGATTCTAACATTTTTTTTGCTGAATAGGAATCAGGCTAATTCTTGGACTTAAAATGAATTTTTGGCCTAGTTCAGTGGGTTATTTTTCAAAATGGCGGCCCAAAAAATTGATTTTTTGTTTTAATGATAAAAAAAACCCGCTACCCTACACGTGTAATATGTCTTTTCATATGTTTTCATGGTCGCTGAACTCGAAAATGAATAAATGAGAGACATTAGGAGTCTGGTTAAGCAGATAGATGACGAAAAATTTGAAAAAATGCCCGATCCATATCGAACATAAAGGATGAATGAGGCTTCCCACCACCAAACCTTTATAACTGATAGAAAAATTAATTAGTTGATAAATGCTTGCTATATTTTTAATCATGGTTATGTTCATTGTTCAATGTTGTTAAGTATCTATTGTGTCGTAATATTCAGTTTTATTTAGGCTTACTTCAGTGTTTTGGCTTGTTCTGGTGTTTGACTGCTTTTTCTTTTGTGGTTTCTTGTACTATCAATGCTGTGCTAATTTACTTTAATAAAAATTGTACATATTACTTTAATAATAATATAGTGTATATATACTTTAATAATAATATAGTATATATACTTTAATAATAATAGTAAATAATATATCAAATACAATATTTGATATAATCTACTTTAATAATAATAATATATATGATACATCTAGCATGACTATAATTTTTATTACCTATCATATTTCGGTGTTATATGCCGACTAATGGGGTTTTACTATATTTGCAGATCCTAATGCTTAGTGACTGCTGATTGGTAATGATGGCTCGTGAAAGGAAATCACACAGTGCCGCCAGAAAAGAACTTTTTGGGGAAACGTACGCAGAAGTGGACGAATTTAAACCAACTGGAAAGTTGCCACCAGGGACAGTTGTGATTCGTAGGATGCTTGCACTTTGCAAAAAAAGGAGTAAGATGACAGAAAAAGTCAATGACTCGAGATGATGCCAGGAAGATAGTTGCAAATGAACTAAGACTAGATTGGATTAATAAAAATGTCTATCCCATGTATGAAAAAACAGTGGCGAAAAAAATAAGAGACGATTATGAACATTTTAACAAACTGAGAAAGAAGGAACGCTGCCAACAAAAACCTAAAAGTGTCAAATGGTACCAAAAACCGAGAGGCTTTAATCATCAGCTCACTAAGAACATCTACAACATTAGAAATGACGATGAGGATTACAAAGCAGAACTTTCAAAAGAATTTGGGGTCAGAATGACTGATGAGGATAGGGACTTTTTATTGGGATAAATGCTTTGGTGTGTATAAGTCCATTTGTACAAATGCAGTCCCAAAAGATTGGGTGAGACAGAAAAAGAGGAAAGAAACTCGTGAAACATCAGCAGAGAAAAGGCGAAAAGCAGCAGAAAACAACTTGAGAGCGCAAAGGGAGCTAGAGGGATCTGAAATTATTGAAATGTTAGTAACTTCATTCAATGCTGAAAACGATCCTAGTTTTGAAAAACCAACAACGGCAAAGACAGTTCCTTCTACTGATCGTAAACTTCGCTCATCGGAGAAGACCTAAGCAAGGAGAAGAGTAAAGAACAACAAGCTGCATTTCCGACAGTGAAAATCAGAACTGACAAAAAAAGGCTGAACGAAAACTTGATGCCGTGTATAGTCCATTGTCTTGCCGAGACAAGAACTCCTGAAGAGCTTTCGAGAGTGATAGTAAGAGTAGCTAACATGGGTTTTGATCAAGATTTGAAACTGAAGGCAGATGATAATGAGAAAGATTATGAGGATGAGATGGAGAGTGAAGACAAAGAGTTACAAGTTCGTCACCACTATTCAGACTTGACGTATGCATTTCCGAGCATTCTTGAATCTAGAGTATGTCGCTCAACAAATCCTCAACAAAGAGGGTAACGTTGTGAGTGTAGGACTTGACGGTACGACCAAGAGTGCTGGCCACCGCCTGTACGACGTGAAGGCTGACCACATCACCATCGCTGGTCCATCTAGCATGAAAAAGTCGCTGACAACGGGATATCTGGAAAACGTCAGCCATTCCGGAGAGGACGGAGCCAGAGCTTACGAATTCAAATTGAGTTGTCTAGCCGTATTAGCAAATTCTACCACTGACAAACTCAAATCTCAAATAGACTTCTGGATGTCTGATCGAGCTAGTGAATGTGGAGTACTTTTACAGCATCTTGGAATCGACCAAACAAGATCTTGAAGTGCTGCGTCCATATCATTTTAGGAGTAGATGACGCTATAGACACTGTTTGAAAACACGGAACAGAAAATTGGAGTACATAATCTACTTCAAGTTACGGCAGGAGAAAATGTTTTCTGTTCTCCTGGTTCTTACTTTGGGACTCATTCCAATTGCTAAATTACTCTCTCCCAACCCCGCCTCCTATTCGGTACCCCAATATAATGACTAAAAATCTTGGATGGCGGATAATGGACTCAAATGTGATGGATTCAAAGGATTCGTGGCAAACCGGTTTGGGAGAATTGCCGAGTTAGCAAAAGAATATTTGGCGAGGCAAGACTCCATCCAGTGTCAACTTTCATCCAAAGTCAATGGTTCATGTGTTGTTCCCAAATTTACACAATGATGGGTGGAGTAATGATTTTCCCTATGATGGAGCTTCTTGGAATTGACAAGAAGTGTGACGAGAAAAGTGAAAGAACTTGGTCTGGAGTAAAACGTTTCTTTGAAGGTAAGATGGTTGAATTGAATGACTTGATAACTGTAAGGAAGGAACAAGCAAGATCTGGTAAAGATAAACTTGAAGATCTAGTTCAAGAGGAAGTCATTGATACTGTAAATAATCAGCTGTCTTGTATGGACTATTTAACAAGATCAGACGATGACGATAATCCAGACTTGATGTATGCCCCTTTGACAAATTTAGGATGTGAATCAGAATTTTCATAACTTGACAACCGAATCAGGGCCAGTGGTGGTAGCACATCCATTCAAACGCACTCGAGAAAAAATTTGATTGTGACTAACGAACTTCTGATAGACTCTTCGTTCGAATCAAAGTCTCTTGAGGATAGGAAGGCATCCTGTAAGTAGGCCAGGGGTTCAGAAAAAATCAAGAAAGTGAAGAAATCAGAGGAAGATTTTCTAGCTACTATGCATGCTGCAAAGAAATTGTCCCTACTGAAAAAAGAAGAGCTCGAAAAGAAAAAAGCTGGCAAAATATTGGCGGTTTTGGAAAATTGCAAGAAACATGGAGGACCTATGACTCCAAACAACCTGGATGCTCTGTACAAACTGAAAAAAAAGCAGCTCCTCACAGAAATTGCGTATTTGAGACTCACCATCACACCAGATATTCATCAAATGAGACGTGTTAAAGTGAGACAGGAAATTCAAAATGAAAAAATTTAGTGTAGATGAACTGAGAAATTCTATTAAGAATGCCTTACGACCAGAGAACACTGTTACTAGTGATATTGGTAGTTTATTGAACAATTTGTTGTAAATATGATGATTTCATGATTTGAATTACATCATGGAACTGATATGAATGCCTTATGTTTCTTCTGTACATGATTTTTTTTAATAAAATAATACCTTTCTTTTCCATTTTTTGCCTATAACCGCTAAACCACTCATCGAATGTCCTTGATTTATTCACTTTCAACTTCAGCTGAAAACATATGAAAAGACACATTACATATGAGGCGTAGCGGTTTTCTTAAGCATCAAGAAGAGAAAACTATTCTTTTGCCCGCCATTTTGAAAAAAATCCACGGAACCAGGTCAAAACTTCATTTTATGTCCAAGAATCAGCCAGATTCGTATTCAGCAGCGAAAATGGCCATAGAAACCACTCGTCTTGTTGGCACTTTTCAAAAAAAGTCATTAATCCCCCCATCCCTCTTGATATATAAAACAACAACAATAATAGACATAAAAGCGTGAACAATTCAAACTCTGCAGGGTAAACAAATTCAGGTTCAAAACCAGGTCAAAACTTCATTTTAGGTCCAAGAACCAGCCAGATTTATATTCAGCAGCGAAAATGGCCATAGAAACCTCTCATCTTGTTGGCAAATTCCCCAAAAAGTCATTATTCCCCCATCCCTACCAATACAATATACGAAATGAAATTAGCAACTGAACACCAGGTATATGGAATAATCATTGTACTATATTCAGGACGCCCACGAGCGATCGTATGTCAAGATTGCTGTCGATTGGCGATCTGGTGAACACCATCGCAGCATTGGCTCGCTGTAGTGCAATGCTGAGCCTTTGGTGTATCCATCCCAGCATTGGCTCGCTGTAGTGCAATGCTGAGCCTTTGGTGTATCCATCCCAGACTCCTCACGATCCTGGCCCTTACGATCTGCCCACCGCCTCGCAATGGTCGCGATCGTTTTTAGGGCGAGGGGAGTCCATCCGCCTAAAGTTTCCACGCCAGAAGGAATGAAACTGATACCCGCTTCTTCACATGCCAACAAGACAGCATTGTCTTTTGATTGCTCATGCGCCAACGCAGACGCGCCACCTTCCCCTGCAGCTCGGATGAGGGTTCTGGTTTGCAGAGGGGAAGTGACGGTGATGTCCATGGCGGCGGCGTGTCCGTGTGACCAGTTGGGGATCGTTATGTCTCCCAGTCTGTGCTGTGAGTCGGGGATCAGGTGGCCTTCCTCCATTATCGGATTAAAGCATGCAGCCCTGGCGAAGTGAAACAGTTCGTCCCTGACGTTGTTGTAACGCTTGATGCGGTCTCCTCCAGACCCACACATCTGAGCGTGGACACCGCAGACGTCGAGAACAGCCGACCTACAGGCCGGGCAAGTGTGGGCAGCGGCATATACGTCGAGGCCCAATGTTGTCCGCAGCATTACGTGGTATTCGCAGGAGGGGGGTGTTACTTTGAAACCCAACTGAGGTATAGGCAAAGCCCGCAAGTATGCTGTGGTATACGGTTTACAAAGAACTCGAACTTTTGCCCTGTCCGCTATCCCGACCTTGGCGACGAGGGTGTCGAAAAGTTTTCTGTGGGAAAGCTCCGTCAAAGCTCCCTGAAAATTCTTCTGCCTGTTAGCTTACAGTATATTGTTTATATTTTCATCCTCGACTCCACTTGCCTCTCGAAGTTTTCTCCTTGCCTTCGATATTCCCGCTATTTCGATTTCGCCCTAGGTCCTCAGGAGGGCGGTGACGACGTCCTTCCTTAGTGGCGGTGAGGGCGATTTCTTGAAGGCATTCCTTGATCGATTCGTCGAATTCTCTTGCGACGGTGGCAGGTGTGCTTGGTGGGGAGCATTTTATGGTGTGTGTGTGTGATGTTGCAGATACCTGTACTTGCAGGTGTCTGCCACTACAGTAGTCCCTCTATAATCGTCGTTAATTGGTTCCATGAACAGACGACGATTAAGGAAACGACGATTAATGAGTCATTGAAATATATGTAAGAATGACAATTCGTTCCAGACCACCTGCTGTACTGTACTTACCAAATTATGAAGTGGCTGGCTGCGCATGGAGGGGGCTTGGTGATGGAGTTTTATTGTTTGGTAGGTGAATCACCCTCCATCAGCAGATCAGGGAGATCTATTGCTGTTGATGTTGATGGATGGGGAGACTTCGATGGATCTGATTTTCTTTTGTAGAAATAATCCAGAGTTGGTTGTCTTGTAGCCTTCTTTTTCTCTGTTAAGATTTCCTTATAGCAACGAAAGGCTTGATTGGCTTCTCGAATGACTTTGGAGGATCTTTCTGCATTAGGGTCATTTTCTAAAACATCCTTCATCTTCTCCCAGTGCCAGAAGAAATCCTTCAGATTTCCTGTTGTCAATGTCTTAACAATCTCTTCTTCCTCTTCATTTGACTCCTCTGATACCCTGTGCTCTTCAAGCTGCAACAGTTCTTCAGTGTTGAGTTCTTCACTATGAGATTCCAAAAGCTTTTGGACATCGTCCGTTTCCAACTCGAAGCCCAATTGTTGACCCAGCTCAATAATTTTGTCTTGAATTTGCCTCCACTGAGCGCTCAACAAAGACTGATGCCCCTCGGGCAGACGACGATTAATAGAGGCAGGACGATGAACGAAATAATGGTGTTAAATAGGGAACGACGATAGATCGAAACGACGATAGTCGATGGCGACGATTATAAAGGGACTACTGTATTTGTGTTCTTTGAATCGGAAAATTAAAGATCCTAATCCTAGCTTTCCAGTAACTCCTGTATTCTTAGGTTTGTTTGGTAAAATTCCATAATCACATATATCGAAGCTTTAGCAAATCAGTACATCTATGTTTTGGCCTCAACACAATGTTTCCAGTATTTTCTCCTGGTAGTCTAATAGCTGTGATAGGTATGATCTTCCAGCCCTGAAGCCATGTTGGTTCGGATTAAATATATTCTTTTCTTGAAGGTAGCAAACAACTTTGCTTCTAATTAAACGTTCTAAACACTTTATAAGGTGGGAGATGAGACCTACTGGCCGATAGTTCTTAGTCATTGTTCTTTTACCTCCTTTGAATAAGGGGACAACGTTCGCGTTCCTTAATGGAGGTGGAATTTGTCCTTTGTCGAGTGATTTTCTCCATAGTAAGTATAGAGACTTGACAATACTCTCCTTACATTTCTTCAGAAAGGTAGCACTCCATGTGTTTGACCCTGGTGCTGAATTTTCTCGTATATGTAATAGAGCCCTAATTACGCCTCTATCCAAAAACTTTATATCTGTTAATAGATACGTGCCCGTACTTGTTCTTGGCTGATTTGTATTTGTGTCAAAGAATTCATTTGGATTTTCTATTTTTTCTCTGGGACTTTAGAGTGTTAAACATAGTTAAATTGTTCCTTAAGCAGTTCGCTAATTTTTCTTGGGTTATTTGTGTTGCCCCATATTTTAACGAAACAATACTGTCTTTACACTGCATATTTCTTTTCTCAAACGTGTAGATGTATTTTGGGTCATTTTTTTATGTTTTCAGTTACCTTGTTTTCCTCCTCGATTGTCTTGTGGATGAATATTTATTTTAGGTCTGTTTCTACTTCGCATAGTTTTTTTCTGTAGTTTGAGTCTCCTTGCTTCAGTCCTGCACCTGTCGAGGACTTTTACGGTTTGTTTCCGTTGTCTAAACAATGTCCTGATTTTTCTCTCGAGCTTGCTACTTTTTCTTTTTGTCTCTGCAGAACATGGTTCAGCAATGAAAATGAAAATGAAAAAGTTTATTGGCAGATCATAGTCCATATGACAAATATTAATAATACGAACCGACAATAGAATACAATGACAATTCAAATAATAAGGATAGAAATATATACAATTATTGAGAAATAATACAGTAATGTTGAAGTTAAGTGAAGCCTCAGACAGATGTTTTCATACCATGAATTCCATAGCCTACAAGACATACGGCAAGACTGATGAATAGCTTGGATAATCGGGTTGGTTGAATTTTTATTCCCTTGAATTAGACTGTATTCAGCAGGTCTTGTTACCTCCAGAAAGCTCGAGACATTGTGGGTAGCAAACATTTGCGAAACTGAGCATCTTGGGGGTAATTTATGAGGAGTCTAAAAGATCTATTGCGCAACAAATTTAGGGTTCTGCCAGAACCTTTTTTATAATTCACCCAGAGTTGCTGTCCGTATATATTACTGCAGAAAGTACGAAAAAGATAGTATTTAGCTTCACTTGTACAAAACCAGAATTTCCTAATAGTCATATTCGCATTAACACAAAGGCTTCGAGATTGTTTTCTATATCAGAGTCATCACTCAAGGAGCTGGTGATAGTTTGACCCAAATACTTAACTTCTTATACTTCCTCTATTGCTTCATCTCTCATTTTGAAACTATTGTAATATCAGCTGGCTGATTACAGCTTTTAGGATGAAACTGCATAACCTTAGTTTTTGTAACATTAAAAACAATATCATTTTTCTGCGAATATAATTTGCAGACTTTTAGCAGCCAATCGAGACCCTTAGCAGAGGGACTTATTAACACCATATCATCGGCATAAACAAAGTTATTTATCCTTGTGTTATCTATACAACACTCAACTTTTGCCCTATTAAGTGAAGCAATTAATCCATCAATATACATATTAAACAGCAGAGGAGAGAGCAAGGAGCCTTGCCTCACCCCTCACGGGGTGCCTCATGATTATGTATTTTATTCATGCATTATTCCTAAATTTAGGAGATACTTTAAAAACTTTCAATCATAGGATTCTGATGTCGCCATGTCGCCATGTTATAGTTAAAGTGTAAGATAAATTGTAGTGTCGACTTTTTCTCAAGGCAATAACATTTCTGTTTAAAGTCCATGCATCATCAACAAATGATTATCCAGAAAAAGCTCTGTCCATGGAGAGATAATGATAACATAGTTCAATTTTTATTAGAAAAGTAAACATGACTGAAGTAAATTTAGGGATTTTCTTAAGAACATACAAAACATAATGTTCAAATTATAAGGAACTGACAATTGTTCGAGTAAACAAATATATATTTACTGCAGCACAACCATAACATTATTATACACAATTACTCAATACTTGGTCCATCCTCTATTATTATTAATGACCTCTCGTAACCTATTTGGAACATATGTCACGTGATTGTAGATGACTTGTGGGTTTGTGCGGAAAAGTTCCCACTCTGCCATGCCATGGTGTGTTCCAGCAGGTGCCGAGATGTCCGCTCCTGCCCAAGTTCCCAAGCGTTAACCACATTTGCCCACACATTTTCAATGAGGTTTAGGTCACACCCCTTGGTGTGCCAGTTCAGCAGCTCAGCATCTCATTGTTCCTGAAAACCACCGTCTGATGATCCTGGCAGTATGAACAGGGCAGTTATCCTGTAATATATATGTTAACCCTCCGTCTATGGCCTTGGGTGGTTCGAGGTTGACGGGGATTCTGAACGGTTAGGTGGCAGCAACGGATTTTCTCACTCTGGGGTAGCTGGTACCGTGTAGGGAATCGCAGTAGTTTCTTTTATACTACACTCCGATTTCTTCTTGTAGTGGATCGGAGGATTCTGTGAAAACTTATTAAATTATCTGACGGTTCCCCGATTCTTCTTGTAACGTATCTGGAAATTATTTATTTTATTTTAAAACTAAGTTCTGTGGAGAAAGTAGGGCTCAAAGGAGAAGTCAAAGAGATCTTCTCACTGAATTTTACTGCTTCTAAAATATTACAGTAATCATAGGATTCTGATGTCGCCATGTCGCCATGTTATAGTTAAAGTGTAAGATAAATTGTAGTGTCGACTTTTTCTCAAGGCAATAACATTTCTGTTTAAAGTCCATGCATCATCAACAAATGATTTAGGAGATACTTTAAAAACTTTCAATCATAGGATTCTGATGTCGCCATGTCGCCATGTTATAGTTAAAGTGTAAGATAAATTGTAGTGTCGACTTTTTCTCAAGGCAATAACATTTCTGTTTAAAGTCCATGCATCATCAACAATGATTATCCAGAAAAAGCTCTGTCCATGGAGAGATAATGATAACATAGTTCAATTTTTATTAGAAAAGTAAACATGACTGAAGTAAATTTAGGGATTTTCTTAAGAACATACAAAACATAATGTTCAAATTATAAGGAACTGACAATTGTTCGAGTAAACAAATATATATTTACTGCAGCACAACCATAACATTATTATACACAATTACTCAATACTTGGTCCATCCTCTATTATTATTAATGACCTCTCGTAACCTATTTGGAACATATGTCACGTGATTGTAGATGACTTGTGGGTTTGTGCGGAAAAGTTCCCACTCTGCCATGCCATGGTGTGTTCCAGCAGGTGCCGAGATGTCCGCTCCTGCCCAAGTTCCCAAGCGTTAACCACATTTGCCCACACATTTTCAATGAGGTTTAGGTCACACCCCTTGGTGTGCCAGTTCAGCAGCTCAGCATCTCATTGTTCCTGAAACCACCGTCTGATGATCCTGGCAGTATGAACAGGGCAGTTATCCTGTAATATATATGTTAACCCTCCGTCTATGGCCTTGGGTGGTTCGAGGTTGACGGGGATTCTGAACGGTTAGGTGGCAGCAACGGATTTTCTCACTCTGGGGTAGCTGGTACCGTGTAGGGAATCGCAGTAGTTTCTTTATACTACACTCCGATTTCTTCTTGTAGTGGATCGGAGGATTCTGTGAAAACTTATTAAATTATCTGACGGTTCCCCGATTCTTCTTGTAACGTATCTGGAAATTATTTATTTTATTTTAAAACTAAGTTCTGTGGAGAAAGTAGGGCTCAAAGGAGAAGTCAAAGAGATCTTCTCACTGAATTTTACTGCTTCTAAAATATTACAGGTAATCATAGGATTCTGATGTCGCCATGTCGCCATGTTATAGTTAAAGTGTAAGATAAATTGTAGTGTCGACTTTTTCTCAAGGCAATAACATTTCTGTTTAAAGTCCATGCATCATCAACAAATGATTTAGGAGATACTTTAAAAACTTTCAATCATAGGATTCTGATGTCGCCATGTCGCCATGTTATAGTTAAAGTGTAAGATAAATTGTAGTGTCGACTTTTTCTCAAGGCAATAACATTTCTGTTTAAAGTCCATGCATCATCAACAAATGATTATCCAGAAAAAGCTCTGTCCATGGAGAGATAATGATAACATAGTTCAATTTTTATTAGAAAAGTAAACATGACTGAAGTAAATTTAGGGATTTTCTTAAGAACATACAAAACATAATGTTCAAATTATAAGGAACTGACAATTGTTCGAGTAAACAAATATATATTTACTGCAGCACAACCATAACATTATTATACACAATTACTCAATACTTGGTCCATCCTCTATTATTATTAATGACCTCTCGTAACCTATTTGGAACATATGTCACGTGATTGTAGATGACTTGTGGGTTTGTGCGGAAAAGTTCCCACTCTGCCATGCCATGGTGTGTTCCAGCAGGTGCCGAGATGTCCGCTCCTGCCCAAGTTCCCAAGCGTTAACCACATTTGCCCACACATTTTCAATGAGGTTTAGGTCACACCCCTTGGTGTGCCAGTTCAGCAGCTCAGCATCTCATTGTTCCTGAAACCACCGTCTGATGATCCTGGCAGTATGAACAGGGCAGTTATCCTGTAATATATATGTTAACCCTCCGTCTATGGCCTTGGGTGGTTCGAGGTTGACGGGGATTCTGAACGGTTAGGTGGCAGCAACGGATTTTCTCACTCTGGGGTAGCTGGTACCGTGTAGGGAATCGCAGTAGTTTCTTTTATACTACACTCCGATTTCTTCTTGTAGTGGATCGGAGGATTCTGTGAAAACTTATTAAATTATCTGACGGTTCCCCGATTCTTCTTGTAACGTATCTGGAAATTATTTATTTTATTTTAAAACTAAGTTCTGTGGAGAAAGTAGGGCTCAAAGGAGAAGTCAAAGAGATCTTCTCACTGAATTTTACTGCTTCTAAAATATTACAGGTAATGAATGCTTCAGCCTCTATCAGAATAATCAGAATGATAATTTGAAAAATTACAAGAATTTATATACTAACAATTTGGTGACATCATTATTATTTAATGTTGACCTGCTTTGTTTTTTATTCTCAATAGGCTGAATGTTTTTTGCAAAATATTTGAAGATAAAGGTAAATTTTGGCTGTAACAACAAACTGGCAAATAAGTAAGATATTTGAAGATGAAGTCATATTTTTCTTTTAAACAGCATATTGACAGATCTGATGTTATCAAGATTTGCCGAGTTAACTAAAAATGGAAATTGAACTATGCATTTTATTATCGATTAAAATTAAACATGCATATGAGCCAAAATTAAATGCTTAAAATTTAAAATTAAGTGTTAATTTAGAGTTTTGGCAAGTTATGACTCCATCTTTTACAACTAAGAGAGAATGTAAAAAAAATGAACACTGCAGAATTTAGCACGATTACATGATTAAGCTTAATCTGAAAAATGATTAGGTAATTTGAAAAAAGAAATACTTCATCAACTACTTAACAAAAATAAAATAGAAAGAAAATAAAAAAAATTTCCAAACTTGCATTTTATATAGTTAGAGTATCACGCGTGTTTGGACTTTATATGGAAAAGTGATTGTTAGAATTATTAATTTTTACATACTGTATATATTAATATATATTACGAGTATTTAATATATTTCGTCGCTGGGTTCAAATCACAGTTTAAAATTAGATGCTATTCGAATCGTAAGACACGCCGAATTACAGTGTCCTTCCAATTTTGAGATCATTCGTAATGCTGTAAGAGTGTGATTGGTATAGTAGGGTCATTGTGAAAGTTGAACGTGAGCGATAGGTGGAGTGTGAAACTAGAGCTTGGTGTGAATGATTTGAAAGTGAGCAAGGTGAAAGGTAGTAATGGAGTTTGGTGATGATTCGTGCTTGTGATTTGAACAATAGAGGTTCGAAGCGGGAGATTCAAAGTTAGAAGTTGTAAGAAGTTGGATACTTTATTTTGAATGCGAGTTGTCGGCATTAGATCTGCAATCACTTCAGGGTACAGAGTACAGTGGTGTCTTTAAGTATTGCCTATAGTGCAAATGTGGAAGCCTCTATACGAGGCTTCAAATTTGGAGTGTGGAACAACGCTTGGGTTCGGCTGGGGAGCTGAATTCCTGATTCAATTAAAACCGTTTTGTCGGAACGTTTTGTGGCCCCGTTCCGAGGCTGAGCTTCATCAGGAAATTCGAGGATTAAGACAGGATTGGAGCAAGCCTATCCTTTCCTGCCCGTCTAAACACCATTTCTACTGGACTAGCCGAAGTGAAGTGATAGCCGAAGTGACAATTTACCTTAAGTAGGCACAGGACGTACTGCTTGTATAGCACTTTAAAGTTTAAGTATTAAGTTTAAGTGTTAGGTTAAGTTTAAGTATTAAGTTTAGTGTTAAGTTTGTGTTAATTTAAGGTTGGGTTAAGTTTAAATGTTAATTTAAGTTTATATTTAGGGTTTTGTAAATATATTCAATTTATGTAAACGTATCTTTTACTGGACCTGAGTGCAGCTTGGATAAATAGTTTATGGTACCCGCACCCGGGAAAGTTCCGGTAACAAGTGGTGCCCAACTACATTTTGCAATTGCCGTGATTTAGTGTTTAAATTTAAGATTGTATTAATTGTCTTTGTTAATTCGATATTTTGATCTTTCTTGAATAAGTTTGTGTAAACTAGTAATTTTAGGGAATCTAATTATATTTGTTTAAAGTATTTCAGTTGCTATAGGTTAAGTTTGGATTGGGGAAAATTTTTCTTGTATTCATGGTTTTTTTGGCTGATCGCTAAAATATTTAGGTTGTATAAATAATTTGGTTAAAAGTTTAAGGTGTTTGGATACTTTCTATAAATTTTTTTTTTGTTTCTCTGGTTTTCAACTGGATCGCATATGATGGGAAAAGAAGAAGGTAATTCGGAGGAGAGAATGAGGATGACCGTGCGTCCGAAAGAAAAGGAGGAAGGTACAAGAACGATAGGTGGAGCAAATGACCCAAGCAAAGCAATCGATGCGATTTTGACTATCAGTGCTATGATGAATGATGTTGAGAATTTGATGAACTTGAGGAGGACTATGGAGTCGATGCTTGGAAAAATGAATGAGAAATTGAGTAAACTAGGGAAGAGTGAGAAAGTTCCTGTCAAGGAGAAAAGAGTTTAGTATGAGTATTCTGATGAGACGGATGTTGACGAAAATGAAGTGTGGCAGGAGGTGATGAGTAAGAGTAAAAAGAAAAGGTTACGTAGGAACATTAAGCGGGAAGGGGATACAAAAAAGAGAATGTATACGACGGATGGTAGTTCTGGTGCGGAGTCAGACGGTGAACGCGAGTGTAGAAATGCTTGGTTAGACAAATTTTTGGATTTGCTTGATAGTGGTATGGATGAGGATAGTGCTTTTAAGAGGATAATGATTACTTTAATGGGTGAAGTGTGGGAGTATCGAAGATTGTTTATGGTGATGTTAGAGCAGCGAAACCATGGAAATATGGCAAAGACAGAGTCCAGAAATTTGATGACTTCATTGCTGATTTTGAGAGCTATGCTAAAGAACAAATGGGATTGGATAAAAATCGATGGGTGGTTGAGCTTCATAACTTTTTGGAAGGTCAGGCCCTGCGGGTCTATTTTAGTTGTTATAAGACGGGTGTGCGGTATAATACAATCGTTAATCGAATTAGAAATTGGTGTAAAGAGGATAGAGAGGAAGGACCTGTTGTTAGTCAGAGTCTTGGAGAACAGAGAAAAAGGTCAATGAGAAACTGAGCGAGTTTGCACTGCGTTTGCAAACATTGTACGAAGCGGCTGTGCCAGTGAGTGAAAGAAAGAGAAACTTTAAAACAACAGTTTTTGGTTTCGGTTCCAAATGCTGTTGTCAAAAGATTAAAAGTAGGAATGAGTAAAGATACAGATAGAAAGTTTGTGAAGTGGAGAGACTTGGTGGAATGGGCCATGGGAGAGGATGAATATGAAGACGAAAATGAACGTGTTAATGTGGCGTATGATCGAGAGTTCCCTGTGTGGGCAGTATTGCCAGAGGATGAGTGGAGGAGGCAGGCTACTTCCGTAAATGAGAAATCATATACTGGGGCTGCGAAGAATGAGGGTGGAGAGCGTGCGAGCGGTCAAAGAAGTGCGAGTGACAGGAAGTTGCTAACGTGTTATCATTGTAAAGGGAAGGGTCATGTTAGGAATGACTGCTGGCGCTGGAAAGGAGCATGTTTGATATGTGGAAGTATAGAACACAGGATAAAAGATTGTCCAAAGAAATTCCGCGACGCGGGTGCAGTTAATAAGGAGGGGACTGCAAGGTTAAGATGTTATTTTTGTAGAGAGCTTGGACATACGATAGCGAAATGTCCCGCCCTTGAGAAACTGCGGTTGATTGGGATTGGGAATGTTAATCAGGGAGATACTGCTCGTGTGAACGAATGTGGAAATGGAGAAACTAGTAAAGGTACTGAACGTACTAATTTAAACATGGGAGCTCCGGTCTGAATAGGGACCGACCGGAGCAAGATAAGAGTGAAGCATACATGCCGTGTGGTGTCCCTCCAGCGGAAGTTAAGATAAATGTTAGTAAAAACGTAATTTTGAATCCTGAAGTGGACGAATGGATACCAGATTATAGTGGTGTATGGAAAGAACGGGAAGCTTTACCTCAGAGAATTCATAAAGTGTATGAGAATGAAAATAGGTATAGAAGCACAGTGGTTTTTACTGCTTGGCAACGTGATCATGATATGAATATATTAGCAGCAACTAAACTAATGGAAGTAAAAGTAGAAGTAAATGGAAGCTTGTTAAATTCTATAATTGACTCTGGGGCTCAAATGAGTTTAATAAGTGCAGAAATCGTGTCGTCTTGGCAGGGTGTGGAAATTAGAGATGTTAGAGTGCGATTGAAAGGATTTGGAATTAACGAAAATGAGCTGGAATGTAATGGAGAAATGAACTTAAGAGTGCGGATACACGGTGTTGACTTTGGAGTTCATAGTTTTATAGTGGTGAGAGGACTGCTTATTGTTGTAATCTTTGGTATAAATTTTTTGGTTGGAGGACAAATAACAGTTAATGCTGGGAAGAAGTGTTTAAAGAAAACTGGTATAAATGGAGAAAAGGATGACTTGTATGTGAATGAGGAGAGAAGCAAATGCATGAGAATAGTGTCAAATATCCCTATATATGTGACAGAAGGAATAACTTTGAAGGACAATAAATGGACAAAAGTGGTGGTGAAAAAAGCTGAGGACAGTGTGATGCCTGGCAGTTGTCGGAGTTGTCGTAGAAGTGACGAAACTGTTCTTGTTATGAGTGGCGAGGATTTAGAACCTAAGCTTCGTTCTAGCATTCAGGTATGGTCAGGTTTGCTTGACTGGGAAGCTTTGGAGACAGAAGTGCTGGTGAAAAGACTTGCTGACAACAATATAAAGCTGAAAAGGGGTACGAGGATTGGGTTTGCATGTTCACTGGTTCGGGAGGATGAACTGAAAGATTTTGAGAGTGATGAAGTTATTCAAGTAAACACGTTGGTGCATGATGTAGGAAGTGATACAAGTGTAGGAGAATGGACAATGGGCGAAATCAAGGGTGAAGTTGTTTTAAGTGATGAGTTGAACTTAATAGATAAAGAAAGAGTGTGGCAGGTAGTGTGGGATAATAGGAAGGTGCTGAGCAAAGGAGACATGGATGTTGGTAGATCAGCTATGACATCCCACAAAATAGATTTGTGTGATTATACCCCTATTAGTCAAAAGCCTAGGAGATTTGATAGGGAAATGAATGAGTCAGTTGAGAGAGCATGTGAGAAGCTTTGTATGTTAGATATAATTGAACCTTGCTCGAGTCCATGGAGTTCGCCTGTTGTTCCGGTACGAAGGAAGGATGGATCTGTTAGATTATGCGTGGACTATAGGAGACTGAACGAAATAACGAAGCCAGACAAGTTCCCAATGCCTAATTTGAATGAAATTGTGTTTGGTCTTCACGGCATGCAATATTTTACTTCCTTGGATCTAATACGGGGATATTATCAAATGCCGTTGAAAGAAACTTGCAAGAACTATACCGCTTTCTCTACTCTTGAGGGACAATATCGGTTTAAGTCGGTATCTTTTGGGTTAAAAACGGTCCCTAGTGCTTTTTAACGAGAGATGCAGAGGGTCTTGTCCGGATTTTCATGGAATAAAGTGGTGATTTATTTGGATGATGTGTTATTGATGAATGAGAGATTAAATGACCATATCAAATTGTTGGATCAGGTGTTGAAAAGGTTTGCCGAAACTGGTATAAAAGTTAATCCCAGCAAATGCAAGTGGGTAGAGGCTGAAGTTCCGTTTTTAGGACATGTTGTGGGTGTGAATGGGTTGCGTAAAAAGTCAGAGTACATGGAACAAGTACTTAAGTTTAAACGACCAGAAACAGTTAGTCAGGTACGTGAATTTTTGGGATTAGTTAACTTTCAAAGGAAATTTATAAAAGATTGTTCACTGATTGCCGCACCTTTGGCTGAAGTGACTAGAGGTAAAAAGAGAAAGAGTTGTATGGACTAATATTAGAGTGAATGCATTTGAAAGACTTAAAGCAGAAATGGCGCGTGATGTTACTTTGAGTTTTCCAGATTTTTCACACAAGGAAGAGAAGTTGGAATTGTGTGTGGATGCGTCAGGAAGGGGAGCCGGTGCATGTTTATCGCAAAAGCAGAAGGGTAGTGATAGAGTGATAGCTTACGCATCGATGACATTTAATCAAGTTCAGAGGAGGTACTCTACAATTGAAAGGGAACTTAAGGCATTACGATGGGGTGTAAAAACATTCAGACCGTTCTTACTAGGACAGAATTTTATTATACATACTGATCATCGCCCGTTAGCTTACTTATCTAGTATGAAAATGGTCGGCAGCAGATTAGCTCGGACGATTGATGAATTGGGTGAATATACCTTTGAAATCAGATATAAACCTGGCAGTGAAAATGTAGTTGCTGATGCTCTGTCTAGACGTTGTGTGGAAGAACTCAAGGAGATGGAAGAGAATGATTGCATGACGGGATTGCCGGAGGGGTTAAGTGTATTAAACTGCGCGCCTGGAGGAGGTAATTCGTTATTTGAGAGTTTGTGTCTGGTTCTGGAAAGAATTGAAGGAAATGATTTACCAGAGAATATACACGGCCTGAGGGAAGTATTAGTGAATTAATTAGTGAATAATGGGAAAAGATATTTAGTAAGCAAGGCTGGCAAAAGGGTGAAAATTTTGAAAAGTATGAGATGGAGTGGAGTGATACCCACTCTACAGTAGAAGTGTTGTTGGTAGCAAGTGAACGATTTAATGTTAAAGTTTGGGTACATTATGGGAAGGAATGGTCGTTCACGTATGTTGGCCCAACTGTCAAGGATAATAATAATTTAAGTAATGGGCATTTACAGTGTTTGAGTGGGGTACATTTTAACCCAGTGATTGACGATGGGGAATTTAAGAGGGGAAACCGTATATTTGTGAATGAAAATAATAGTGGTGGACAGGACAACTCGATGAATTTTGAAGCAATGAGTGGAAGAGATATGGTGGAAGAAGAACTTGCCATAAACTTGTTTATGAGTGAGGCAGGGGAAGGGAGTGAAGATGTAACTTCATGCGAGCATGAAGGTAGTGTGGTAGTTTGGACATGGATCAGAGTAGGAGAAAAGAAGTTCTGTGCTCTTTTGGATACCGGAGCAGTAATAAGCCTGGTTACAGAAAAGGTGATTGTTCGGCTTCGTGAGTGTGGGTATGCTTTGAGAGAGTTTGAAATTAATATATGGTTAAAAGGAGTGGGTACTAATACAGTTAATGTAAGGAGACCAGGACAACTCGATGAATTTTGAAGCAATGAGTGGAAGAGATATGGTGGAAGAAGAACTTGCCATAAACTTGTTTATGAGTGAGGCAGGGGAAGGGAGTGAAGATGTAACTTCATGCGAGCATGAAGGTAGTGTGGTAGTTTGGACATGGATCAGAGTAGGAGAAAAGAAGTTCTGTGCTCTTTTGGATACCGGAGCAGTAATAAGCCTGGTTACAGAAAAGGTGATTGTTCGGCTTCGTGAGTGTGGGTATGCTTTGAGAGAGTTTGAAATTAATATATGGTTAAAAGGAGTGGGTACTAATACAGTTAATGTAAGGAGACCAGTTAATTGAGAATTAAAACAAAGTATGGGGATTACGACTTTCAATTTGCGATTGTGCATGAGACCAGTTTACCGTTTGCTGTATATTAAGGTTAAACTTTTTGGAAAAGGCAGATGTAGAGCTGGATTTCAAATGGGCTAGTGTGTGTTATGGAAATGTAAACAGATTTTGTTTTTTTCATACAAGAAGAAATGGTCGAAGAACAGAAGTTGTGCTGGTTGCGTGACTCGTTTCTTCCGTTGAATGTAATACTAGGTTTGCAGGAAAGATTTGATAAGTTGAAACTTTTGAAGGAAAAGGTAGAGAAACAAGAATGTATAAGTGATAAAGAACCTCTTTTAAAAGATTTTAAGAAAGCATGGAAAGAAATGAGGGTTATTAAAGACTTACTGCTAAGGAGGAGTTTGACGAATGAGTTGTGTGCAGCTGTGGTGGAATTTGATCAGATGGTGCATATTGTGGCTGTAATACATAGAGAGCTGGCTCATATACTGTAGGAAGGGACAAATTGAGTGAATTGGTATCTAGATACGCATGGCATCCTAAATTGTATATGGTGGTAGGCGATGTATGTAGATCATGCGAACGTTGTCAGAAATCTAAGGTAGGGCACCAGGTTACCTTTCCGCCAACTCTGAAAGTGATTACAAGAGCGCCATTTGAATTGGTTGCAGTGGACTTGGTAGTACTGCCTAGAACAGTGAATGGAAATGTCGGATGTTTGGTGTGTGTGGATCATTATAGTAAGTGGGTATATGCTAGGGCAATTAAGAATAAAAGTGCGAAAGTGGTTGTAAATGTGTTGGAGAAGCAATTACTGCCTAGAGAATAAGGCAAGATATAGGCAAAAATGTAGAGAGGTGGAAAGGAAGCGCAGGGAGACTAAAGAAAGATGGGTTGAAAACCAATGTGTGACTTGTGAAGAAAGCTTCCGAAGAGGACAATCGAAAGAATTGTTTAGAACCGTAAAAACCTTGACAAGAGAATGGAGGCACAATACATCTGTGGTAAGAAATGAAAACGGTGATAAGGTGTCTGCCGAGGAGGAAGTGCGGACTATATGGAGAAGACACTTTGAGAACGTACTAAAAGGATGCGAGAATCCCGTGAATGTGATGGACTACCCTGAACTCGGAAGAACGGAACGAAATACGCAGGAAACTCCAGTAATCGTGGAGGAGGAAGTAGAAAAGGCAATGAAAACATTGGCGAACGGCAAAGCCACAGGAGCTGATGGAATCCCGACGGAGTTGATGGAGGTGGGCGGTGAAGCTGTGGTGAGGTGGATGCGTGGTCTTTGTCAGGTGTTGTTGGAGGGAGGAAGGGTGCCGAGTGACTGGAGTGAGGCCATTATATTACCCATATATAAGAAGGGAAATGCCAAGAGATGCGAGAATTATCGACCCATCAGCTTACTGTCACTCTCTTATAAAGTTCTCGCCAAGATAATTCAAGATAGGATAAAGAGAAGAGAAGATGAAGTGATCTCGGAAGAACAGGCAGATTATCGAGAAGATGTGGGAAAAAGGAAGAGATGTGTTCTGTATGTTTATTGATTTTAAGCAGGCTTTCGATTCGGTATGGAGAAAAGGTATGATGAAAGTGCTGGAATGTTGGGGAATAGAACAAAACATAATTAACACAATCAACAGTTTATACGAACACACAACAGCAAGAGTAAGGAAAGACCAGATCTTAACGGAGCGATTCAGAACAACGGACGGAGTGATACAAGGGTGCCCGATGTCTCCCCACCTCTTCAACATGTTTATAGAATGGATGATGGCGATGGCACTGGAAAATTGCCATACAGGTGTTAAGATCGGTGGGGTGGAAATAACAAACTTGAGATATGCGGATGATATAGTTCTATTAGCAGAATCGAAAGATCTCCAGAGAATGGTCTCATTGACAGAAGAACAATGTGCCAAATACAAGCTAGTGGTTAACAGAGAGAAGACAAAATGGATGAAGATTGGACGCCTGAGAGAAGTTTTAGACATACGGCTGGGCAGAGAAAAAATAGAACAGTTGGATGAGTTTAAGTACTTGGGAGTACACTTTACTACATACGGAGGCACAGAGAGGACAGTTCAAGAGAGAATATCATTGGGACGAAGATCATTTGAAAGACTAAACAAAATCTGGGAAGACAAGAACATCTCATTAAGTCTGAAAATCAGACTATTAAGAGCAATAGTCATTCCTACGGTATTATACGGTGCAGAGTGTTGGACGCTGAAGAAGATAGAGGAAAAGAAACTGCTGGCATTTGAAATGAAATGTTTAAGAAGGATATGTAATATGCGGTGGGAGGACTGGGTAACCAACTAAAGAGTGAGAGAAATGAATAATGTCAGAGACTCGATATTAGACCGGGTAAGAGATGTACAGAGGAGGTGGTTTGGGCATGTACAAAGGATGGACCGGAGAGATGGCCGAAGATTGTGCTGCATGGACGAGTTGAGGGCACCCGACCGAGGGGACGGCCGAGGGAAACGTGGCCTTAGACGTTTCCACAGAGCAAACGAGGAGCGGACCGTGCAGCAGCTGACTCACATGGCGTCGGACAGAGGGACGTGGAGAGGATGGAGACATCGAATGTGGGACCCAACCAGGAGAACTCCGGACGGGACTTAAGTCAAGTCATGTTAAGAGTACCTGCGAAGATGTTGACAGACAATGATCCCGAGTTTAGAGTAGTAGCTTTTGAGGAAACGCTTGAGAAGTATGGTATCAGTCATGTGTATGCTAGTCCTTATAAACCAGCTTGTAACGGGGCGGTAGAAAGAGTGAATAGAACACTAACTGGGTTATTGAGTAGTTTCGTGAAAGAAGGAATGATTGGGATGAATATCTGACAAAAGCTTTAATGGTGTATAACAACGCAGTGCATGCACAAACTGGAGTCTCTCCTGCAAGTAAACTGTTAGAAGAAGCGCATGTAAATGGAAGTATGTTGCCCTTGTCGCGGGAAGAGAAAGCGAAATGGTCGGAAGGACAGCCTGCATTTTTGCCTTTTGCAGTAGGTGTGAAGGTGTTACGCAAGATAATTACGAACGATCGAAGTGTGAGTAGGAAAATGTCAGAAAGATATGATGGCCCGTATGCTGTGCAGAAGCTGTTGAATGGTGGTGTCTCTTATGTGATTGGAAAGGAAGGCAGAGTTTTGCAAGCTCACCATAGTCACTTGAAGTTGTGGGCGGACCCTCCACAGTATTTAGAAGAGTATTTTAACAGACAGGAGCAGAGTAGTAGGGTAAGTGTAATGGGTGACGTTTGTAGAGAAAGTGATCCAGGGAATGAAGAAGTCGTGAAAAGTAGAACGTTTAATGTAGTAAGAAGAGAAATGTCTCTGTCATCTAGGAGTGATTCTTCGAGTGAAGAAGATAGTGTTTTTGGGAGTGAAAGTGAACGTACAGAGGAAGGGATTCACAATTTTAGGTATATAGCGAAAAAGGTAAATGATTTGGAAAGGTCGAATGAGATGTTGAAAGAAGAATTAAAAGTTTATGAAAGGAAGTGTGAGGTTCAGCGATGTAACGTCATGACTGAAACTGAAATGACAGGAGTGGCTGGTGAACAATGTAATCGTTTGGGTGTAGATGTTTTTGTACAAACTGAGACAAAGGTGTATGGGTTGGGGGAGCCGTATGTGCTTAATGCTCAAAGGGAGTGGGTGGACCAAGAATGCAGTTGGTCTGACAAGTTGGGGAGTTTGTCAGGTGAAGTGGATTCTTTTGATAGAATTGACGATTCTGAGTCAAATGAGCGGAACAATGTGTATGAAGATGACTTGGTTCAGAATGAAAATGATGAAATGAGTGATGTAAGTGGGACTCTGATGAGAATAAGAGAAAAAGTGAAGAACAAGAAATGTATGTATTTGGTACCTTTGACGCATGTTCAAAGTGATGGAAGTATAGAATGGTCTGATGTGGAAATTAGAGAGACTGGTGTGAATTCTGACGATAGAGAGCAAGAAATTGGTATGAAGGTGGATGACGGTGAATTAGAAGTGGAGCCAAGAATGGATGAGTGCATACATACAAGCAGAGAATCAGAGGATTTATGTGGCAGTGTAAAAACTAAGAGAAGCTTGTGAAAGATATTTTCAGTATCAAGTTATCATACAAGGTCAAAGGGAACAGTGAAAGATATTCCCAATGTTCAGCAAAGAGCGCTTGAATACAAGTGGTCACGGGGTTTAAGAAAATAAAGAAAACAGTAGGTGAAGCATGAAGGGAGAATTGTTCAGGATCTTCAGTAAAATTGGTAATGTTTTTGTTGAACCTTTACTTACAGTTAATGTAATTTAAAATTGTTATATTTATAATGTCACTTTGCAAGAAATTCTCCTTATATTATTACTTGTTTTTGTAAGTTCTTATTTGGTTAAATATATTTCTTTGTGATACGTAAAGAAATTGTCAAGTTCTTATTTAACGAAACCATTATGGTAGATAGGTAATTGAAGGGTTTAGTTTTATTCATTTCCCCTCAGTATCTGACTTTCAAGTAGGTAATAGTGTGGTGTGGAAGAATGACTGTTGTCATTTTTGGAAGGGGAGTAATGTAAGAATGTGATTGGTATAGTAGGGTCATTGTGAAAGGTGAACGTGAGCGATAGGTGGAGTGTGAAACTAGAGCTTGGTGTGAATGATTTGAAAGTGAGCAAGGTGAAAGGTAGTAATGGAGTTTGGGGATGATTCGTGCTTGTGATTTGAACAATAGAGGTTGGAAGCGGGAGATTCAAAGTTGGAAGTTGCAAGAAGTTGGATATTTTATTTTGAATGCGAGTTGTCGGCATTAGATCTGCCATCATTTCAGGGTACAGAGTACAGTGGTGTCTTTAAGAATTGCCTATAGTGCAATTGTGGAAGCCTCTATACGAGGCTTCAAATTTGGAGTGTGGAACAACGCTTGGGTTCGGCTGGGGAGCTGAATTCCTGATTCAATTAAAACCGTTTTGTCTACCCGAGCTGAACGTGAACGGTCGGAACGTTTTGTGGCCCCGTTCCGAGGCTGAGCTTCATCAGGAAATTCGAGGATTCAGACAGGATTGGAGCAAGCCTATCCTTTCCTGCCCGTCTAAACACCACTGCTACTGGACTAGCCGAAGTGAAGTGATAGCCGAAGTGACAATTTACCTTAAGTAGGCACAGGACGTACTGCTTGTATAGCACTTTAAAGTTTAAGTATTAAGTTTAAGTGTTAGGTTAAGTTTAAGTATTAAGTTTGTGTTAGGTTAAGTTTAAGTATTAAGTTTAGTGTTAAGTTTGTGTTAATTTAAGGTTGGGTTAAGTTTAAATGTTAATTTAAGTTTATATTTAGGGTTTTGTAAATATATTTAATTTATGTAAACGTATCTTTTACTGGCCCTGAGTGTAGCTTGGATAAATAGTTTATGGTACCCGCACCCGGGAAAGGAGCTTTCCGGTAACAATGCAGTACTTTTTGTTATATCGTGATTCAATATTAACACTTACAGACAAGTGTTATACTCCTCTACATTATGATGATTAATTTCAGCTATTGTGAGATTCCATGTAGACGGTTTGATCTCGTAATATCGTCGTTTTTGGTGTATTATTTAAAAGAGAAACAAAATTATTGATACACAGTTATACACGAACATTTTCGGAAGCTGTTAATATATTTTTGAGTATTTTAGAGGAAGTTTTATTAAAAATTAAAAGGGAAAGAAGGAAATACACAAATGACAGAAGTAGTTTATACGGTGGGAGGAATGAGAGACATGGGAGGAGGTAATAATCGGAGAGCAGGAGGGGTAAGAAAGAGAAGGGTCATGTATTAGGATGAGGTGAAGGGGAAGGAAAAGGGAAAAAAGAATAAAGGTAAATCGAAAAAAACGACAAGGAGGCAGGAAGAGGGAACAGAGAGAGAGAGAGAGAGAGAGAGAGAGAGAGAGAGGAGGTGGAGATAGCGAAAGCTGAGTGGGAGAACGAGAGGGGGCATAACAAGAGGAGGAGGGGGAGGAGGAGAGGGAGGGAGTGAGGGTGGGGGAAGAAAGCGGCACTGCGTTGCCTCTACATCTCGTGGAGGGTAACTATTGCATGGGAAATGTACCTGGGAACTTTCCTGTCTTCTATTTTTTTAAATAAAATATTGTGGTTCAGTCTATCATATGCCTTACTTATATCTAGGAAGCAACTATAAATAGTTGAATTACTGTCATTGTGTTTAAATAAAAAAAATTTCAATACATAGATTCAGAGATCAGTTGAGTGGGACCTTTTAAAACCAAACTGATTGGATGTCCATAAGTACGATCTTCTTGCATATCTCTCTTACTTTTGGTCATCCTCCTTTCGGGATTTCGGTGAAACTTTTTTTATTGCGCTTGACATATCAGAAGCTTTTGATAGAGTCTGGCACAAATCTTTCATTTCAAAATCACCCTCCTTCGGTTTCTATCCTTTTATCTCTACCTTCATCTCTAATTTCCTTTCTGGCCGATCTATAGCTGCGGTTTTAGATGGTACTGTTCTTCTTCTAAAGCTATCAACAGTGGTTTTCCTCAGGATTCTGTTCTGTCACCCACTCTTTTGTTTTTATTTATTAATGATCCTTTAATTCTCAGTTCCTGTCCTATTCACTCCTATGACGATGATTCCACTCCTCACATTTCAACCCGCTTCCCAAAGCATCCCTCAAAACAGACTCCACGATTCGCGTACGATGGATATGGAACACCTGACCTCTGATCTTTCTGCTATCTCTGACTGGAGCAGAGAGAACCTTGTGGCTTTCAATGTCTCAAAAACTCAGTTCATCCATCTGTCTACTCGTTACAATCTTCCACACGACTACCCCCTTACTTTCAACAACATACAACTCAATCCTTCCTCTTCTCTTAACATTCTTCTAAGAGGTTAGGTGTGCTGTGCTGCCTCCGCGGTTTTTTCACCACCACTCAGTTGCTGTCTCTGTACAGGGCTCTTGTTCGCCCATGTATGGAGTATGCTTCACACGTGTGAGGTGGCTCAACCCACACAGCAGTACTTGACCGGTTGGTATCAAAGGCTTTTCGTCTCATCAATTCCCCGCGTTTTCCCTGACTGTTTTCAATTTCTCTCTCTTCACCGCAATGTTACCTCACGCTCTCTTTACTATGGTTATTATAACAGACATTTTTCTTCTGGACTCTCTAACTGCATGCCTCCTTCTTTAAGGAGAGCATGCAGTACCAGACTTTCTACATTTTCTCCTTCCTTTTCTGTCCAACTCTCTAACGCAAGGATTAATCGGTATTTTCAGTCTTTCATTTACTCAACCGGTGAACTCTGGAACAATCTTCCTCAATCAATCTTTCCTCCTGTCTATGACCTCCCGTTTTTCAAATGCAGATTGTCTAAACATCTCGAAAACCCCCGACCTTGATTTTGGCTCTCTTTTTTCTATATGAGGGTCGCTATTGCGGGCGTCCGCCCTTGGCCTCTCCCTCCTCCATAAAAAAATAATTTAATCGGTGTAAAAAGAGGATATGGGTTTCATTTCTTTTTATAGATATTTCTTCTCGAATCTTCTCGTAAAGTAGCAATTTCCAGTTTACTTTCTTTAAATCCTCATTTACACTTTCCCAGTCGACTTTCTTTGAATTCATCTTTTAGCCTTCAAATATTCCTTTCGTCTCTGGGTTGTGTTTTTGATAATGTTTTTTTTCTAGTCGATTTTCTGGTCTGTTCCTCTGGTTGTTATTGGGTGGGCCGTTAGCAATAAATGGGAAACAGCCCTTGATACGATTGTGGTTGTTGAAATAACGTGGGTGGTGTTGGACGGGAGGCTAGTGTATGTATTTTTAAGCGACATCGGGTTTGGGTAGTAGTTGGATGGGAGACCGTCCTCTGCGCCCAGATTATGTAGCGACCCGTGGTTCGGATTCCACGTAAAGCTGTAGGTCCCCTCCGTTATATGACCTTAGATGTTGCGAAGGAAGTTAAACAACCCCAATTAAAAAAAAATGTATTACTGGGGTACATATGTCTAAGGAGTTCGGGCTTTCCTCATTAAAAGGGATAGTTGTTCTTTTATAGTTCTCACTACGACTAAATTTTTATTTCTTTTATTTGGGGTTTGAGCTGTTATTTCTCTTCCTCTTCGTTGAGTACCCTCAATGTGAAAATATGGGCACTTGGTATTTAAACATTTTTTCTCCCTAATCGATTGCGTATCGAAGGGTGGAAATAGTAGCAATTTGCTCCGTACCTGCAACTTCCACTCCTCATCATGAAGAAACATCTTTTATAGTGATTATATATGCATCCAGACATATTTACACGAATCTGTTTTGTAATATTCGCATGTTGCTCGTCTTTTAATTTCCTTATGAGTCCTGTGGTATTCAATTTATTTTGTTCCAGCACCAATTCTCAACTCAGTAGTTTTTTAACCTTTGGTATGGTTTCGTATTTATTTAGGATATTTCTATTTTGTGCAGGAGGTATTTCTTCGACTGAGATTACTTCTGCACCTCCTTCTAGTGAGTATCCCTCGGTGTCCTGAGTCCCGTTTTCATTTATGCCGACGTTCTCTGTCATTTCCTGTCTTTCTGTCGGTGAAATTGATGTAGTCGTTTCTTCCACTGCAACATTCTCTGTTCCCGTTTATACTAAGAGTCTGTGGTTTCCATGCACTTGACGCACACGAAGCCATAAAAATACAATGATTTTATTATTTGTTCTATGTATCATTTTTCTGTCTTTCTTTCCTAATTTATGCAATCGTAATGCTTACGTTTATTACAGAGAATGCCTTTTAAGCCAGTGGGTGTCTGGTCCGCTTCATTTGCACAGTCGTAGAGCTGGTACGCGGCGCATTCCATTAAACATAATCCATCTCTATTAAATTTTTCTGGAATTACAGCAACTTACACATTTTTTCTTATTGTTCGTCACAGGTTTGGTTTACTTTCTTCCTTCTCTTCCTCACCTTCCTTTCCGCTTTTCTAATTTCGTCAGCGAAATTTGATCCTTTGATCCGAGTTTTATAACCTTTTTCCTCTTGTATGTCCAGAACCTTAGTGAAGTTCCGTTTTCCGTTTCAATTATTATTTTCAGTTTGTTATTTTTCTTTGTGTACCCTGTATACACATTGTATGGCAGTAGCTTTCACTTAAGTTATTTTCACATGCGACATAAATCTAATTCATTTTAAATTTTTCCATATATATATATATATATATATATATATATATAGAGCTTAAAATGAATTAGATTTTAGGTCGCATGTCTTCGGCGTTTGTGTTTTATGCTGAAGACATGCGACCTAAAATCAATTAAAAATATGGGACTGCGGCATGCTCGTAAAACAGAAGACAGATAATGGGCATTTTTATCAATATATTATAATGGTTACCTTATTTTGGTTGAAAAATGGTATTTCAGATGTAAAACTTGTAACGCAGAAAAGTTAAGAAACAAAGTACTGTATTTATAGACACCACGTCTTTGGCAAATCGGCTTGAACGATGTATCAAGAAAGATGGTGGTTGTGTTGAGGCCAAGAAATTTGTAATGATGATGTACTGTATGTTAAAAACTTTAAAAATTATGCTTTCAGATGCCGTTTACAGTTTCTATCTATCACTCACATGTCCATCAAAAGTTATTAAAGTTTAAAGTTGCACAACAACTATGGAATCACTTTACACTCCATATATTTACAAGTCCATCTTAACTCATCTACAGACTTTTTTCCTATATGGAGGGCACAAAGAAAGGTTAGTCAGAAGGTTTTCCTCGGTCTCAGGAGATCCATCTATTCCGTAGACTGAAGAAGGAAAGTTTGAGAAGTTCGAAAAAATTCCTTGAAATTCGAGTACAGTAGTCAGTTATCGGTGATTGAGAGGTGGTCTATAATCACGGCTAATTTTATTTCAGGGTTAAATTAGTATACCCCGCCGGTGGGTAGCGGTGCAGCTACTACTTCCCGACACCACTGACTGACTTCCCACCTCGCGCGCCACCACGCACAGTATTATTCTATGAGAGTATAATATGCAATTAAGTCCACAAGACGGTAAGCTGGCGGAAGGCGAGCCGTGAATGTAAAAACCGCGCCAAAACACGGTTAACTCGGTATCATGATCAAGGATAACTTCACATTTGTACACAATTAGTGAATAACGGATAACTGCGTGAGTACTTTACACATAAAACTTGAAAAATTACGGTGCCACAAATGAATGTTTGAAGTAAAACTTCTAACATTGTTATTCACAATATTTAGTGCCAATAAAATATACATTTTCTTGGTCGAAACTAGTTCCAGACTACCGAGAAGTACCCAAATGCAAGTAAAGCGAGGTTGGAGAACCAAGACAATTCAGTGATTTCTATTGAAAGACCCAGTAATAATTCACAGACACGAGCATCTACCATTTATAGCTCATCTTTCTTTCAAATATATTCTATGAATGAACAAAGGGCTGTAAACTCCTCAGAAATTTATTTAAAAACTTCCATAATCTGGGGAGGTTCAACCTTTTAAGAAACTCAAGATTATGTGGAAACAAAATTCAAAGTGCCTGCAGCATCTAAAATTTTGCATTTAAAACTCAACGCAAATAAAATTGAAATTTTGAATAACAAACTACTGAAATCCAAATTATTCGTAATATATATATTATATATATATATATATATATATATATATTATATATGCCTTTGTTTGATGAAGTACATTAACTTCGGAATTTTTTTTTTTTTAGAAAATCAGAATGAAGTTATTTCCTTAATTTTTTTGCTGAATAAGAAACTTTTTACGATTTTTGTTTGAAAAGCTACATAAATACAAATTTTGCGCTCATAAATGTTAACTGTTAATGCATAAAAATTACTATTAAACTAACAGATAACTCAAAGAATGGAGATGATGCGTTTTACGATATATTTAGAATTTTAGGTGATGTCTGAGCTTCATTCTCAATTTTTAGTGGAAGGCATTATCACTTAAAATGAATTAAAAACATGAAATATTTGTAAAAATATGCATTTTAATTTCTAAGAATTAAAAATGGCTTCGAACATCCTTTTTGAAATCAATGGGATATTATTTGAAAACCTCGCCCAAATAAAAGTAATTGCTTGAAATAAAATTCAAAGATGCATGCTAATTTTCTTAAAGAAACTCAAACTGAAATAAAAGAAGAGAATAAAACAAATATCAAAGTGGGGTGAAGGCACTATTCTTGCGGAACTGATGACAAAGTTGACACGTTGCAAAGCGAAGGAGAATCTTCCCAAATGAACGAGACTGATAAGTAATCCCTTAATGAATTCTCAGATAGTGCATGATTGCCAGAACTTCTCCTTTCTAACATTTTTGTTATTTAGCTGAAACAAACTAATTTCATGCAATTTTTAATATTTACTTTTGTAGATTCACAAAATTTAAAGGTTTCAGTGAATTTACTCTCGTACAAATTGTTTAACAGCTTTTTAAATAAACTTTTTCTTATTAGGAAGGAGAGTTGTTGTTGTTTTATACCTTCCTGGTAACTAGTTTTACGATGCATGGTCAGGTCAAGAACAATGTTGAATTAATAATATCTAAAGTTTCAAGGCGTTCTCTTAAAACAGTGGTTCCCTCAGTGGGGTCTGCCGTGAGCTATGTCGGGGCCCGAGTAAAGCTTCAGAAATGGAAACCAGTCAGAGATACCAACCTAAGGTCTCCAAAAAATTCACGAAGGGAAGCAGGGGGATTTGCGTCAGGGGCCTTTAGTCTCCGGATTTCGCCCAGTGGGTGGTTCCAGTCTTCTTTATCTTTGTTTTCAATTCTTTTATAACCATTTAAAAACGAAGGTAAATAAATTTTATTGATTACTTAAAAGTTCGAGGACTGATGCTTCCCCAGATACCGCAGTTGGAGTTCAATGTCGGATGACAAATACAGAAATCACTCAAAATAAATCGATCGTGATATCTTAGTCTTGTAAATAGCAAATCCACACTGTTACACGAGGAAGGAATCACTGACAATATTGCATGCATAGGGAACGTTTATGAGCGTTTAAACCCCAATTGTTCCGTGTGGAAAGAGGTAAAAGTGAATTTTAATTTTTGGTACTATTACGTACCATTACGATTGAAAGACAAGAATTTAAGTCTAAATTTTAGGGAGGTGGCCCTTACAAGGTTTCCGAATATAAACATGCATCGACATAAAAAAATATCAACATACTTAGAAACTAGTTAGCGTCGTTAGTTCAATGGGTAACACGTTCACCCTATGTATAAGCAAAGTGGAGACACTAAGGTCAGGGTTCGAATCCAGGTGGTGCTGATTAATAATAACCCAGGAGTTAGCAATGGATCTCGTTCGTCTGCCTTAAGCGCTTTGCCATTTTCTGGCACTCTTAACTAATTACACTGGGCAACAAAAAAAAAATTTTTTCGTGTCCCAAGAATGAAAATACCTTACTCTTATAGTATTTTCTGTGCTGAATCCAAATAAGTTTGTAAAATTTCTCTATCAGGTCTGGTTTTTGTGTGACATGCAATTTAATTTTTAAAAACCGATATAGTTACATACTTATTAAAATATGATCGAAAAGACATACTTGTAGTTTAAAAAGTAGCTTGTTTTGATTTTCTGCTGTGCTTTGCCTCAGGCATGTCTCTCTTAAGAGTCCAGCAATAGTCAGCCAGCATACTGGGGCTCCATTTGCCTTGGTAACGGTTTTCCATGGCAGAAATATCCTGATGAAAACGCTCACCATGTTCGTCGCTTACCGCACCCAGGTTTTCCGGAAAAAAGTCCAAGTGAGAGTCCAAGAAATGAACCTTTAATGACATATTGCACCCCATTGCTTGGTAAGACTTAAGAAGATCTCCTACTATTTCAGGATAGTTTTCGGCCTTGTGATTTCCCAAAAAATTTGTGCAGACACTTTTGAAACTCTGCCACGCAGCTTTCTCAACTTCATTCAACTCTCCTTCAAATCTCTCATCTCTTAACAATTCTCTGATCTGAGGGCCTACAAAAATGCCTTCTTTAATCTTGGCATCACTGATCCGGGGAAACTTATTTCTCAAGTATGTGAATCCTGTTTGCGCTTTATCCATCGCTTTAACAAAGTTTTTCATAAGTCCAAGCTTGATATGCAAAGGAGGAAGGTACACTTTCTCAGGGTCAACAAGTGAACTATTCACAACATTTTTCTTGCCTGGAACAAGTGAGGTGCGTTTTGGCCAATCCTTCTTAACGTAGTGGTTTTGCTTGTCCCTACTGTCCCACTCACATAAAAACAACAGTACTTGGTGTAACCTAGCTGCAACCCTAGCAAAAGTGCAATGACCTTCAGATCTCCACAGATATTCCACTTATATTTCTGATACTGAAACTTTTCTAAAAGCAACTTCATGTTGTCGTATGACTCATGTTTGCAGCATGTGCAATAGGTACAGAAGGAATTTATTTCCGTTGTGAAGAAGGACTGCTTTCAAGCTGACTTTTGAGGAGTCAATGAACAATCGCCACTCATCCACGTTATGTTCATGACCAAGAGCCCCCATGACTGAATTAACATCTTTACAAAACACAAGTCCATCTTCATGGGAGAACCATTCTTTGAATTCATCATGGCGGCTGCGGAAAAAACAAACTTTAGTGTCACGTTGCAGTAGATTCCAACCCTTTAATCTTGAACCTAAAAGTTCAGCCTGCTTCTTAGATAATTTCAAATCACGAACTAGGTCATTTAGATCTCCTTGTGACAGTAAATGTGGTTCATTGGAGGAACAGGTAGCCTGGAATGTTGGATCAGAAATGTCTTCATCTTTTTCCTCGTGATATGCTACAGCTACGTTTGATTCTCATCACTTAAACTTACATGTTCAGAGGAGATTTGGTACTGGAAGTTGAGCATTGACTGTGGGGAACTGGTCTCATTGCAGACGGTAGATTAGGGTATTTCATAAGGCTCTTTGTTTTTGAAGTGATCCCCTTTGTATTTACCAGGCAAAAAGCAGTCTGTTGTGTGATCTTTGGGTTCCCTCCAAATCATTGGAATAGCAAATGGCATGTGACGTGAACCGTTTAGCCATCCTGTAAGTAGTCTTACACATGTCACACAACAAATGTGAGGGGCCCAACTCTTGTCCTGATCGCCTACTTTACATCCGAAATAAAGTTCATAGCATTTTTTTAGTAATGGTGTAAAGTTACGTTTCTGGGATTTTAAAGTTAGATCACCACATACATAACAAAAGGAATTAGGATGATTCAGACAGTTCCGCGGCATTACAAAACATCTATATGAATACAACACTGGTGTAAAATTAACAAGAAGCAACAGACACTAGCTGTTAACACTGTGACATTTACAAGCAGACTGACTTGGAGCTGCTCTACACACAGAAACTAGGCTCATGTCTGAACAGGTACAAACATGTTTCAACCTGCACAGTCTGCTGCTCCGACCAAATTTATCCTGCCAGCATTATCAGAACTTTCTCCCCAAAGGAATAAATTGTACTAATTTTACAGAAAAATTAATACAACATATATATTAATATTAATATATTTTATTATAGTTATATTAATTAATATAATATATTATTATATTTATTATTTTTATAATGTTTTATATTATAATATTGTTATATACTTAATTATATATAGGTTATTATTTTTTTATCCGGCGATCATGCTAAATGAGGAAAAAATGAACATAGCGTCACAAGTAAACTAAGCCTGATAAAAAAAAATCTGATTTCATATTTAGATTCAGCATGAAAAAGTACACTTAGAACACCCATCAAAACCCTTGTGGAAAATTGTTGTTGACCAGTGTTATTATTCCCCTCAAATTCTGCTAATTAATAGGCAATTTTTTTTTCCAGGCATAGCTTCCCTGTAAGACTTTTGGGATGATAAAAAACAAAACAGATCGATAATCCCTTCAGATGCCAAAAGGGCCCTTAGCACGAAAGCGTTTGGAAACAACTGTGACTTAAAATTACCTCAATCCATGAGTTTCCTTGTCTCTGCAGCCATGCAAATATGTCCTAAAATAGACTGTTCTAGTTTAACATATGCGAATGAACTTTCATGTATTAACACTCCGGAAATGAAGATTAACTGAAAACACACACACACAACACACACACACACATATATATATATATATATATATATATATATATATATATATATATATACACAGGGTCGGAGAAAAGTCTAAAGATCTTATACATACAATTATTTAGTTAACAACATTATACAGGTAAGTGTTGAAATGATGAAATAAATCAAACAAAAAGTTTATAAAAATTTTATTCATACAAATATTTTAAGTTGTAATTTAATCTTCAAAGAGTTCTCCATCCGCAATACACTTGTGGATTATCTCTGAAACTCATTGTTCTTCTGAACATATCGAGTGAGTAGTATGCGCGCAAATCGAATGAGTGCAGAGCAATTGCAATGGTGATCAAGTGTTGCAAGGTGCCAACCCACCCCCTGCCCCCCGGTGGCACCCACCACCCCCAGGGTGCCAAAAAAGGGAGGAATTCCCCCAGCAAGCTGGGGAAGTCGACCTAACTTCTTTGGGGAAGAAGATGGGACGGTCTGACACCCCAAACGGGTATACCTAACCTAAGAGAGAGAGAGGAGGAGAGAGAGGAAGAGACCATCCATCGTCTGCGAGACGCAGACGCATAATGACAGCTCAGGTAGCATCACTTGGCTTAGAAGTGTCTTTCAGCCAGTTGGCTTAATCAGCCAGTTGCCTTAATCCGACGTAAATGACAGATGTATGTGTATATATATTAATAACTTTTCAGTTGCCAGATTGCGCTATTTATTTGGAGATATTGTTGACAGTTGGCTTAGAAGATGTAACCATTTGGCGTAGTAATGCTTCAACATCACAGCCATTAGAAGGCCTAAACCGACAATTACCTTAGAATGTCGCCGCAGTATAAATGTCCGTAACACGGAATAAATAAAGACAACATTAATAGTTTTTCTAGCAACCTTCTCATGGTAAAAAACCACCACAAGTTCAATTTGACGTTTGGCAGGGATTCTTTTAAAGAAAAAACCGAATATGATAAACAAAGTTTAATGGCAAAACAAATTTTCACCTTAATTTACAAATTTATCCTTATACTATAACATTAAAAGCATCAATATGATTTTTAAAACAAAATAGATTCTATTTCGGGATAACATTCAATTTTCCTCTTTTACCCAATTATTTTGTCTCAATACAAATTTATCTTCAATATACAAATTTATCCTTAAACTTTAACATAAAAAGCATTAAATGATTTTTAAAACAAAATAGATTCTATTTCGGGGTAACTATTTCATTTTTCATCTTTTACCCAATTATTTTGCTTCAATACAACTTTATCTTTAATATACAAATTTATCGTTAAACTTTAACATAAAAACCTTAATATGAGTTTTAAGACAAAATAGAAATTAAATTACGGGTAACTATTTCATTTTTCCTCTTTTACTCAATTATTTTGTCTCAATACAAATTTATCTTTAATATACAAATTTATCCTTAAACTATAACAAAAACCTTAATATGACTTTCAAAACAAAATAGAAATTATATTAGGGGTAACTTTTTCATTTTTCCTCTTTTACCCAATTATTTTGTCTCAATACAAAATTATCTTTAATATACAAATTTACCCTTAAACTTTAACATAAAAAGCATTAATATGATTTTTAAAACAAAAGAGATTCTATTTCAGGGTAACTATTTCATTTTCCCTCTTTTACCCAATTATTTTGCTTCAATACAAATTTATCCTTAATATACAAATTTATCCTTAAACTTTAACATAAAAAGCATCAATATGACTTTTAAAACAAAATAGAAATTAAATTAGAGGTAACTATTTAATTTTTCCTCTTTTACCCAATTGTTTTGTCTCATTACAAATTTATCTTTAATATACAAATTTATCCTTAAACTTTAACATAAAAAGCATTAATATGATTTTTAAAACAAAATCAATTCTATTTTGGGGTAACATTCATTTTTCCTCTTTTACCCAATTATTTTGTTTGTGTCTTTCAGCCAGTTGGCTTAATCTGGCTTAGAAGGCGTAAATGTCGGGGGGTTCGACTCTCGTTGGCGCTAATAATCCGGGATTTAACGCAATGCCCCGCATTCCCCTGGCATGAATACTGCGCCACTTTACGGCCCTCCTGACTGATCACAGTGTACATCTCTCTCTCTCTTACTGCCCTGTTCCATTTCTGAAAAAAATCTGTGGAATGATAATGTCATATTTGGTAAAGACCCGCCCCTCAGAATTCGCGGCTCGTCCAATTAAAACCCAATGGGCGATGTATGAGAACGAATCCATGGTCTCTGTTTGGTGGAAACGTAGCTCTCACGCTACAACCACACCCAAATTCTCTGATAGCCAAGAGGAAACTCACCAATCGAATATTGAGGGGGTCTGAGGGTGGGGTCAGTCGGGGTCACGTATATGTATATAAAATGGAACATTTTCAGCTGGATCCGACAACAGTGATTTTTATCAACGAGTAACTACACATTCTCTCATCATGGACACTTCCAGTCAGACACAACAGCTTTACTGCTCCCCTCAGGTTTTTGAAGTCAACGATCTCTCTGCAGGGGCTACGCTCCATCTTTTCGCAGTGGCCGACCGGAATGATGTTTTGCCCACACAAAACGTTGCACAAATTTGTGACGGCGAGAAAAAACCATCAGATGAAGAGGCCATTGAAATGTAAATAGAAATAATTACGTAATAATTTAAAAATTAGTTTGTGATTTAAACTGGCTATCATTCTCGGGCTATATATATATATATATATATATATATATATATATATATATCAGAGTGTCCCATAAGTCCGGCATCATAGGAGAAATTCATATTTTCTGTTTCTACAAACCATAATTCATATTTTCCTCTTTCTACAGGCCATAATGTCTATGCTCGGGATGCCAATTTCCCGTCCACCATTCTGTTCAGTGACGAGGCTGTTTTTTATGGAAATGGTGAGGTAAATCGACAGAACACCCGCTACTGGTCTCAAAACAACCCTCACTGGTATACCTCTTCAAAGGAACAAGGTGCATCTCGTGTGATGGTATGGTGTGACATTTGGAAGGATCGCATCATAGGCCCCCTCTTTTTCGATGAACATGTCACTGGAGGCACCTACCTACTATGCTCAAGGAAGAAGCATTTCTCAGTGTCTTGAACGAAGAAGGAAATTTCCCAACATGGTTCCAGCAAGACGGCGCTCCTGCACATTACAGCACCCAAGTAAGGGAATACCTGTACCAACAATTCCCTGGTCATTGGATAGGACGTCGAGGGCCTGTGGAATGGCCAGCTAGAAGCCCGGATCTCACGCCACTAGATTTTTATCTCTCTGGCCACTTGAAAGCGCTGGTATACGCAGAGAAAATTAGGAGTGTTGAACATTTGCGGCAGCGCATTATTGGGGCATGTAACACCATTACTCCTGACATCATTCACCGTGTGCTTGCTGACTGGGTATCACGTCTGAATTTGTGTAATGAAAACAATGGTGGACATATTGAGCACGTTCTGTAAATAGAAGCTTTTGTTTTGCCTTTTGTTATTATTTTTCCTATGATGCCGGACTTATGGGACACCCTGTATATATATCGTATCATTCAGTGTTAACCCTTGCAAGTGTTAACTAGTTTTATAAAAAGCCATAATAAACGCATTTTGAAGTGAAAGGATATTCGACCAGGTTTGAGACCCGGTGTTGACATACGCTGCGTAGTACACCCAGCTAATCTTCCTTTTGACCAGGTTAGGCTAGTTGCATACTGATTATTATTTGCCGTGGATCCCTATTCGGTATTTATCTCATTGTAACTCAGTGTAAATCTCTCTTCATATATACAGTATATATATATATATATATATGTTCCTCTGCATGTGTTTTTGATGAAAAACAAATGGATTTTAATTAAAAAAGATTCAGTGTGGATGAATCGAATGGGTTAATTGCTTAATATCTGTCCAGGGGCTCGATACTCTGTGACGGTGCTTAGTCATCCTCCCACACAATATGGCAGTGTAAAACTATTCGATGGGTTCGAGACCCGGCGTCGGTAGGCGTTGCGTAGTACCCCCAGCTAATCTTCCTTTTGATCCCAGTTAGGCAAGTTGCTTTGTGTTTATTATTTGATCCGGGTACTCTATCCGGCATTTTCTCTTATTGTAACTCCTTGTAACGCTCTCTTCCTATATATATATATGTTTATGGAAGTGTATGTTAACAACCCGGTTAGGCCAGCTGCTTGCTGTTTATGATTTTATCTGGGCACCCTAATCGGCATTTTATCTTATTGTAACTCCTAGTAACTCTCTCCTCCTATATATACACATCGCGGTGCCCTTTGAAAGTGGAATTTTATTACGCGTTTGTTTTCCTGGTTAGAGTTTTGTAAAATTAGTTTAAGCTCACTGCAATGCCTTCTTTACATGTTTACTACAGGGTACTGTGCTAGGCTTTCTGTTGTTATTTATGAGTGTATATATATATATATATATATATATTATATATATATATATATATACATATATGCTCTTGTGTAAATTTTGCTGAAAACAAATGGAATTTAATTTAAAAAGATCCAATGTGGATGAATTGAATAGGTTAATTGTTTAATATCTGCCAGGGGTCGATACTCTGTGATGGTGCTTTGTCATCCTTCCACACAATATGGCCATTATTAGAAAAATGTATGAACTAATCAAGTTAATTTAAAATTATCCTTTCTCCTTAAAGGTTCGACGGGGATCTAACACGTGTTATAGTCACTTTTCGTGACAGCTTCGAAGAAACGCAAATAACCGACGGTGATTTGGAGGTTTTACAGCGCAGCCAACCCAGTGACATGAATACGGAGGTAGAAGTACTGGCTCACATCCGGTCCAACGATTGCCAGGTCGTCGGGGAACTAATGTAAGCTTTTCTTTCTTTTGGCTAAGAACGAGATACATTGTATTTTCATAAATTTACTGAATGATAGAAATCATGTTTTATAAATTAGTACAATTTTACATCCATCTTAAATAAGTTACAGAATTAGCATCCATTAGAGAAGCTACAGAGCACAAGACTAACATTATTGGGGACATCTTATATTTTACACAATATTGTTGCAATTATACATTTTATATATACGAGTAAAACTTTACACAATACATCGATTGCGCACAAATGGGAACCTTTTTTTATCTGCATGCATACCAATTCATCATTCAGCTCAGTGTGACACGGGTTGAATAATTTTTAAAATTTTATAAATTCCCTTCCACGTGACATGTGCAGGAGAAATGAAAGACAATACATCCCGCAAGTATTACCAAAATATCCTTGTAATTGGTAGGTAGTCCAGACAATTTCGGGGATATACAACTGTTCGAGAAATTTTGTAATAACAGGGTCACTCCTGGAGCGAGTCCTGAATGAGTTAAAACAGTACATTCTTTCCCTATTTTTAAAGTAGATGGCCAACCAATGAATCCCTTCGCCACCAACAATGTCGGTGTTGACAATAATTGCCCCGCATTTCCTAGTAATTGGTAATTTTAATGTTTCATTCTTCGCAAACACACCGATAAATTTGGAGCGTATGCTTCGGTCACTGTTCATTACTCTCTGAAATGTATTCGCATCCATTTTAAAAGTCAGTGACTACGCTCCTGAAGCGGTCAATCTCAATTAGGGGTTGTGACTCGAGGTATTCTAGTACACTAATAGGCACGTCTATCGGGTTGGCGAATTCTAATCTGACTGAGATGTTCCCACTTTGTTGTGGACTCAAGTGTGTATTTACACTAGCAGATAAGTCAGGTGTGATGTCAAACGGGTAAAGGTTAAATTGATCGATGAATTCTTTCTGCGTTACCCCAATCCGGAGCTCATCACTGACGTATAGACGTATAGAGTTATATTTTTAAGGCCGAAATTCTCGAATTTAAAGGCGTTCTTTTTATATTTTCCATTCACCGAAGCGTGATCCTGCATTCCAAGTAATATCCTTTTAGGTAGAACTCCCAGGGCCACGTTTTCTATCTGCTTCGAGGCCAACCGTTCGGGTACTGTGTATAGTTTGATCTCTGTGGCGTGTAGTAAATTTTTTCAATTTCTATATAGTTTTGGGAACTTAGTTTCACTCGCCGTACGCGAAGGTATGTTTCCATAACATGAACCACAACGGGTTTTGCGCCCTCTTCTTGATCAGCTCCCCGATTTAAATAGATCAATAGATCTCAGGATTCGTGCAGGTGAGCTTTATTTTCATGTCGATGCCGTTCATAAGTAGTTTCTCCTGGATTGTGAAGTCTGTATGCAGGCGTCCAAAACATTCGTATACCTTCTTTTTAGAATTTGTAAATTTGTCCTTTATACTACTTTCGTCTTTAGTCTGATAATAGCATTCGGCAGTTAAAAAGGTATCCTTCGCTTCTTTTGAAAAGTTGAGAACATTTTCTAGATAGGCTCGTAGATGATAATCCGTTTCTGCCGAGATGGTACCTGAGTTAAATATACATCATACTGGCTGAATATGGAGTGTAGAAAGTTTGTTTCGGGAAATACAACATATTTATCATCGCAATCTGTACCATCTGATTGAGCTGTACGTAGTTTAGTGTACATGTGCATGCAGCTTCGATCAAAGAAGTAAGGGCCTGAGCTGGGTATCACGAATTCTCGAGGGGCACTCAGGAAACTAATTGTGTTTAATATTGTAATAAAGTCACTGTGCTCAATAGAAACTTGTGTTGGGGGCATATCAAAGAGGGACAACTCCGATTTACAACATTACAGGGATGGATGAAGCGTGCCATGACGAGTCAGAAATAGTGCCACCTCTCTTGACAAGAAGTAAACAGCCTATGATTCGTGAGAGCAATGTCCTAAGCTTATATCAGTCAAAAAAAATGGTCAACCATACGTTTCATTCGCTTAGAACACTTCTTTTTATATCATTTTACGTTTAACGCCACGTGTGCTGGTAACCCCTTCTTCCGAACAACCCTTAATTCTTCCCACCACCACGCATTTTTCTCTTTGCATCTTTGATGATTTCGTCCTGTGTAAGTTTTAAATGTTTTTTGGAGCTTCTTTAGGTTTAGCCCCCGCCATTATGTTTTCTACCGTGTTAAAACTTGATGGTAACGCTTTACCCCCGAGATATCTGGCGCCCCTCTTCAGCAATGGGACAGCCGTGAATAGTATGGTTAAAAAATGGATCCAAGCCCACTCCCATGCCATGTCTCGATAGACTGTGAAAAGCCTTCAGGTCATTATAACTCAGTGCGACGAAAGTGCAGCTTCACTGTTAAGCTCCCATCACCGAATGGGGAATTTTTTCCCTCAATCGTTCTTATATATATTGAGATATTTGTTAATAGATTAATGGCAACATTCACATAGTGGGGATTGTCATGTAATGCTGAAGCTCCTCCCTCTATGAATGGGTATGTGAGTAATGCGGAACAAGCGCGCCTGGGTATTCCCAGCAAATTGATGCTCCACGATATTGCTGTAAATATAGCACATGTCAGGGGATGGATAGCCATCACCCAATTTCTTCAATTTCAACTGATACATTAAAGCTGGACAAGTCAAGTTGTGCCTCGTGAAAGGCATCTCTTTGGACCGCTGCTCCATAACGGCCTTCGGTTATAATTTTGAACAGTCCTTTTTCTTTAATATTTCTATTATCCTGTGATTTTAGATTCAAAGAAGTGCAGGGGTTTCTTTGTTTACGATTTCGTATACTAAATCAGCCGTAAGATCTGAGCTATCTAAACTTGCGTTTAAGTCTCTCACAACATCCTCGACCGCACCATAACGACCCGAGCCTAGTGTTACTACTGTAGTGTAATACAGTGCCTCCCCACTCCGGGCGGCACGCATGGTTTCATACCTAATTACCCCTGCCTTTTCACACACATCACGATCTCTAAGAACCGTAAAAACGGGTTCTTTATAATCATTACTTAAGAATTTGGTGGATAACTGAATTTTGCATATGTCCACCTCATACGAATCATGTTCCAATTCACTGGGCCCATGGAGTTCTGTTACAAAGTTGGCCAGGGTGTTAAGATGAACAGATAGAGAAGAGGACGGGAGTGTGACATAGAAGTGGTTAGGCGCCATGTTGCATACTATTTAAGCTTCATTATTGCAGCAGCTTTTATATACGTGTTTAAGCTTTATGGGTACCCTAGCCATTTCACCAGGTACATTTTTCTCTTTCCTGAACCTTTGCTGCCTAATTTTTTTTTCAATTTTAAACACATATTTTCCTAAATTAAATGTCACTTTCTGCAACTCCTCGCGGTAAAAGCGTCCTGCGATTTCTTACGCATTCAAATCTTCAACGTAATACAGCATTATCTCGCCTTTAGCTCTCATAGCTCTAACTTTAAAAATCTCACGTGTCCATCCTTGCTCAACCCTTCGCGAATTTATTTCCCGAACGCGAGTTGCTTTACGAATATCTCTTCTCACCTCACGCTCTGTGTGCGTACCTCTTTCTAAAACCTCGTTAGGTGTTGTTCCAATCGCGCGATGGTGTGAACAGTTGTATGACGAGGCTAATGATCCCAGAATGTTTATATATATCTGTATGTGTTTTTAAGTGTAAAATAGCGATGCATGCGTTCTTTTATGGTACGTTGAACTCTTTCAGCTAAAGAGGCCTTATGTATAGAATTGCTGTGTAGTAACATACTAAACTCTGCCAACATGTTCTGGAAAGCTCGGCCTATAAATTCTTTCCCCATATCCGTACAAAAATAGCCTGGAACCCTGTTTTCTTTCTGGAACCCTGTTTTCTTTCAACATCAGCGTTTTGGTAGCTATAGCATCTGTTTCAGGCGATTTTTTTTTCAGAGGAATTAGCCACAGATATCTAGAGAATACATCTATTATGAATAGAATGTAGCGATAGCCATCATTATATACTAAATATCTTTGCGTGTCTGTTAAATCCGCTTGCCAAATAGAGTCAATCGAGGCTGCTGTTGTCTTGGCTGTTTTAAACCTTTTTCTTACCGGCTTATGAAGTGTATAAGCATCCTGCTCCCACAAAAACCTTTCAACATCTTTTTTCCCTACTCCATCATTGTAAACACCTCTGTACAGTCTATCAACCGCCATCGGAGGCTGAGTTAGAAATGTTATAATAGCGTTTTCTTAATATGTTAGCCATTTGCGTATTTTAGAGGCACATGGAAAGGGTTGTCCGTTGTTGTTATTGTTTGGTCTCTTCTTTCTCCTCTTCAGAGATGCTACCGTTGGGGTTGATGGCGTACTCAGTTGTGGCACATGCGAGACTTGCTCCAAGTCTTTTAACCTATTCAGATTTCCTATCAATGTTTTGGGGACATTTATTTGTTGTAGCCTTGCTTTAATATGTTTCCATCCTGATTGTAATGGCCTGTGCTACTTTCTCACCAGATCATGGACACTGTCGACGATATTGGATCCCTGTACCCTTGTTCCTTCAACAATGACCTCGCCTATATCGGTCCATTGTGGGATGGGATCCTCACTCAATAGATTATAAAGACTTAAGCCTTTATTCTTCAATGTATGTGGGGGACTGCTTTTTAATACATGCTCGATATGTTGTGGGGTCGCCCCGTTGTTCTTTGACTGTTCGTCTCTAGCCTCGATCCCAGGTCCTATGCCGCCACGCTCAACGTCATCGGCGCTGTGCCTAATAACTAAGGGGGCCTCTGTCGGCTTTTTATAATTTTCGTACTCATGAAGAAATTTCTGCAGGGCTTCTTGGTTTAAGATTCTTTTCTCATCAGGAGACTTTTCACTGTTTAATAGGTCTAACAATTCGCTTTCCATTCTTTTAAACCTGTTTTTACAGGGTTCTAGAAACGTGTATGGACTATTTGAACTTTGCAATCACTACCACTTTCTTCATTATATTAATCTTGTCAGTAGAGGTCCCAAAACTGAAAATAAGATGGGGAGGAATGATCCCCCTTATTTGTACAATAATTCGCTTTTTCTTCCCCACAGTTTGACTTTTACGAGCGAGCGTACATATAATGTTCTTGTAACGACGTAGGCAAGCCTTCTGAGAGGATTTCATTGGTACATTACACTTTATAACATTAAGGCAGATTTCACCGATGCATTTTAAAAAGTCCGAGTCGATATTTTTAACAAACATCTGCTGCAGTGCCCGCCCGGGGCAATCGATGATAGATTTTTATTAATTCATGGTATTGCTTTAGCCTATTTGTCATTCTGGAATATACGCAGTTTCAGACTCGTTTGGGAATATATTCGTTCTTAGAAGCACCCTAAACGTGTTTCGCGGGTGAAGGTCACAAAGTAAATATCCGTAACGTTGAGTTGTAGCTTCTTTATAAACTTCCAGAAACTCCTTACGCTGATTCGGGAACATTTGATTGGCTAATACCCCAATTTGTGCCACATCTCTACGTTGCGTGAATAAGACTAGATATTGTATATTTAACGACACATCGCGCAAGTATATATTTTTGAAAAATAGATTCTGATGGAAGAAAGCGAATTGTTAGACCTATTAAACAGTGAAAAGTCTCCTGATGAGAAAAGAATCTTACACCAAGAAGCCCTGCAGAAATTTCTTCATGAGTACGAAAATGTTAAGATGGTGGGAGAACACTGTAAATATCTCAGCAAACGTTTTATCCATTTACAACATGAGATCGTCAATTACAATGACTGTATGCTCATTTCCCTTTAACGAATTAACGTCATATACGCCTTTGTGGAACAAAATATCATCTTGGTACTCGGTGAACACTGACTGGTACGTCGAATAGCACCATATTACTTTATGCACAAATTTTGAGAACATCTCCTTATCTTTAATGATTTTAAGCATAAACACAGTTTTACCATATCCTGTAGGGCCAGATATAATACACATGGACGGGCTGGAGAACCTGAATTTTTCTACAGTTTCCATCTCTAACACGTCACAACCCTAAGTAGAACATTTACAAAATATAATAAAAATTTAAGTGTTGTTCCTTATATTCTACAATCTTGTTTTTCTTCTTCCACAGAACCATGAATTTCGACGAGGTACAGCATCATGTCCCCATCACCGATATTACGGACGACCCCGATGAAGTGTAGTTGAGGTTACAGACCCCACTCTCGCTGACGAACCCACACCAGCGACACCTGTAACTCCACCACGTGGCAGTTCAAAGCAGAGGCACGATGATGAAGAACCTTCCACATCAGGTATAAAACGTGCCAGGAGTGCACCGGTTGCTAGACCCCCATTAATAGAGTCCCAACCCTCTACGTCTTACGACACAACCCCCACACTAGCTCCCTCCTCAATTAAATTTGTACCCCTTTATTCCTGTTCAATTCCTGGTACATCCTCCACATCAGTAGTTTCTCGCTCTGAATAGGAAGTTATAACATTCGAACTGGTGCGTACCGCTAACCCAACCCGGCCCTGACCAGAAATCGGTATATATTCAGGGTTGACCCTGGAACCCTGTATAGAAACGGTGTTGAACACGGTCTGCGACGCATGGTCAGGACGAGGTTATCCTTCGGGTTCGGCTCAGTTGACGGGGATGTAGATAATTTTTGGGTAGTAATACCATTCAGACGCTTGGCCGATGTAGATATAGAATATACCTTGGTACGTATAATGTAGAACAGCCTCTGAAAGTAGTACAGCCTTCAATATGGACAACTTCACGGTAGATTTTGACCTTACACTCCTAACTTCAATTCTCCGGTTATTTACAGAAAGCATATAAACGTCGATCGTGGTTGCGGCTTTATACCAGTAGTCTTAGCCCATATGTTTGCTGTAATAAATACCTGGTTAAAAAAATTTCGTTGCCTACGGTTGTGCAGCGTGCCCGTACACTGGCTTCAGATTGCAAGCTTGAGTTTGAGTGTAATATGGGTCCTGAATAGCTGAGAAGGGTGGAGCAGGAAATGAATGTTCATATAGTTGTATTTGGAATGGATGATCATCGTAGGACTGTGTATGTTTTTAAAAGCTGTGTGCGAGATCGCACAAGACCTCTACTTATTTTAGTATTGTCAGGAACAACGTATCTCCCCATCCGTAATATAAGTCTCTTTACGCTAGTTATGATAAAAGTCGAAAATATGGAAGCATCATGATTTGTGTAAAGGATGTCTCGAGTTTTCGGATGATATAGTGAAACATTGTAAGGAATGCCACATGGTATGTGAGCAGTGTAAAAGCCCCAAATTTGAAAGCCGTGTAGTTGAAGTTGAGAAGAGGGAATGTAATGTGTGCAGACGTACATTTTTCAATAATAAATGCTTTGAGCGACATAAGTCAATTGGCACGTGCAGGAAAATGAGAATCTGTGAATGTGGTATGTTTTATATGATGGATAATTGGGGGAATTTCAAGCATAAATGTGATGAAATTCAAAGTTCTACATGTCATGAAAAATATAAGGCGGATGGAGTATAGCATAATTATATGTTATATGAAAGATGCTAAGCCTAAAAATAAACCCTGTATAACTGTGTACTACGATATAGAAACTTACACAAACCCTGAAACGAAAGAGGTTATCCCACATCTACTTGTAAGCCAGACTATCTGCAATGAGTGCATGGCGGTTGAGTGTGATGACTGATAAGTGTCACAAATGTGGTAAACGGACCGTTTTTATAACGAATTCACACGATAGCCCTGTGAAACTATTTATGTCCTATATTGTCAAGTTAGCAGACAAGTTAAAAAAAATGACTGTATATTCTTGCCCATAACGGGGCAAAATTTGACACACAATTCCTTTATAAGGAGCTGCCTGAACACGAGTCATCGGAGATATTTACAGGCGACCCCTTGAGAAGGGGAAACAAACTTATACAAATGCAGCTAAAAGGTAATGTTCAGTTTAAAGATACTTTATTATTCACACCTTGTAAATTAGGCAAGCTACCCAAGGTGATGGGTGTAGCAGCTGAAGTTTCAAATGGGTTTTTCCCTTACACTTTCCTCACTAGCGACACTTTAAATTTCGTAGGACTACCTCCACCCAAACAATACTTTAACTACACCAACAACAGTGATAGTGAGCGTGAAGATTTTGACCGCTACTACAACAGTTTTAATGAGTCATCTCCTTACAATATAGCTGATAAATGTGAGCGTTATTGCGTGAATGATGTGATTAGAGTATGATGTGATTAGAGTATGTTTCCAGGCCTTTAGAAGGATGTACATAGTCCGTTTCAAATGCGATCCGTTGCAAGTCGCAACCACAATCGCTTTATTGTTCTTTACTGTGTTCAAGAACAATTTCATGCCAAACACCTTAGCCGTCATTCACAGAGACACCCTCGCAGTTATGGGCACAAGGCTATTTACTGGTTCATACACACACACACATACAGCAGCAGACCGGAGTGTACATAAAACACGCTCGCATCACGGGAGAAGTACCCATTAAGGTTAATGGTCGTGTTTTTTGAGTTGATAGTCTAAGCCAAGACCGTGCCACTGGTGAGAAGACTGTGCTCCTTTAACGATTGCTGGTGACATGTATGCCCATGTCTTGAGTGTGGAATCGTAGGAGACATCCACGGTAGATCTCCTTCCGATATTCTTGTATGGCCCCGCACCCGCGATCAGCTTATAGGCTCCCAGTTCACTCACAAAGTCTTGTGGGAGCATGAATATGATGCACGGATGGAAACAGATGGGCAGTACCGCGAAGAAAAAAAACACCATCAAACGTTCAATGGTGTTGGATCGTCTCAAATGCGGTGATAGCTTGTTCGGAGGGCGTACAAACCCATTCAAGCTATACTTTCCGCCTACGGAGGGCGTGAAACTCCATTACTACGACTTCTGTTCTGTATATCTCTAGGTGATGAAGAACAATCCGTACCCCGTAGGTGCACCTGAAAAACTTGTGGGACCTGAACTCCCCACCATAGAGGTGCAACAAATTTGAACAAGTACCATTTCGGTCTTTCTTTCGTAGATGTGCTCCCCCCCCCCTCGCGATTTATGGATGCCGATCTTACCCGTCGTTATAGACCACAAGCTCATGTTTCCCCTGTACGTTAAGCGCGCAGAGGAGAACACTGGGTCCTGTAATCACTCAAGCAACCAGCGGAAGATCAGAGGTGTATATACAAGTCCTGAGCTGTCCCTAGCCGTCCGCCATAGTTACAGAATATTGAAGATATATGAGGTGTGGAGGTTTCAGAAGCTACCCAACCTTTTCACGCCGTATATAAATACTCTTTTGAAGGATTGAGGGGTTGAAAGCGAGGTTGAAAAATCGGTGCACATTCAGCGTTACTGTGACTGTGAAGGGATACAACTTGACCAGGCCCAAATTTTTAAGAACCCTGGCAAGCGCTTTAGTGCAAAGGTGTGCCTTAATAGTCTTTGGGGCAAGTTTGCATAGAATAGAGACAAGGGGAACGTTCATTTGGCCCAAAGTTATAACGAGGTGTGGGATTATGCCAATGCCCCCGAAAAAGAAGTCATGGAGATCGTGAATGTTGGTAACACGTACATAATAAAGTGCAACATCACCGAATTGGCCACAGATATCTCACGTGTTACAAAAATACCTGTAGTCAGCTTCACAACGGCATACGCACGCATCAAGCTTTGGGAACTACTGCACTCTCTTGGGCGGAGGGTGCTGTACGCTGAGACAGATAGCGTAATATTCACAGAGAGGGAGGGTGAATACATGCCGCCTATTGGGGAATTCTTCGGAGGGTTGACTGACGAGATCAAGGATGAGTATGGTGATGGTGCATACGCTGACTCCTCTGTATCAACAGGGCCAAAACTTATTGGGTATGGTTGAGGGTGGGGGAAGAGCTGAAATATATTGTGAAGGCGAAGAGCATCACGCTTAACCTGGCGAACCGACGGGTCGTTAACTTTGACTCGTTGAAGGAGCTAATGTACTTAGAAGATGAGGGATACCAACCACCCCAACTGACTGTCGGGACCCACAATTTTCGGGGACAGAAACTGGAGGGCGTGAAGGAACTTAGGGGTATGAAAGTGTGTCGTAACACCTATAGGAAACGTTATCAGGTGCTTGGTACCTATGATACCGTACCCTTTGGGTACCATAGTACTTGAATGTTATATATATATATATATATATATATATATATATATGTCTGTTGTTAACGATATGTTTATTTTATTTATTACGTAGATTTGAATATGTTTATTAAATAAATCATGTTGCAATTAGGGTTTCATTTTCTCCTTTGTGTGTGTGCGTGCGTGTGTGTGTGTGTGTGTGTGTGTGTGTGTGTGTGTGTAATGGAAAAAGTCCTAAACTCCGCCCACTGTAAGATCAATCAAAGGGTCACGTGACTTCTGCTACTACCTGGGCATATCTACGTTTATGAAGTGTTATTCGGTAAAGACGGAAGATGTGGTGAATACTGAAATACGGCCAAGCCTTCCCTCCTTTCAGACTTTTAAGGCTACATTGAACCGTGCGAAGCTTGAGGAACAAGATGTTCAAATACCTTATGGATATTCTGGCGAGAGCATTGCCGGATTTCGCGGAACAAACGATGTAATGGACCACTTGTAGGACTAAACTGTATAAAAGCGTTCATAAACCGTGAAGTGAAAGAAACAACACGTGCAGAAGAGAAACAACGGGTATGGGTCGTGAGTCTTGTTGATGAGCGGTATGACAAGCGGAATTATGTCATGCTGCATCATACCGAGAACGCGTACCCTGAAGCTGAGAATGTAAACCTTGTCATCATGGACAAGCTGAAAAACTTTTACCACTACATTCATATATATCATGACGAGGTTCGTAGTTAGGTTGTGGCTAAAGAAAGGCCTATGTGAGTTTTGATAGAATTTAGAGACGAGTATCGACTGTTAAACAAAAAGGATAAATACGGGCACGTTTCTTTCAAATAGTGCGCCGGATTCTTAATAAAATGTGTTTAGTTCGTGGAAATGAACAGAACAAAAATGTCTAGTGCGTATTCCAATAAAACATTAAAGCCGATATTACCCCATGTATCGGAAAAATTCTGATTGACCGGTATAATGGGTACAAGTACTCGCATGATTCTTTCATGCTGGAACAAACCCGTACACGAAACATTAACGCTTGGTATGACTCATCCTCCACACCTGTCTCCGAACCAAACCGCGCACCGGCTGCTCATAGTCATCTCAGAGCTTGACCCGACTGGACGTGCACTCTCACAATAGAATACGATGGAGCTTCCTTTGAGCAGCATTCTCAATGCCGTATACGACGTGTCCGTGACGAAGTCATTGCGTGTGTTCGGATGTAAAACCGGTGCCATTAACTATGTACATGAAACGACTTGTAGACAACCAACTCTGGTAAACGTAATGTTGTTTATTTAAGTGTTGAGGCGATGAATAGTCTTCGTGATAGTTGAGAAGTAGGGTGAGGATCGTTATAAAATACCTGCAGGTGTAGGTACAAGAAGAGAACAGATTAGTGATACCCCCTCATATGCCGTTGTTTGTACGTTGTGTATAAATAATGATCAGCCATGCATTGATATACGACTGATGTGGAAGAATGCATCTGATAACGTTCTTGTCCGCACGCGAAACCGATTCATCCTTGACAGAATGTTTGAAATCGTCGGTTTCCGCAAACTAAAACCTATATTAGACGCACGTGTTACGGATATGGTTTATTTTGATACTGTTCTTGAATACGCATACACCGCTCTGCTCGACGGGTTTACCGAATATAGGAATGAACATGGCGAGAATGGTCTAGAGCTGGATGCTTATTTAAAAGGTTTAGATTCTTCGAAATATCATGAACATTGGTACAAAGGACTCGAGCAGTAGAGGGGGGTAGAGCTCGCTTACACTGTTCACCCTGAAGAATTGTATCTTTATATAATGAGCAGCTGTCGTTACGACTTAGAAGATTATTTCAACTGCCGCTATGCGTTGTGAAGAAGAGTTCACGATTGAAAAGCTCGTTCGATAAGAAAAAACTCTCGATTGGAAAAGAGTGTTCATAAACTTGAATTTAATAATGAAGTTGTGGCTAACGACGCCCTCTTTGTGCTTGCTTTTGATTGTATTCTGTCCGTGTTTAAAGATAATTTGGCAACCACTTGTAAAGTGGGCACAAAAATAGTATTGAAGGAATTGAAAGCCCTTTACATTGAGTATAAGCGCCCGCACACCTTGAGTGGTGAAATGATGTTAAATCCTATTTATTGCATAGTACAAAGCAACAATGATGTACAGTAACTGTAGATTCGATCACGTGCGAATTTAGTATTTTAGTTAAGCGCAGTAGAACATAATGTGTATATATTTTGATGTATAATATTTGAAGTTTATATAAGTATGTATTTGCTCGTACATATATTAAATGGGCATATAGTCTTACTCTGTAATATTATTGTTTTTGATTTTATATAAGTTTTTGTGTTTATATATATATATACTGTATATATAAGTGCGTATTTGCTCGTACATATTTCAAATGGTTATATAGTTTTATCCTGTACTATTATTATTTTTTTATTTTATATAAGTTTTGATGTTTATATATATATATATATATATATATATATATATATATAGAGAGAGAGAGAGAGAGAGAGGAAGAGAGAGAGAGAGAGAGAGAGAGAGAGAGAGAGAGAGAGAGATATCAGGTCATCCCATAAGTAATGTCTTTTTTTACAATAGATTAAGTTTAAACTTGTCCTACTCGGTTTAAGCATAAATTTTCCGAAGGTTATATCTAAGAGGAGATCTATCGTGTTTTGCTACATACTTTACAGACCTTGACCAGTGAAGACGTGTGTTTTGCTCTATGTGAACCCCTCATAAACATGGCGGTATCAGAAGAGCATATCAGGCATATAATGCTTTACGAGTTCAAAAAAGGGAATATTGCTACTGAAGTAACGCGAAACATTCAGGACGTTTATGGCAACGATATTCTGCATGTGAGGAAATGTCAAAGATGGTTTCAAAAGTTTAGAAATGGTGACTGTTGTTTGACAGATGCAGCACGCTCTGGACGCCCTACTGAGTTTGATGATGACCTGCTGTTAGCCGCACTTGAAGAAGACTGTTCAACAACTGTCGAAGAATTGGCCCAGAAACTCAATTCATCCCCGTCCACCATCCATCGACATTTGCAACAACTCGGGAAAGTGCCTAAGTTAGGAAAATGGGTGCCACATGAATTGTCGGTCGACAATCTGAGGGTGCGGGTAAACATTAGCACAGCTCTTCATTCCCGTGAACTCCAAGATCCGTTTTTGCACCGTTTAGTGACTGGTGATGAAAAGTGGATACTGTACCAGAATATTAAGCGCCGTCGACACTGGGTTTGAGCCGGAGAACCAGCGACACCACAGCCAAAACCAAATCTTCACCCTCGGAAGGTGTTGCTTAGTGTTTGGTGGGATAAAAGTGGTGTAATACACTTTGAAACCTTACCACACAACCAAACAATCACCGCTCAAGTCTACTGTCAACAACTGGATCGATTGAACACTGCACTAAAAGAAAAGAGACCTTCTTTGGATAATCAGAATCATGTTCCACCACGACAACGCACGTCCTCATACCGCTGGGATCACTGCTGCAAAAATTGAGGAGCTTGGGTGGGAAAAACTTCCACATCCTCCATATTCTCCAGACCTTGCGCCTTCAGATTATCATCTCTTCAGGAGTCTGCAAAACTATCTTGACGAGAAACAGTATACTTCTTTAGATGACCTGGACACCAGTCTTTGTACGTTTTTTGCGTCAAAACTGCCTGAATTTTATAAACATGGCACTGAAAAGCTTGTAGGACGTTGGCAGAGTGTCATTGATTCCGATGGAAAATATATACTAGATTAAAAAGTTTGAGTTGAGTTTTTTTTTGTTCTTCAAATTCCGATCTAAAAAACATTACTTATGGGATGACCTGATATATAAGTATGCATTTCATCATACATATATCAAATATGTATATAGATTTCTCCTGTACTAACATTATTATTTAAGAATGTGTGTATATATATATATATATATTATTATATATATATCGTTTAATATGTGTATTTTTGCTGTATATTATTTTTGAATGTATATTTATTTGCAATATATTTCAAGAATTATTTTCCTTAACCCCTCTAAATAAACAAAATGATGTAATGGTGTTTTATTTAATTCATTTGGTTGTATATATAAATGATATTAAGGAATAACTGGGGAGATGGGAATATATATAAACAATGCACCTTCAATATATATATATATATATATATATATACATAACGTAAAGAACGACGCTTGTATAGTTGAATATTCCGCGCAAGATGAGGAGGGAGAACGAAACAAATGAAAAAATGAGGTTACCACCTGGGAATCGAACCCGGGATCTTCCGATTGCCGGTCAGATATGATAACCATTACACCATGGGCCTCATTCCATCAAATGCCGTAATTCTCCTACATACGCGCAGAAACCAATGGCCCAAGGGGGCACCTCTCGCATGCCGTACATTATATACATTTTAACTGCAAACACGCAGTATAATTAACGTAAAGAACGACGCTTGTATAGGAGAATATTCCGCGCAAGATGAGGAGGGAGAACGAAACAAATGGTTATCATATCTGACCGGCAATCGGAAGATCCCGGGTTCGATTCTCGGGTGGTTACCTCATTTTTTCGTCTCGCAGACGATGCATGGTCTCTTCCTCTCTCTCCTCCTCTCTCTCTCTAAGGTTAGGTATACCCCTTTGGGGGGTGAGACCGTCCCACCTCCTCCCCCCAAAGAGGTTACGTGGACTACCCCAGCTTGCTGTGGGAATTCCCCCCTTTTTTGCACCCTGCGAGTGGGGATGCCACCGGGAGGAAGGGGGTGGGGTAGCACTGGAGGTGTTGGCACCTTGTAACATTTGATCAACATTGCAATTGCTCTGCACTCGTCCGATTTGCGCCCACACTACTCGAGTGCGATAATTTTCAGCTCTTCATCTTTTCTGCGGCTAAAAACATTCACATTTGGATAGATGAAACCAGGAGTGTAGAGTTTGTCACGCAAATCAGCCATAGCCAGAAATCACATGGAGATAAATCAGGTGATCTGGGTGGCGACTCGATATGACCTCGATGCCATCTTCCTTCAAGCTTGGTACCCAGCATCTCACGGGCAGCTGCAAAGAAATGTGGCGGCACTCTATCATGCTGTTAAAATCAATTCCTCCCAAGGCCATTAGTAAACTGCGGCAAAACTTTGTCTCTCAATACCTGCCAATAGTGTTTTCCATCCATCGTATCTCTCGATGTCAAAGGAAATGAATCCTGAATAACCAATGCAAACCCAAACTGTTAGTGTAGCTGTTTTAACTGGTTTACCCAATCATATTTTTGGATTTTTTTTTTTGCCCAGTAGTGAACGTTGTGTTTGTTTCCTTTACTCGTTAAACCGAAGACACATTCATCTGAAAATTTGATCTTTCGAACCAAATCTGGATCAATGTTGAACTTTTGTCTCATTGTTTCAACAAACTGCAGCCGTCTATTAGAATTATCGTTGTAGATGAGCTGAGTGTAAATGAGTTTGTAATCGTGGTACCCCTGTGATTTCAATATTTTTGCTAGTGAAAATTTGGAAACATCCAATTCCTGTGCGACTTTTGGATCGACTCGAAGAGTGCCGAGGACATTTTCTTTATTGTTGTATCCTGTCGCCGTTACTGGCCTTCCGTTTCTTGGACGATCTTTTACCAGGCTCCCTGTTTCCAAAAGTTTGAGCTTCCAGTATCGAAGAGTGGTTGCATTTGGTGGTGGTTTATTATATTTTTGTTTAAATAAACGCAAACTTTCTTCACAATTATTATAAGAAATAGCCCACGATAGAAGATACACTTTTTCTTCATTGCTGTTATTCCATCCTTACTGACATGGCGCTGACTGGGGCTAGGGCGTAGGGCCTTCCTCTTCTAGCCTTGGGTCATTCCTGGCTTTGTATAGTTGTTTTGAAAAGTATAGCAAACATTGCAGTGATATCATTGGAATTTATTTATTATTAACAAATTATTTGTCTGTATAAAATCCTTAAAGACTTTTCTCCCACCCTGTATATATACACACTGTATAGTATATATCAGGGATGGGAAACTGAATCGAACTGTAATCGATAAACTGATAAAACTGATATTATTTTCTGAACTGAAATCAGAAAAAACTCGAACTGAAAAAAATTCTGACAACTAAAATCGAAATTCGAACTAAAATTGAAAAACAATTAAAAACTGAAATCTGAATTCAAATACATTAAAAATAACAGTTTTGCATTTTAGTTTTGAATAGCATTTGGACTGCAAAAAAATATAAATAACGTGAATTATTTTCAGTTTTTTGCGACTTAACATTTGTATGGATTTAAAATATCCATTTATCCTTTAATTCGATGTGGAACGGCTTTTAGTTCCGTTAGTGTGAAACGACTTTTTTCTCTTTTCAGATTGATTTTAAGTCTTCAAAGAAACAATTTGTTGCCCGAAAACATTGACAATATTTTAATTGTTCGTTCTAATTTTAACATGCAAGTTTACAAGGTATTTGTATTTTGTATATAATAAACAGAGGTGCATTTAATTGTTTTAGTCCCCTTTCTAATACTATTATTAATATATTTTATGCATGTCATGTGCTTTAAAATATAAAAAGTGTACGAATTAATAAAACAATTCGAATTTAAAGATTTTTGGTTAAATAAAACTTCATGTGAAAGAAATGAAGCGAATAAATAACAAAAGAAGATAGTGTTTCGTGCTGATTCAGTTGGCCATAGATGCTTACATGTTTAATCATACCAAAGTAAAGAGAGTTACGAAAGCAAATTCTCTCTTTGAAAAACAGAAATCGAATACAAATACAAATATAAAATTAAATCTGAATTTGTCAATAGGGTACCCCCCAAAAAATAATATAAATAGTACGAAGAAATTCTTAAAGAAATCTGAAAAAAAACTGGAATCGAAATTTAGATTGAATCGAACCGAAAAATATAAAACTTACAACTGGAGGGAGGTATCTAAATATGGTGCTCAGTTGAAAGGCGGTCAAAGTCAGCAACTGATACTTTCAGATGACAGTCAGTTTCTCTATAAATAATTCCTAATTTTTACACAAAATAATCAATTTATTTCCTTTTCCATTTCAGACAATAATTCTGCTATATAGTAGACATGCTAAGTGACTTTCAATTCAAACTATGATGCAAAAGTCCCTTTGGTATGGAAGTTCCTTAGGGCCATAGGAAAAAATTTATCCAAAGACACAAGGTGTATCTTAAATTCAAGATGGCCACCGTCGGCCATATTGGAAAACATGGCGACTCAGAGCCAAGGAACCGTTTGTCATAGAAACTATTATGATACGTGTTTTCCAGCTAATATGAGGTCGCTGAACTCATGTCTGGCATCAATTTTACATTTGGAATGCATTTAAAGGTTAAATCCGGGAAATCTACAGATCTACAGAAGCTAAGGCTAACAAAGACCCTAAGATCCACTCTAAGGTTAGCCCGAGAGAAAGAAGAAAGTAAGGGGTTAAAAGAAGAGAATAAGGGGTTAAGTAAGTAGCAAAACCTATCACTCGTGGGTTAAAATTCATTCAGAAAGAGAGAAAGAAAGACACCATCACCATCCGCCGGCCACTGCCGACAAGTCGGAAAAATAGTCGAAGAGAATACTTCCAGCTGTTGCAGACAAGTCCTCCACTCCATAGGGAGGTAGAGGATGCAGTCCACTCTGCCGGAAAGGGGTGAAAGATTAAAAGAAGTAAGATAAGAACGCATTACAAACCATGCAACACATTCTTAACTCAAAGAACAACACATTCTTAACCCTTTAAGCCCTGAATTTTTTGTAGGGTAAAATTATGAGTGCTTGTATTTGAAACGTTAGCAATTTGTACCTTCAATCCTGAAAGGGTTAACTCAAAGCAACACATACCTCCAGCAGTTGCAGACGGGTCCTCTATTCCACAGGGAAGTAGAGGACGGAGCCCACTCCGCCGGAAAGGGATGGAAGATGAAAAGAAGTAAAATAAGAACGCATTACAAACCATGCAACACATTCTTAACTCAAACACTATCATACCATGCAAACTACAGATATGCAATGAAGAGAGTTACAGACATGCAAATAAGGAGAGAGAGAGAAAAAAAAAGTATAAAGAATAACAAAAAGTGGGTTAGTTTACGCTACGAGCTATATCTAAGTTCGTGTTAGTCTAATTTTTTTTTTTTGCTGGCATCACACGCTGGCATGTCACAAACTGGCGTTATTGTCAACAGACTCATCCTCGATCACCACCCCCAGAGCTCCTGTTGCTAATTGTTTTATTATGTTAAACAACGTTAATAATTTTAACGAGGGAGAGGAAAAGGGGGAGGATCAGAGGGAAAATGGGGAGGCTCAGATGGAAAAAGGGGGAGCCTCAGAGGGAAAATGGGGAGGCTCAGATGGAAAAAGGGGGAGCCTCAGAGGGAAAAGGGGAGGCTCAGAGGAAAAGGGGGAGGCTCAGAGGGAAAAGGGGGAGGTTCAGAGGGAAAAGGGGGAGGCTTAGAGGGAGAAGGGGGAGGTTCAGAGGGAAAAAGAGAGGCTTAGAGGGAGAAGGGGGAGGCTCAGAGGGAAAAAGAGAGGCTTAGAGGGAGAAGGGTGATTGTTTTATTATTATATTAAACAACGTTAATATTTTTAAAATGCCTATCTAAACGGTTCTTAACCATATTAACGCTGGTAGAGTTCACGACGGGCGCGGGAAGATTATTCCATTTATCGATTACTTTAAACGTAAAGAAGTTCTTAGCGATATTAGTAATGAAACGTCTGCCACGAAACTTAAATCCGTTATTACGAGTATTGCTATTATCGAAAGTGAACAGTTTGTCAAAATTTACGTTATCGATGTTATTAACGATTTTGAAAACTTCAATAAGCTCCCCCCCCACTTAATCTCCTAGTTTCGAGTGAATGCAAATCTAACTCTTTAATCCTATCTTTATAAGGGTTGTTGCGCAATGACGGAATTAGTTTCCCTGCACGATGCTGAACCCTTTCTAACCTTCAATATCCTTACGCAAATACGGGCACCAAAACTGAACGGCATATTCTAAATGAGGCCTGACTAGGGACTTGTAAAGGGGCAATATAATATTCTTCGATTTAAATTCGAAATTACGCGCTATGAAGCTTTAGCGCAAGACTCCAGGCATTGGCTCCTAACTTTTAAATCCTTAGATACGCGTACGCCTAAATCTATTTCTTCGTCAACGCTCGCTAACTCTCTATCATCCATCGTGTACGTGTAATTATTGTTACGAGAACCTATGTGCAAAACTTTACATTTGTCTACGTTAAATCTGCCACTGATCCGTCCATTCCATAATCCTATTTACATCGTCTTGGAGCCAATTTCTATCGTCCTCCTTAACAACCTTACCGCCTATTTTAGAATCGTCCGCGAATTTTGACACGTTACTAGTCAAACCTACATCTATGTCGTTAATGTAAATTACGAATAGCAATGGGCCTAACACTGAACCCTGTGGGACACCGCTACCTACATCCATGTGAAAGAAATGAAGCGAATAAATAACAAAAGAAGATAGTGTTTCGTGCTGATTCAGTTGGCCATAGATGCTTACATGTTTAATCATACCAAAGTAAAGAGAGTTACGAAAGCAAATTCTCTCTTTGAAAAACAGAAATCGAATACAAATACAAATATAAAATTAAATCTGAATTTGTCAATAGGGTACCCCCCAAAAAATAATATAAATAGTACGAAGGAATTCTTAAAGAAATCTGAAAAAAAACTGGAATCGAAATTTAGATTGAATCGAACCGAAAAATATAAAACTTACAACTGGAGGGAGGTATCTAAATATGGTGCTCAGTTGAAAGGCGGTCAAAGTCAGCAACTGATACTTTCAGATGACAGTCAGTTTCTCTATAAATAATTCCTAATTTTTACACAAAATAATCAATTTATTTCCTTTTCCATTTCAGACAATAATTCTGCTATATAGTAGACATGCTAAGTGACTTTTCAATTCAAACTATGATGCAAAAGTCCCCTTTGGTATGGAAGTTCCTTAGGGCCATAGGAAAAAATTTATCCAAAGACACAAGGTGTATCTTAAATTCAAGATGGCCACCGTCGGCCATATTGGAAAACATGGCCGACTCAGAGCCAAGGAACCGTTTGTCATAGAAACTATTATGATACGTGTTTTCCAGCTAATATGAGGTCGCTGAACTCATGTCTGGCATCAATTTTACATTTGGAATGCATTTAAAGGTTAAATCCGGGAAATCTACAGATCTACAGAAGCTAAGGCTAACAAAGACCCTAAGATCCACTCTAAGGTTAGCCCGAGAGAAAGAAGAAAGTAAGGGGTTAAAAGAAGAGAATAAGGGGTTAAGTAAGTAGCAAAACCTATCACTCGTGGGTTAAAATTCATTCAGAAAGAGAGAAAGAAAGACACCATCACCATCCGCCGGCCACTGCCGACAAGTCGGAAAAATAGTCGAAGAGAATACTTCCAGCTGTTGCAGACAAGTCCTCCACTCCATAGGGAGGTAGAGGATGCAGTCCACTCTGCCGGAAAGGGGTGAAAGATTAAAAGAAGTAAGATAAGAACGCATTACAAACCATGCAACACATTCTTAACTCAAAGAACAACACATTCTTAACCCTTTAAGCCCTGAATTTTTTGTAGGGTAAAATTATGAGTGCTTGTATTTGAAACGTTAGCAATTTGTACCTTCAATCCTGAAAGGGTTAACTCAAAGCAACACATACCTCCAGCAGTTGCAGACGGGTCCTCTATTCCACAGGGAAGTAGAGGACGGAGCCCACTCCGCCGGAAAGGGATGGAAGATGAAAAGAAGTAAAATAAGAACGCATTACAAACCATGCAACACATTCTTAACTCAAACACTATCATACCATGCAAACTACAGATATGCAATGAAGAGAGTTACAGACATGCAAATAAGGAGAGAGAGAGAAAAAAAAAGTATAAAGAATAACAAAAAGTGGGTTAGTTTACGCTACGAGCTATATCTAAGTTCGTGTTAGTCTAATTTTTTTTTTTGCTGGCATCACACGCTGGCATGTCACAAACTGGCGTTATTGTCAACAGACTCATCCTCGATCACCACCCCCAGAGCTCCTGTTGCTAATTGTTTTATTATGTTAAACAACGTTAATAATTTTAACGAGGGAGAGGGAAAAGGGGGAGGCTCAGAGGGAAAATGGGGAGGCTCAGATGGAAAAAGGGGGAGCCTCAGAGGGAAAATGGGGAGGCTCAGATGGAAAAAGGGGGAGCCTCAGAGGGAAAAGGGGGAGGCTCAGAGGGAAAAGGGGGAGGCTCAGAGGGAAAAGGGGGAGGTTCAGAGGGAAAAGGGGGAGGCTTAGAGGGAGAAGGGGGGTTCAGAGGGAAAAAGAGAGGCTTAGAGGGAGAAGGGGGAGGCTCAGAGGGAAAAAGAGAGGCTTAGAGGGAGAAGGGTGATTGTTTTATTATTATATTAAACAACGTTAATATTTTTAAAATGCCTATCTAAACGGTTCTTAACCATATTAACGCTGGTAGAGTTCACGACGGGCGGGAAGATTATTCCATTTATCGATTACTTTAAACGTAAAGAAGTTCTTAGCGATATTAGTAATGAAACGTCTGCCACGAAACTTAAATCCGTTATTACGAGTATTGCTATTATCGAAAGTGAACAGTTTGTCAAAATTTACGTTATCGATGTTATTAACGATTTGAAAACTTCAATAAGCTCCCCCCCCTTAATCTCCTAGTTTCGAGTGAATGCAAATCTAACTCTTTAATCCTATCTTTATAAGGGTTGTTGCGCAATGACGGAATTAGTTTCCCTGCACGATGCTGAACCCTTTCTAACCTTCAATATCCTTACGCAAATACGGGCACCAAACTGAACGGCATATTCTAAATGAGGCCTGACTAGGGACTTGTAAAGGGGCAATATAATATTCTTCGATTTAAATTCGAAATTACGCGCTATGAAGCTTTAGCGCAAGACTCCAGGCATTGGCTCCTAACTTTTAAATCCTTAGATACGCGTACGCCTAAATCTATTTCTTCGTCAACGCTCGCTAACTCTCTATCATCCATCGTGTACGTGTAATTATTGTTACGAGAACCTATGTGCAAAACTTTACATTTGTCTACGTTAAATCTGCCACTGATCCGTCCATTCCATAATCCTATTTACATCGTCTTGGAGCCAATTTCTATCGTCCTCCTTAACAACCTTACCGCCTATTTTAGAATCGTCCGCGAATTTTGACACGTTACTAGTCAAACCTACATCTATGTCGTTAATGTAAATTACGAATAGCAATGGGCCTAACACTGAACCCTGTGGGACACCGCTACCTACATCCATGTGAAAGAAATGAAGCGAATAAATAACAAAAGAAGATAGTGTTTCGTGCTGATTCAGTTGGCCATAGATGCTTACATGTTTAATCATACCAAAGTAAAGAGAGTTACGAAAGCAAATTCTCTCTTTGAAAAACAGAAATCGAATACAAATACAAATATAAAATTAAATCTGAATTTGTCAATAGGGTACCCCCCAAAAAATAATATAAATAGTACGAAGAAATTCTTAAAGAAATCTGAAAAAAAACTGGAATCGAAATTTAGATTGAATCGAACCGAAAAATATAAAACTTACAACTGGAGGGAGGTATCTAAATATGGTGCTCAGTTGAAAGGCGGTCAAAGTCAGCAACTGATACTTTCAGATGACAGTCAGTTTCTCTATAAATAATTCCTAATTTTTACACAAAATAATCAATTTATTTCCTTTTCCATTTCAGACAATAATTCTGCTATATAGTAGACATGCTAAGTGACTTTTCAATTCAAACTATGATGCAAAAGTCCCCTTTGGTATGGAAGTTCCTTAGGGCCATAGGAAAAAATTTATCCAAAGACACAAGGTGTATCTTAAATTCAAGATGGCCACCGTCGGCCATATTGGAAAACATGGCTGACTCAGAGCCAAGGAACCGTTTGTCATAGAAACTATTATGATACGTGTTTTCCAGCTAATATGAGGTCGCTGAACTCATGTCTGGCATCAATTTTACATTTGGAATGCATTTAAAGGTTAAATCCGGGAAATCTACAGATCTACAGAAGCTAAGGCTAACAAAGACCCTAAGATCCACTCTAAGGTTAGCCCGAGAGAAAGAAGAAAGTAAGGGGTTAAAAGAAGAGAATAAGGGGTTAAGTAAGTAGCAAAACCTATCACTCGTGGGTTAAAATTCATTCAGAAAGAGAGAAAGAAAGACACCATCACCATCCGCCGGCCACTGCCGACAAGTCGGAAAAATAGTCGAAGAGAATACTTCCAGCTGTTGCAGACAAGTCCTCCACTCCATAGGGAGGTAGAGGATGCAGTCCACTCTGCCGGAAAGGGGTGAAAGATTAAAAGAAGTAAGATAACGCATTACAAACCATGCAACACAATTCTTAACTCAAAGAACAACACATTTCTTAACCCTTTAAGCCCTGAATTTTTTGTAGGGTAAAATTATGAGTGCTTGTATTTGAAACGTTAGCAATTTGTACCTTCAATCCTGAAAGGGTTAACTCAAAGCAACACATACCTCCAGCAGTTTGCAGACGGGTCTCTATTCCACAGGGAAGTAGAGGACGGAGCCCACTCCGCCGGAAAGGGATGGAAGATGAAAAGAAGTAAAATAAGAACGCATTACAAACCATGCAACACATTCTTAACTCAAACACTATCATCCATGCAAACTACAGATATGCAATGAAGAGAGTTACAGACATGCAAATAAGGAGAGAGAGAGAAAAAAAAAGTATAAAGAATAACAAAAAGTGGGTTAGTTTACGCTACGAGCTATATCTAAGTTCGTGTTAGTAATTTTTTTTTTTTGCTGGCATCACACGCTGGCATGTCACAAACTGGCGTTATTGTCAACAGCTCATCCTCGATCACCACCCCCAGAGCTCCTGTTGCTAATTGTTTTATTATGTTAAACAACGTTAATAATTTTTAACGAGGGAGAGGGAAAAGGGGGAGGCTCAGAGGGAAAATGGGGAGGCTCAGATGGAAAAAGGGGGAGCCTCAGAGGGAAAATGGGGAGGCTCAGATGGAAAAAGGGGGAGCCTCAGAGGGAAAAGGGGGAGGCTCAGAGGGAAAAGGGGGAGGCTCAGAGGGAAAAGGGGGAGGTTCAGAGGGAAAAGGGGGAGGCTTAGAGGGAGAAGGGGGAGGTTCAGAGGGAAAAAGAGAGGCTTAGAGGGAGAAGGGGGAGGCTCAGAGGGAAAAAGAGAGGCTTAGAGGGAGAAGGGTGATTGTTTTATTATTATATTAAACAACGTTAATATTTTTAAAATGCCTATCTAAACGGTTCTTAACCATATTAACGCTGGTAGAGTTCACGACGGGCGCGGGAAGATTATTCCATTTATCGATTACTTTAAACGTAAAGAAGTTCTTAGCGATATTAGTAATGAAACGTCTGCCACGAAACTTAAATCCGTTATTACGAGTATTGCTATTATCGAAAGTGAACAGTTTGTCAAAATTTACGTTATCGATGTTATTAACGATTTTGAAAACTTCAATAAGCTCCCCCCCCACTTAATCTCCTAGTTTCGAGTGAATGCAAATCTAACTCTTTAATCCTATCTTTATAAGGGTTGTTGCGCAATGACGGAATTAGTTTCCCTGCACGATGCTGAACCCTTTCTAACCTTCAATATCCTTACGCAAATACGGGCACCAAAACTGAACGGCATATTCTAAATGAGGCCTGACTAGGGACTTGTAAAGGGGCAATATAATATTCTTCGATTTAAATTCGAAATTACGCGCTATGAAGCTTTAGCGCAAGACTCCAGGCATTGGCTCCTAACTTTTAAATCCTTAGATACGCGTACGCCTAAATCTATTTCTTCGTCAACGCTCGCTAACTCTCTATCATCATCGTGTACGTGTAATTATTGTTACGAGAACCTATGTGCAAAACTTTACATTTGTCTACGTTAAATCTGCCACTGATCCGTCCATTCCATAATCCTATTTACATCGTCTTGGAGCCAATTTCTATCGTCCCCTTAACAACCTTACCGCCTATTTTAGAATCGTCCGCGAATTTTGACACGTTACTAGTCAAACCTAATCTATGTCGTTAATGTAAATTACGAATAGCAATGGGCCTAACACTGAACCCTGTGGGACACCGCTACCTACATCCATGTGAAAGAAATGAAGCGAATAAATAACAAAAGAAGATAGTGTTTCGTGCTGATTCAGTTGGCCATAGATGCTTACATGTTTAATCATACCAAAGTAAAGAGAGTTACGAAAGCAAATTCTCTCTTTGAAAAACAGAAATCGAATACAAATACAAATAAAAAATTAAATCTGAATTTGTCAATAGGGTACCCCCCAAAAAATAATATAAATAGTACGAAGAAATTCTTAAAGAAATCTGAAAAAAAACTGGAATCGAAATTTAGATTGAATCGAACCGAAAAATATAAAACTTACAACTGGAGGGAGGTATCTAAATATGGTGCTCAGTTGAAAGGCGGTCAAAGTCAGCAACTGATACTTCAGATGACAGTCAGTTTCTCTATAAATAATTCCTAATTTTTACACAAATAATCAATTTATTTCCTTTTCCATTTCAGACAATAATTCTGCTATATAGTAGACATGCTAAGTGACTTTTCAATTCAAACTATGATGCAAAAGTCCCCTTTGGTATGGAAGTTCCTTAGGGCCATAGGAAAAAATTTATCCAAAGACACAAGGTGTATCTTAAATTCAAGATGGCCACCGTCGGCCATATTGGAAAACATGGCTGACTCAGAGCCAAGGAACCGTTTGTCATAGAAACTATTATGATACGTGTTTCCAGCTAATATGAGGTCGCTGAACTCATGTCTGGCATCAATTTTACATTTTGGAATGCATTTAAAGGTTAAATCCGGGAAATCTACAGATCTACAGAAGCTAAGGCTAACAAAGACCCTAAGATCCACTCTAAGGTTAGCCCGAGAGAAAGAAGAAAGTAAGGGGTTAAAAGAAGAGAATAAGGGGTTAAGTAAGTAGCAAAACCTATCACTCGTGGGTTAAAATTCATTCAGAAAGAGAGAAAGAAAGACACCATCACCATCCGCCGGCCACTGCCGACAAGTCGGAAAAATAGTCGAAGAGAATACTTCCAGCTGTGCAGACAAGTCCTCCACTCCATAGGGAGGTAGAGGATGCAGTCCACTCTGCCGGAAAGGGGTGAAAGATTAAAGAAGTAAGATAAGAACGCATTACAAACCATGCAACACATTCTTAACTCAAAGAACAACACATTCTTAACCCTTTAAGCCCTGAATTTTTTGTAGGGTAAAATTATGAGTGCTTGTATTTGAAACGTTAGCAATTTGTACTTCAATCCTGAAAGGGTTAACTCAAAGCAACACATCCTCCAGCAGTTGCAGACGGGTCCTCTATTCCACAGGGAAGTAGAGGACGGAGCCCACTCCGCCGGAAAGGGATGGAAGATGAAAAGAAGTAAAATAAGAACGCATTACAAACCATGCAAACACATTATTAACTCAAACACTATCATACCATGCAAACTACAGATATGCAATGAAGAGAGTTACAGACATGCAAATAAGGAGAGAGAGAGAAAAAAAAAGTATAAAGAATAACAAAAAGTGGGTTAGTTTACGCTACGAGCTATATCTAAGTTCGTGTTAGTCTAATTTTTTTTTTTTGCTGGCATCACACGCTGGCATGTCACAAACTGGCGTTATTGTCAACAGACTCATCCTCGATCACCACCCCCAGAGCTCCTGTTGCTAATTGTTTTATTATGTTAAACAACGTTAATAATTTTAACGAGGGAGAGGGAAAAGGGGGAGGCTCAGAGGGAAAATGGGGAGGCTCAGATGGAAAAAGGGGGAGCCTCAGAGGGAAAATGGGGAGGCTCAGATGGAAAAAGGGGGAGCCTCAGAGGGAAAAGGGGGGCTCAGAGGGAAAAGGGGGAGGCTCAGAGGGAAAAGGGGGAGGTTCAGAGGGAAAAGGGGAGGCTTAGAGGGAGAAGGGGGAGGTTCAGAGGGAAAAAGAGAGGCTTAGAGGGAGAAGGGGGAGGCTCAGAGGGAAAAAGAGAGGCTTAGAGGGAGAAGGGTGATTGTTTTATTATTATATTAAACAACGTTAATATTTTTAAAATGCCTATCTAAACGGTTCTTAACCATATTAACGCTGGTAGAGTTCACGACGGGCGCGGGAAGATTATTCCATTTATCGATTACTTTAAACGTAAAGAAGTTCTTAGCGATATTAGTAATGAAACGTCTGCCACGAAACTTAAATCCGTTATTACGAGTATTGCTATTATCGAAAGTGAACAGTTTGTCAAAATTTACGTTATCGATGTTATTAACGATTTTGAAAACTTCAATAAGCTCCCCCCCACTTAATCTCCTAGTTTCGAGTGAATGCAAATCTAACTCTTTAATCCTATCTTTATAAGGGTTGTTGCGCAATGACGGAATTAGTTTCCCTGCACGATGCTGAACCCTTTCTAACCTTCAATATCCTTACGCAAATACGGGCACCAAAACTGAACGGCATATTCTAAATGAGGCCTGACTAGGGACTTGTAAAGGGCAATATAATATTCTTCGATTTAAATTCGAAATTACGCGCTATGAAGCTTTAGCGCAGACTCCAGCATTGGCTCCTAACTTTTAAATCCTTAGATACGCGTACGCCTAAATCTATTTCTTCGTCAACGCTCGCTAACTCTCTATCATCCATCGTGTACGTGTAATTATTGTTACGAGAACCTATGTGCAAAACTTTACATTTGTCTACGTTAAATCTGCCACTGATCCGTCCATTCCATAATCCTATTTACATCGTCTTGGAGCCAATTTCTATCGTCCTCCTTAACAACCTTACCGCCTATTTTAGAATCGTCCGCGAATTTTGACACGTTACTAGTCAAACCTACATCTATGTCGTTAATGTAAATTACGAATAGCAATGGGCCTAACACTGAACCCTGTGGGACACCGCTACCTACATCCATGTGAAAGAAATGAAGCGAATAAATAACAAAGAAGATAGTGTTTCGTGCTGATTCAGTTTGGCCATAGATGCTTACATGTTTAATCATACAAAGTAAAGAGAGTTACGAAAGCAAATTCTCTCTTTGAAAAACAGAAATCGAATACAAATACAAATATAAAATTAAATCTGAATTTGTCAATAGGGTACCCCCCAAAAAATAATATAAATAGTACGAAGAAATTCTAAAGAAATCTGAAAAAAAACTGGAATCGAAATTTAGATTGAATCGAACCGAAAAATATAAACTTACAACTGGAGGGAGGTATCTAATATGGTGCTCAGTTGAAAGGCGGTCAAAGTCAGCAACTGATACTTTCAGATGACAGTCAGTTTCTCTATAAATAATTCCTAATTTTTACACAAATAATCAATTTATTTCCTTTTCCATTTCAGACAATAATTCTGCTATATAGTAGACATGCTAATGACTTTTCAATTCAAACTATGATGCAAAGTCCCCTTTGGTATGGAAGTTTCCTTAGGCCATAGGAAAAAATTTATCCAAAGACACAAGGTGTATCTTAAATTCAAGATGGCCACCGTCGGCCATATTGGAAAACATGGCCGACTCAGAGCCAAGGAACCGTTTGTCATAGAACTATTATGATACGTGTTTTCCAGCTAATATGAGGTCGCTGAACTCATGTCTGGCATCAATTTTACATTGGAATGCATTTAAAAGGTTAAATCCGGGAAATCTACAGATCTACAGAAGCTAAGGCTAACAAAGACCCTAAGATCCACTCTAAGGTTAGCCCGAGAGAAAGAGAAAGTAAGGGGTTAAAAGAAGAGAATAAGGGGTTAAGTAAGTAGCAAAACCTATCACTCGTGGGTTAAAATTCATTCAGAAAGAGAGAAAGAAAGACACCATCACCATCCGCCGGCCACTGCCGACAAGTCGGAAAAATAGTCGAAGAGAATACTTCCAGCTGTTGCAGACAAGTCCTCCACTCCATAGGGAGTAGAGGATGCATCCACTCTGCCGGAAAGGGGTGAAAGATTAAAAGAAGTAAGATAAGAACGCATTACAAACCATGCAAACATTCTTAACTCAAAGAACAACACATTCTTAACCCTTTAAGCCCTGAATTTTTGTAGGGTAAAATTATGAGTGCTTGTATTTGAAACGTTAGCAATTTGTACCTTCAATCCTGAAAGGGTTAACTCAAAGCAACACATACCTCCAGCAGTTGCAGACGGGTCCTCTATTCCACAGGAAGTAGAGGACGGAGCCCACTCCGCCGGAAAGGGTGGAAGATGAAAAAAGTAAAATAAGAACGCATTACAAACCATGCAACACATTCTTAACTCAAACACTATCATACCATGCAAACTACAGATATGCAATGAAGAGAGTTACAGACATGCAAATAAGAGAGAGAGAGAAAAAAAAAGTATAAAATAACAAAAGTGGGTTAGTTTACGCTACGAGCTATATCTAAGTTCGTGTTAGTCTAATTTTTTTTTTTTTGCTGGCATCACACGCTGGCATGTCACAAACTGGCGTTATTGTTCACAGACTCATCTCGATCACCACCCCAGAGCTCCTGTTGCTAATTGTTTTATTATGTTAAACAACGTTAATAATTTTAACGAGGGAGAGGAAAAGGGGGAGGCTCGAGGGAAAATGGGGAGGCTCAGAGGGAAAAAGGGGGAGCCTCAGAGGGAAAAATGGGGAGGCTCAGATGGAAAAAAGGGGGAGCCTCAGAGGGAAAAGGGGAGCTCAGAGGGAAAAGGGGGAGGCTCAGAGGGAAAAGGGGGGAGGTTCAGAGGGAAAAGGGGAGGCTTAGAGGGAGAAGGGGGAGGTTCAGAGGGAAAAAAAGAGAGGCTTAGAGGGAGAAGGGGGAGCTCAGAGGGAAAAAGAGAGGCTTAGAGGGAGAAGGGTGATTGTTTATTATTATATTAAACAACGTTAATATTTTTAAATGCCTATCTAAACGGTTCTTAACCATATTAACGCTGGTAGAGTTCACGACGGGCGCGGGAAGATTATTCCATTATCGATTACTTTAAACGTAAAGAAGTTCTTAGCGATATTAGTAATGAAACGTCTGCCACGAAACTTAAATCCGTTATTACGAGTATGCTATTATCGAAAGTGAACAGTTTTGTCAAAATTTACGTTATCGATGTATTAACGATTTTGAAAACTTCAATAAGCTCCCCCCCCACTTAAATCCCTAGTTCGAGTGAATGCAAACTAACTCTTTAATCCTATCTTATAAGGGTGTTGCGCAAGACGGAATTAGTTTCCCTGCACGATGCTGCCCTTTCTAACCTTCAATATCCTTACGCAAATACGGGCACCAAACTGAACGGCATATTCTAAATGAGGCCTGACTAGGGATTGTAAAGGGGCAATATAATATTCTTCGATTTAAATTCGAAATACGCGCTATGAAGCTTTAGCGCAAGACTCCAGGCATTGGCTCCTAACTTTTAAATCCTTAGATACGCGTACGCCTAAATCTATTTCTTCGTCACGCTCGCTAACTCTCTATCATCCATCGTGTACGTGTAATTATTGTTACGAGAACCTATGTGCAAAACTTTACATTTGTCTACGTTAAATCTGCCACTGATCCGTCCATTCCATAATCCTATTTACATCGTCTTGGAGCCAATTTCTATCGTCCTCCTTAACAACCTTACCGCCTATTTTAGAATCGTCCGCGAATTTTGACACGTTACTAGTCAAACTACATCTATGTCGTTAATGTAAATTACGAATAGCATGGGCCTAACACTGAACCCTGTGGGACACCGCTACCTACATCCATGTGAAAGAAATGAAAACGAAATAAAAAAGACAAAGAAGATAGTGTTTCGTGCTGATTCAGTTGGCCATAGATGCTTACATTTTATCATACCAAAGTAAAGAGTTACGAAAGCAATTCTCTCTTTGAAAAACAGAAATCGAATACAAATACAAATATAAAATTAATCTGAATTTGTCAATAGGGTACCCCCCAAAAAATAATATAATAGTACGAAGAAATTCTTAAAGAAATCTGAAAAAAAACTGGAATCGAAATTTAGATTGAATCGAACCGAAAAATATAAACTACAACTGGAGGGAGGTATCTAAATATGGTTGCCTCAGTTGAAAGGCGGTCAAAGTCAGCAACTGATACTTTCAGATGACAGTCAGTTTTCTCTATAATAATTCCTAATTTTTACACAAAATAATCAATTTATTTCCTTTTCCATTTCAGACAATAATTCTGCCTATATAGTAACATGCTAAGTGACTTTTCAATTCAAACTATGATGCAAAAGTCCCCTTTGGTATGGAAGTTCCTTAGGGCCATAGGAAAAAATTTATCCAAAGACACAAGGTGTATCTAAATTCAAGATGGCCACCGTCGGCCATATTGGAAAACATGGCTGCGACTCAGAGCCAAGGAAACCGTTTGTCATAGAAACTATTATGATACGTGTTTTCCAGCTAATATGAGGTCGCTGAACTCATGTCTGGCATCAATTTTACATTTGGAATGCAGTTAAAGGTTAAATCCGGGAAATCTACAGTCTACAGAAGCTAAGGCTAACAAAGACCATAAGATCCACTCTAAGTTAGCCCGAGAGAAAGAAGAAAGTAAGGGGTTAAAAGAAGAGAATAAGGGGTTAAGTAAGTAGCAAAAACCTATCACTCGTGGGTTAAAATTCATTCAGAAAGAGAGAAAGAAAGACACCATCACCATCCGCCGGCCACTGCCGACAAGTCGAAAAAATAGTCGAAGAGAATACTTCCAGCTGTGCAAGACCAAGTCCTCCACTCATAGGGAGGTAGAGGATGCAGTCCACTCTGCCGGAAAGGGGTGAAAGATTAAAAAGAAGTAAGATAAGAACGCATTACAAAACCATGCAACAATTCTTAACTCAAAGAACAACACATTCTTAACCCTTTAAGCCCTGAATTTTTTGTAGGGTAAATTATGATGCTTGTATTTGAAACGTTAGCAATTTGTACCTTCAATCCTGAAAGGGTTAACTCAAAGCAACACATACCTCCAGCAGTTGCAGACGGGTCCTCTATTCCACAGGGAAGTAGAGGACGGAGCCCACTCCGCCGGAAAGGGATGGAAGATGAAAAGAAGTAAAATAAGAACGCATTACAAACCATGCAACACATTCTTAACTCAAACACTATCATACCATGCAAACTACAGATATGCAATGAAGAGAGTTACAGACATGCAAATAAGGAGAGAGAGAGAAAAAAAAGTATAAAGAATAACAAAAAGTGGGTTAGTTTACGCTACGAGCTATATCTAAGTTCGTGTTAGTCTAATTTTTTTTTTTTGCTGGCATCACACGCTGGCATGTCACAAACTGGCGTTATTGTCAACAGACTCATCCTCGATCACCACCCCCAGAGCTCCTGTTGCTAATTGTTTTATTATGTTAAACAACGTTAATAATTTTAACGAGGGAGAGGGAAAAGGGGGAGGCTCAGAGGGAAAATGGGGAGACTCAGATGGAAAAAGGGGAGCCTCAGAGGGAAATGGGGAGGCTCAGATGGAAAAAGGGGGAGCCTCAGAGGGAAAAGGGGGAGGCTCAGAGGGAAAAGGGGGGCTCAGAGGGAAAAGGGGGAGGTTCAGAGGGAAAAGGGGGAGGCTTAGAGGGAGAAGGGGAGGTTCAGAGGGAAAAAAGAGGCTTAGAGGGAGAAGGGGGAGGCTCAGAGGGAAAAAGAGAGGCTTAGAGGGAGAAGGGTGATTGTTTTATTATTATATTAAACAACGTTAATATTTTTAAAATGCCTATCTAAACGGTTCTTAACCATATTAACGCTGGTAGAGTTCACGACGGGCGCGGGAAGATTATTCCATTTATCGATTACTTTAAACGTAAAGAAGTTCTTAGCGATATTAGTAATGAAACGTCTGCCACGAAACTTAAATCCGTTATTACGAGTATTGCTATTATCGAAAGTGAACAGTTTGTCAAAATTTACGTTATCGATGTTATTAACGATTTTGAAAACTTCAATAAGCTCCCCCCCACTTAATCTCCTAGTTTCGAGTGAATGCAAATCTAACTCTTTAATCCTATCTTTATAAGGGTTGTTGCGCAATGACGGAATTAGTTTCCCTGCACGATGCTGAACCCTTTCTAACCTTCAATATCCTTACGCAAATACGGGCACCAAAACTGAACGGCATATTCTAAATGAGGCCTGACTAGGGACTTGTAAAGGGGCAATATAATATTCTTCGATTTAAATTCGAAATTACGCGCTATGAAGCTTTAGCGCAAGACTCCAGGCATTGGCTCCTAACTTTTAAATCCTTAGATACGCGTACGCCTAAATCTATTTCTTCGTCAACGCTCGCTAACTCTCTATCATCCATCGTGTACGTGTAATTATTGTTACGAGAACCTATGTGCAAAACTTTACATTTGTCTACGTTAAATCTGCCACTGATCCGTCCATTCCATAATCCTATTTACATCGTCTTGGAGCCAATTTCTATCGTCCTCCTTAACAACCTTACCGCCTATTTTAGAATCGTCCGCGAATTTTGACACGTTACTAGTCAAACCTACATCTATGTCGTTAATGTAAATTACGAATAGCAATGGGCCTAACACTGAACCCTGTGGGACACCGCTACCTACATCCAACCACTGACTACTATTAATCAAATCGCGACTTTCTAAGTGTTCGATGATACGATCCCTAACTACGGATTCCAAAAGTTTACCGACAATTGAAGTTAGGCTAATGGGTCTATAATTGCTAGCTACTGTGCGGTCGCCTTTTTTGAAAATGGGCGTGACGTTAGCTAATTTGAAGTCTTCAGGAATAATCCCCGTTTCCAGTGACTGATTAAAAATCTTCGTTAAGGGGCCTATGATAACGTTTTCAAATTTTTCAGATGTCTAGGATTAAACGCGTCAGGGCCTGGAGCCTTGCTAACTTTTAACTTATCGATATAATGCGCAATCTCACCCTCGTAAACAGTTATTTCATCCAAAATAGTCTCGCTGCTAAATGGAACGATATCGTCCACATCTGGGAAATTAGTGACGTCTTCCACGGTAAAAACTGTCTCAAAAAAGTTATTAAAAATACCCGCCATCGCCTCAGCGTCGGAAGCCAAAGCGCCATTAGCGTCCAAGAAAGGGCCTATATTTTCTTTTATCGGCTTACGATTATTCACGTAATCGAAAAACGTTTTTGGGTTATGTTTACTATCCACAGCTATCAGGATCTATAAATTACGCTTAGCATTCCTAACTGATCTTTTAACCTGACGTCTAAGCTCGATATATTTATTAGCGTTAGCTACCGTGCCATTGCGCTTATTAAGTCTATACGCTCTGATACGTTCGTTTATGAACTCGCCTATTTCCCTAGTCCACCACTTGGGCCTACCATGATTTCTAGCGCGCTTGGGCTTACGAGGAACAAACTCCCTTTCGATATTCAAGAAACTATCTTTAAACGCGTCCCAATGAAAATTTTTGTGATTACCATAAATAAGTCACCCCAGTCCACTACTCTCATCCGATCCGCAAAACTATCAAAATTGGCCCTACGAAAATCAGGGTCTTCTATTACGTTACTATCCTTAATGTTTTCTATCAATAACTTAAACCTGAGAATTTGATGATCACTACATCCTAAACTCTCGCCTACTTCTAAACCTTCGACTATGTTTTCGTCGTTCTTCATCACCACGTCTAAAATATTATCACCGCGCGTTGGCTCGGTAACCATCTGAAGTAAAAAATGATCTTCCATGAACTCAATCAATCTCAAACCCTCAACGTTACCAGTAAAAGTCTCGTAATTGACGTTAGGACAGTTAAAGTCTCCGACAACTATACTATTCCAATTATTAATAAAGTTACTAAGAAGTGTGTAAAATCTAGTATCTGTATCGAGGGGTTGAACGGGAGGTCTTTAAACAACAACAAAATTGAAACTAAGACTACGCGCCCTAACTTCAACGCATATCGCATTAATTGCTGCCGGAAAATCTATCTTAACCTCGATAGCCCTAAGGGAATTACGAATGTACAGCAAAACGCCGCCACCAATCCTATGTAAGCTATCATTAGTAAAGAGTTTAAAACCCGGTATTTCAAGTTCCCCAAAAAAGTCCCGTTTCAGTGACAGCAACTATATCGTAGTTGCCGGAATAAATTATCGCCTTAAATTCGTTCAATTTATTTCTAATACTACGCGCGTTACAATAAAAGACGTTTAAGTTATTTTTTACCACGGGTCGGCGTTTTAAACTATTTTTCACGTCGGGCCTGCATTCCCCAGACCCACAACGTTCAAAGAAGGCTTCGACCTATACAGCTTTCGAACGTTTTCGTCAATTAACCTACCTAGCCTAGCATTACCTATTTCATTAAAATGCACCCCCATCTTTTATAAAAAGACTACGATCACTGAAATCTGACCACAGCTTTACGAAGGGTACATTTTCCTCAACACAAATCTCTTCTAATTTAGTATTCAAAAATATCGTTTTAGACGTAATCCTAAGACCCAAACCGTGCCTAGGGGTAATACCTAGAATTAAAGACCTATCTGACCTCGCCTTTAGCGACCTAATTAACCCCCTATATCTCTCCAAAGGTCAGGCACTCTCGTATCGGGCCTATACGAGTCGTTGCCCCCTACCATCGTTACGAACATCGAGTGACGGGAAGCAACGTCAATCCTATCCACTTCGTTTCTAACTCTGTCAACCCTGGCCCCTGGGAGACAGACCCTCCTCCTCTTGGTTGGATTCCGTTCAACGAACTCTGTGTCCATATGGCGCACTAAAGAGTCCCCATTTAAAATAGTTTCCCCCACATTCACGTCCCTTTCCAAATGGGCGAAAGGTTCGAAACCTCGATAGGGGGGGGGGGATTCCTATCACCTAACGTACGCGGCCTAGCTCCACCCTTATCTTCTCTAAATCCCTCCCCATCTACTAATCTCGGACCAACCCTAACCCCTTCCTCAACTCTATCCAACCTTCCCGATAAGGTAACTAAACTAGAAACTAGGTTACGCACCTCACCCTTCAAATTACTAACGTCTTCAACGTTAGTATTGGTTCGGCTTTCGTCAACTGTAGCCCTACCCCTGCCCTCATCAAGCGTTGCAAGTCTTTCCGTTACCTTACGTACACTGCGTTTTATGTCAACCGATTCACCCCCACACCTAACACACGACTCTTTCTGAGGCGGCATCGCGCAAGTTAAATTAGTTTATAATTGCCACAAGTTTAAGTTAAATTAAGCCGGTACGCGATGAAAACTTCTAAATCACTAAAAACCACTTATATTCAAGTACTTAACTATATAATATAAACGCAAGTATATAAAATTCAGAACTTACCAAAAGTAAGGTTATTGCCAATATCCAAAAGCAGAAGCAATATCAGAGAGCTCAGGAAATGCGTCCGCTCAGAACGGAGACTGGCTGACAACTGATACACAAAATTGACATTTTGATAAAATTTATGAAAACAGAATTTAGAGGCATGGAAGCAAGAATTGCAAATTGAATGATAAATTTACAAGTTCTGTGGTATCTAAATAGTATAATTGATACATAGTATGCTCGAGCAATAACTAGCCGACTCAAATATATCATCACACAATGTTGTGACAATGTAAGCACATTCATGACATTCCTTCGTTCAGCACTACCCTGATTCCTCATCTATCTGTACCTCACTCATCTTACCAGTGTGGGAGCACAAACCTTTACATCTACAGAGATACATGCAGGGATGCCCCTGCACGTAGCACTTACAAAGAGCCTTACAGTCTGTCTTACACTGGCAAATGACAAGCTCTGGTATGTCCAGCGAAATGGTGGGAGTTGTGGTGTAGACTGGAGTTGGCGCAGAGTCGGGGGATTCTTGCTGCCATCCCCATTCCATTGGAGAGACTGGAGCTGGAGCTTTGATGAGCGTATTACCCCACACGTGTCCACTCTGAAGTCACAAGAGAAATAAATGATTAGTTGAAATAACACTTCTAGAAATACAACTGCATGCAGTAATCTCAAGCATGAGTGATGTCCCCATCCATGCAATGCTGTCTTACCTGATGGGCTACTCTGAGGAGGTGCTGATGCAGAGCGTCGCTGCTTGGAGGCATGTGCTCGAATTCGCAGGATGGGCAGGTTCCGAGCATAGTGGGTATGATCCAGCGCGAAGACCCAAGGTATCAGAGAATCAAGAGTCTCCATGTAGAGCGAGAACTCAGCTGTACGACACGACTTGACAAACTGAAAAACACATGAATAGACCCATATGAAACACTCAGATTTTGTGGAGGAATGTATCATATTCTTCAGCTAACAATGAGAATGAGACAAAACATGAATGAGCCTTGCATGCGTTGCTTAATGGTAGTACGTTAGCGAGTGAGACAAAAACATGACACGAAGAACCTGTCTTACCTGAAGAATATGAAGATCTAGCTCCATGGACTTGAACCAGTAATCTGCTTGGGGCTGCGAGGCACACAGCTGCTTGAGCCATTCATCAAAGGGCAGAGCGATGAGGTCATTCGACTCAGCATCAGCAGAGACACCATCATAATCATCAGCATTCGTCGCCTTTTCCATATACTTATCATAAGCCTTCTTCATAAGCACGTAGATAGCAGCTACCGACACCTGATGCATGTACCGAGTTCTGCAGATGTAATGGACGCCAATGAAGGACTGAGCTTTGCCGCTGATCGAGATACCGCTGTTGGTGATTGCAGTAGTCCACCCACTACCATCCAACCAGTCACCAGACACACTCCACAGCATCTTCTCAGTATGCATCACCCCCAACAACACCAGATAGGAGTCCTCGCCATGCTCTGTCTGAGGGTAATTCCACTGAAGTTTCTTGGCCAGCGTGAAGAGGGGTTGATCGGTTACCATGACTGGTGTCTGACCAGGATTGATGTAGTAGTTGATCGCCTGGCGGATGATTTTCATCCCATGCCAAACCATGGTAGGGCTGTTGGGAGACTCGGTGAACAGAGGCAGCATGTATGACTTGGCTGGGGGAATAGCAGGATGCTCTGTGATGCTGGCATAGTACGCGGCCTATGAGATCCATTCACCGGTTTCGAGGGTCTGTTTGGATAGAATGCTTCTGACTCGCTCCAACCACCCGTAGCCTTCTTCATTGATGTTGGTGAGAGAGCGCGAAGCCGGAAGAGGATGACTGTTGGTCTTCAGGGCAGGAACGTGCAGCACCTCATCGTTTGGCAGCGAGACATCTAGATCCATGGTCGTGTAGATAGCTGGCAAGGACCTCACAGCCTTCTTCCCCATCTCAGCTGGATTGAGGATGTCGGCGAGATTCTTGACTTGTTGGCTGTCTGAAGAGAAGTGCTGCTGAATGCTGATGCATGTCCCATGGAGGGCTGATTTTGCCGTCGTTGAGAAAGGGTTGTGGTCAATGTTGTCAAAACCGCCTGTGACGAACACGCCCTTGACAGTCTGAGGTGGCACTACCACACCGACCTGCTCCCAGTGACCGATGACTGAACTCGCGATGTCTGCTCAACACTTTCAAACGATCGGACGAGATGCACAGTCCTCGTTGATGCATAGCATCGATTAGAGATTCACGGCCAGTTTGAAGATGTAGTTTCATAGACAGATACAGCGGTGCTGGTATTTCCCTCTCCTTGATATGACGAGGAACACTCCCAGGTTTCTTGGATCTGCGTCCAACAGAGTTGAAGATGATCTGCTGCCCGATGGATGTTGCAACCTTGGACTTCTCAGAATCAGGAGCCGGCTCATCGATACCTGGTCCATCAAGAAGCATGTGCAAGAATGATCTGAACGTGGGCGGGATGGATTCACCTTCACATGAGGTTGAGAAGGAGCCTGAGAAAGCCTGCTTCATGTTGAGATAATCTCGCCGGAGGATCTTGGCTGCTTTGTGGAGGATGGAGACTTCAGTTGATGTATTGTTTTCCATATCAACTACAGCTTTGCTTAGGTCGTCGTCGAAAACAAGAGCCCAGCAACAATTCATTGATATCGCCTTGATGTCAGGAATCATGCGCTCAATATCCTTTCGAAGGCGTGTTGTATTGCATTTGATGTAGGGAAAACAGAGAGCGGCGAGGCGCTTGTCATAGAGGGTCGTCAAGTCAGCCATTGCCAGTGACGTCCCTGAAACACGATTATCTTCAATAAAGTCAAGTAATACGTTGAGAACATGTGTACGGATCACCTGAGTCGCATGACTCTCAGTCGTGTTACATCCGACTGTCGCCGCTTTTCTGTAGAGCCGAATCAGGCACGCACGATGATAGACGGCATTAATAGCGACCATGTCACCGGCAGAAAGTTTAGCCAACAACGTTTGTCACCTAACACTCGAGTTGACTCTTATCCAAGCCAAGAGTGGAGGCCTTCCTCAGCTCTTTCTTGTTGCCCACTTCGTCACAGAAGAGGCATGGAGTGTCGACTGGTTCGCTCGAAGATGTAGAGGGTGAGGGTGAGGCCTGTGTGATGGACTGGCACACTGTTCATGCTGAGTTTTCACCGGGCTAACTGACTCTTGCCCTTGATGCTTTTTCCTCGCTCTCTGCACTTTTTGATTGCCTACAGCATTCCTGCAACTTTTCTGCCACACTACTTGATTAGACATCATCAGCTGCACTATTCTGAGCACCGCCACCAGCACCGCCACCAATGTCATCCACGACTACAAAGTCAGGCAATTCCCCTAATTCCTTGAGCTCCTGGATGTTGTCCGTAACTTCTTTATAAGAGGTTGAAAGGCTTTCAGGTTTGTTTCTCAATTTCACAGATGATGAAGGATTCTTAGTCGGTTCATAGCTTTTGTCTGACTGACATATGAAGCATAAGCTCCAGTCGCGAGTGTCGGTGATGGCAGGTGTGCTTTTAGAGCAACTCATTTCGGATTAATCATTGTGAATCTGAAAAATAAAATTGAATTTCTAAAGGTCACAGAACTTAGAAACGTGTGTGATGACTCGTTTTCAGCTAAATTCAGCATGAGAAAGCCATTTCTGAGGTTATTTTGGGGTGTTTCACTCCGTCAGTTTGGAAACTGCGGAAAATCCCCAATTTCAACATGGCAGCCAGCGGCCATATTTGATTTTGGGGGTCAAAATGACCTCCAAACCCCATAATAAACTCAGAAATAGATTTTTCATGCTGAATTTAGCTGAAAACGAGTCATCACACACGTTTCTAAGTTAAATGGTTCAAAAGTTAGAAATACGGTCATTAGCACAATTTATGCTGATTATAAAGCCTAAGCATGTCTATGCATAGATACAACTTGTGTCTTTGGATAAATTCTTTCCTATGTCCCTAAGGAACTTCCATACCAAAGGGGACCTTTGTATCATGATTTGAAGTGGACACCTTATTTTGTGCACGTAACATGTCTACTAATAGTTGATGAACAAGTCATAACATAATGAAATGGCTCCAGGACAATTGCCCCCGGAGGACAATTGCCCCCCTAGGACAATTGCCCCCGAGGACAATTTCCCTCTATGACAATTTCCCCCGAGGACAATTGCCCCCGAGGGCAATTCCCCACTCCCCCCACGAGGATAAATTAAATTAATATTGTTAAGAACATTTATTTTGAAAAATAATACAAAAAAGTTGAATAGTTAAAATAGGCTAAAATTTATTTTAAAAACTTAGATTAAAAGCAATTCCTCGTAAAAAAGCTAAAATCTCTCTGTTGTTATAATCGTTAACTAAACTGATTATACGATGGGAACAATCTTTGTACTTTTTTCGTGATCCTTCGTTTGGAATGCCTGCTAAACTCTGAGTAATACGAACCTCCTGAAGTGATTGTTCGGATGGCAACATCCAGTACTAGCCAAAAAACTCCTATGCCATCCCTCGACGGAGTTATTTGTTCTTGGAAGCTCGTTTGCTCTGGTGTACATGCCCCATAAAGCCATATCAAACAAAGGCTCTCGTCGCCCTCGCCGCCGACAAGGTCGTCCAATATACGTGTCTTCAAAGTAGTCGAGGATTGGTTGGGTTTCCGGAGCCATTATTTCCATCAATTTTTCAAAAGCTTCTTCAATGTCAGTTGTTGGAACAAAGGCCAAAGCAGCGAGCATCCTCATGGTAAGAGAAAACTCTTTATCATCTTGATATGTCTGCTGCAGTCCGCAATTTTGTATCTTTCTATAAATGTTCTGGCTAAAATGAAATAAGCAGCCCTTTACCTCAGTTTCTGGAAAGACAGCATGCAAGCTATTGATCATAGATTTCTCAAAATCTACCATTATGCTGACTGGGGATAATTCTTCATTTAAATTCTTCAACTCTTGCAAAAAAGTTGTATATGTCGCTTGACTTTTATCAGGAAGGAGAGCATAAATCAAGGGTATCGAACGACTATCCTGCAAAGCATGGATTGTATAAAGCTGAGCAAAAATCTGAGGAACTGTTTTGAACGTTCCGTCGAGAAACCAATGAAAAGAAGAAGAAAGATTTTCCAAAATTTTCTGCGTGCCAAAAATCAAAATTCTTTTATCTGAGTTGCCTGAGTCGTAAAGCAGAAAATTTTGACCATCTTGCGTTGTTTTATACCTATCTTCTAAAACCAATTCTTGTGCATTTAAAGGCAAAGGAGGGGAAACATTAGCTCGTTGCCTTTGGCGTCTAATGTTACGGCGCAAGTGATGAAGAGGTGGCAATTTTGTGGCTGCTTCCTCACTTAAACCTATAACTGCACTTGCTATTATTTGCTGAGAAGTTTCTTGGGAGCTTTCAGCACGCACTTTTATTTGCTCAACAGTTTTAGCAGCCTCATACTTTGCAGCATCGGGTGCATGGGTATGAGCATGAAGTCGCCCAACAATTTCATTTTCAAAAACTTTGACTTTAGCTTTGCATGCTGCTTTATATCTACGATGCTCGCACTCATACGAAATAACGCCGTTAGCTAAATCCTTTTGTTTAACATAAATATAATCTTCAAACACTAATTTGTCACGTCCTTTCTCACTCTTAATAAACTGCATGTTTGTAATGGGCTTGCGGACACAAGAAAATTGAGATAATTATGCTGGAGGAACTTTCGTTAAATAGCGCTTGACAACTTAAACCTTTTATTTACTATATATAATTTTTTCGTTAAATAGTAGTCGGTTGGGTAGTTAGTTGGGTAGTTGGTTGGGTAGTTATTTGGGTAGTTGGTTGGGTAGTTAGTTGGGTAGTTGGTTGGGTAGTTAGTTGGGTAGTTGGCAAGTTAAACCTTTTATTTGATCCTGAAAAGTTTTACCCATTTTACAACTACTCGGGGGGCAATTGTCCTAAGGGGTCAATTTTTCTTGGGGTCAATTGTCCTCGCGGGAAATTGTCCTCGGGGGCAATTGTCCTAGGGGACAATTGTCCTAGGGGGGGCAATTGTCCTCCGGGGGCAATTGTCCTGATACGAATGAAATACTCTTTGGAAGATTAAGCATTAATACTGAACCTTCGTAAGGAGAAACACTAGGGTGCAAAACGAATGAAGAAAGAGTTTCCAAATAAACGATGGACGATACCTGGACTTCAATAGCTCATAATGAAAATCGATATCACATTGTCGACCAAACGAAAAGAAGCTAGTGGAAGGCCAAAAACATCACGTACTGAGGAAAATATTGACACGGTTTCATCCATGATATGCAGTCAAGAAGAACGGCCCAACACCCACAAGTCCGTTAGAGAAATTTAAAAAACTACTAATATTTCTCGCTCTAGTGTTCGTCGTATAGTAAAAGATGATCTGGGTCTTAAATGTTTCAAAAGAGTCGAAGTTCATAAGCTCTCTGCATCAAATAAGCAAGCAAGAGTTGAAAAATGTCGTGCTCTGTTAGATCGATTCCCAGACAGAGAAGTGTCGAAAATACGGTTCAGCGACGAGAAGACCTTTACGGTTGCTTCAACGATAAACACAAAATGACCGAGTTTATGGAAGAAAGCAAAAAAATCTCAAAAAGTCATGGTTTCCATCTTTATTTCAAAGTTAGGGAAGTCAGAGATTGTTTTTGTCGATCAAAATGCCAAAATCACTGCTGCTTATTACCAAGAAAAAATTCTTGATGCGGTAGATCAATGGCGAGCAAGGTTGCAAGCGTGCATTGATAATGCAAGAGGGCACATTCCACATAATCTTCGACTTAATTAGGTAACTGTATAGAAAGAAAAAGTTTTATACCCGTGTCTGTATAACAGCGAATTACAAAATAATGGTTACAGTTAACAAAAATCCAATTTCACCACGAGATAGACCATGAAATTCTATACAGGAGACATATATTGATTGTACAAATAACATTTGATAAAGGTAAAATTATATTGTTCAAAATCACCTCCATGCCAAATTTCAACCTAATTGAACGATATTTACTGGTCGCTATGAATTTCATTTTACTACTCATTTTCTAGTAGATTGATCTTCTGGGATAAAAAAATAAAAAAACAAGGACAAATACTACTGTAGTTTATTTGTTTCAAAACAGATTAAATCTCAAAGAAAACAGCTTATTTTTTAGAAAACAGAATAACTCTTAAAGAAAACAGATTAATTTTTATAGAACAAAAATGATGTGTTTGATAGAAAATTACATTTATCATTCGTTCATAATACAGTATATAGGGTGTCCATAAACGATTACCCTGATTAAAGCATGCTATAACTTTTAAATAAACACTCGTATTCAAACAGTTTTAATCATAAGTAGATAAACATATAAAGTTTTGCTACATAGTTAATGAACTTAATAAGCTTCCACATATGCACCCCTAGTGGCACGTAAAATGTCTAAACGGTATTCACACTCATGCCACACATTTTCCGACATTTGTGCGTTAACTGATGCAATTGCATCCGTAATGCGTTCTCGCAATGTCCTGATATCTGGAACATCTGTTGCATAAACCAAATCTTTAACATGACCCCAGAGAAAGAAATCCAGCGGGGTAATGTCTGGTGATCTTGGGGGCCATGGGATTGGCCCGTCCCTGCCAATCCATCGATTTGGAAATGTTGCGTCGAGAGTTTCACGAACAACATGCGCCCAACGAGGGGGTGCCCCATCTTGTTGGAAGATGACAGTTGGCTGCCTGTCCTGCAGCTGGGGGATGGCGTAATTGGTGAGCATATCCAGGTACACAGTTGCGGAAACAGTGTTCTCAGTGTTTCCACCGTCCCATCGGGAACTGATGGTCTACCTCTACCACTGCTCTTTCCCTTTTCCACGCTTCCAGTTTCCAAGAATTTTTTCATCTACGACTTAATTAACTTCACATCAGGTGGATTCTTTCCATACTTTGTTCTGAACCTTCGCTGAACACTGACAGGAGATTTTGTTTCTGCAAGCCACACAACACATTGTGCCTTCTCTGTCACAGATGCCATCTTAACTGAACAGCTACTACAGCGCTCCTAGCGGCGAATGCGGTAGACGAAACACACCAGCACAGAAACTCTATGCGTGTACGAGATCACCTGTAAAAAGAAAACGGATGTAAGATTCGTCATTAAAACGAGAGCATACTGTTTTCAGGGTAAACATTTATGGACACCCTGTACATCATTACTTAGATTAACGCTTCATCACTGACTCCTTCGAAGACGATGAGTAGTCTTGGCGATGTTTTGCTACTAATCGGAGGATGAATTGTTTTTGTTTTTCATCCTTCGTCAAAGATGTATTATATGCCTTGATAAGGACGATACCCCTCTCCGCCAAATCATTGACAACTTTTAGATTCATCGCTATGCGTCGAAACTCTTGAAAGCAATCATCCTCCGTCCAGGAATTGGGATCGGTCCTCAGGAAGGTATCCTCCGCTGCTTCCTTCCTTCTTTCTTTAACAGATTGAAGATTCTCAGGGTCCTTTTGGTGACCATTTCATACAAATTCAAATCTTCAATGTTTCCTTCAAGCTTCAATCGACGAGTAACAGTGGTATTCTTGTTACGTTGGAGGTTTGCGACCATCTTCCGTTTGGTCTCGATATCGACTCTAGGATCGAAGAATGCAAGGCCGATGAGATGCTCTCCAAGACACCACAGGTGCCTTTGGAGAGCTGTGGATGCTGCTTTGGAAATGGTCTGATTTGGGTACTTTTGCAAGATTTTAAGAAGCAGAATATCGTTGAAAGGAGCGTTGTTTCCGACGGGGACCTCGTTCCAAAAACGTGCGTAGACCAAGGCGATAAACAGAGAGAGCTCGGTGATATTCTCCGTCTCACGTGCTGTCAGCTGTAGTTGATGCTTGAACAGATAAATTTTGAGGATGTAGATGGCCTTGGCCATCCAGCGTGCATGGTGAGTTGTTCCTGGAGCGGGGACCTTGACTTCTTTCTCATGACGGCCCCCGAGGAAGGTGAGGCAGAGTCGTAGCAATTCCTCGTAGTCATCACGCGATTGTTTAGACTCCAGTGCCTTTGTGAAGTACTGGATCATTTCCTCTCAAAGCTGGAACATCTTTGGATCTCTGAATAGGTTGTTTGAAGCCTTCATGAAGGACTCCTTCTGAAGTGATGGCTATTTTTTCTGAAAATGTTTAAAGAGAGTCATTTCCGGGCCACCTGTGGGTCCAAGAAGTGCGTTGCAGGTGTTTGACAAGACGACTTTAAGGATATGGTGTCGACAAGCGATCCAGACAAGTTCCCTCCCTACTGCTTTTTCAATCATGGTACAGGCTCCCCTGTGAAGGCCAGTATTAGAAGCAGTTGTGTCAAATACGAGACCTTGGATCTCACCGCGAATATTTCAGTCATCAATCGTCGAAATGCAAGCTTTGGCCTGTTCTTCTACTGTAACTCGATGTATTTTTGGCACGGCTAGAGTTTTTCCATCCCATTTCCCGTAACGATTACCGCGGTTCGCTCGGCTGTTTCCTTTGCGCCGCCGATGTCGGGAAGTAGTTTCCCATCCCAGTGAAGAAGAAGGAGTCCTTTGACAGAAACCGAAGCTTGATCCTCTTTCGCTGCTGCCTGCCTTGCTTGCTTTCTTGAACGACGGATGGAGCTGCATGAAAGAGTCATTGTAGAAATATCATAGCCCAGGGCTTGAGCGACTGATCCAGCAACGAAGGCTGCTCCTCGATCGGGAAGGTTGACGCGATCAAGAGCAGCAACCACATCTGGTGATGTGAAGATATTGTTTCGTTTCGGAGGATGAGACTGTACATCTGCTCTTCCGGTCGAAGTCGACGGACGATAATCATCGTCTTCAGCGTTGAATTCTTCAGAGGATGAAGTGGATGTGATGGATGATGGAAGAGCAGCAGCCCCAGCCTGGAATGCGTCCTCTCTTTCTTTGTACCTTAGAGCTTTGTCAGCATGTTTCTCCTGTCGACATCTCTTGCGGTATTCCTTGGCAAAATTAATCTTGTCAGGGCTTGCCATACTGCGGGAAAAGACGTCTTCTCGTTCCATCATCAGGAATTGGCGGTCTTCTTCATTGTCTATCACCTTCAAGGTGTCCTTCGAGGTAACGTCGAAAAGCTCTTGGAACATGCTCCCTTTCACTCTACAGCTTTGTAGCTGCGTCTTGCGGTTTTTCTTCAACGCAAGGAACTCTTCGTACAGCTTTGACAGCTTCCTAACGCAGGAATCGACTCACTGTGTAGGAATTCTTGCTCTCTGCCATACTTGCAGGGCCTCTTTGCAGGCCAAGTTGTAGCTCTCTTTCAAGGTCTTGGACTGTTCATGATGGTGAAGCTGAACCAAATGAAGTACATTACCACATGTGGGTAGCCTTGCAGCTATAACTCGTCGCTGGGCTTTCCTAGAACCCACGTTTCTGCAGATGAGCGAGTACTTCCAGGCATAACCTGAAAAATGGGAGAAAATAATGCATTAACCGTTTAGCACCAAAGCAGAATTATATAAGTGTTAAAGTAAAAAATTGCAAAGTCAAAATAAAGTAAAAAATCGGTTACAGTGGTTAGTGGTTGATGGGTAGGAAGATAGCCAAATTTTTAAAAATAAATTTAAGAATAAGTAAATAACAAACGTCAAGAGACGTAAGATATATACCTTAAAATTTTAATAATTTAATTTAATAGCAACATCCTTACCGGTTATAAATTTGCGCCTCGGTGGTGTAGTAGTTAGCGTCGCTGACTACGAATCCATCGGCCCAGGGTTCGAGACCAGCTGACGGCAGCCGGCGCGCAGCAAAACCAAGTTGTTCATCCTTCCACATAATAAAGAAAGTGGTTGGTAGATAAATGGGTACCCTGGGTGGCCTAGTGGTTAAGACGCTGGGCTGCTGGTGGGGCGTGGTTCGGAGTCCACGTTAAACTGTAGGTCTAAGGTGGAGTGAAAAGCTTGACCTTCGTCAGAATGAACAATTCGGGCGGAAGCTAACCAAAGGTTAACCAAAGGTTATATATATATATATATGATACACACAGACCGTGCATGGAACAAGGAACTCTTCTGGGATAATTAAATCCACTATGGTCCGAATAAGTAATGGTAAATGACAAATACCATAGTTTTTCTTTTTCATGATGCAAGCCCGACGTGGGCTTGCATCATAAAAAAAAAAAAAAAAAAACCATGGTATTTGTCATTTACCATTAGTTATTCGGACTATAGTGGATTTAATTATCCCAGAAGAGTTCCTTGTTCCATGCACGGTCTGTGTGTATCATAAAAAACTCAGGGAACCATTCTGAGTTCATTCCCATATATATATATATGTGTGTGTGTGTGTGTGTATATATATATACTGAATAAATATAATACATATGAATTAATACTTAATATATATGAATTAATAATTATATATATGAATTAATAATTAATATATATGAATTAATACTTGCATGAGATACTATTCCTAAGCTCTTGAAGTTTGAACGAACTTAAAACCGTCCTCCAACATGTTTAAACTTGAAATGATGCATGAATAAATGATTTGTCTGATTCACAAACAGCATTTTCCAAGAAATTGAAAAATTGCATCATCTTCTGAAAGGTGGGCGGAGTCAATGTGGCGTGACAGCCGCATCCTGTAAAAATGAAGTGGGTAGAAAATGATTAGCTAATTAATTAATTGAAATGTGAAAATCATAGCGACCTCTTATTATGTACTGAATCGACAGATATTTTGCACGAAATCATTTCACATCTAAAGGAATAAGAGCAGCCATGTGGAGAGCATTTCCAACTATTTTGAAATTTTAGCCAAAATTTTGGACCATCCTAAATTTTATATAGTATATATATGTATACACTCTATTTACTCGCTTATAATGTACACTTTATTTTTACCATTTTACCATCTTTAAAATCGGGGTGTGCACTATACACAATGGCGCACTATACGTGAAGTGCAGGCAAGACACAAAAAATATCAGTAATAAATAGGCATAACAAACAGTAGAAGACTACACAGGCGTTTTTCCTTAGTACGCGAAACAAAACGACTATTCAGAACTCACTTAACATTACCCTATTGACAATATGAGGTTAATCAGGTAAACGCAACAGACATTCTTTGAATGAAAGGTTTACCGTAATTGTCTATACAATTTCCGCATCAGTGCCCGATCACTGGTGTTTGATGAGTCGCCTGCTTCTCAAAGGGATCATCGAGGTTGCTTGCATCCTCTTCCTCCTCCCACAGTTGATCATCTGAGTCAGTCAGACTCCTTACTGAGCAGACGCATTCCCTTGGCTCTCTGATATTGTTTCTACTTTGTATATTGCCGATAAATTTACTTTTGGAAAGTTCTGAATTTTATATACTTGCATTTATATTCACATTGTTATAGTTAAGTAACTGAATATTAGTGGTTTTTAGCGATTTAGAAGTTTTCATAGCGTGCCAGCTTAATTTAATTTAAACTTGTGACGGTTATAAACGTTCACTATCTTAACTTGCGCGATGCCGTTGCAGAAAACGTCGTGTGCTACGTGTGGGGTTAATCGGAGGTATACTGATTTTAAAGATTACAACGGCGGTCCTATGGCGATTACCGAGAGATCGGTTTGTTTCTTTTGTGAGTTAAGTGAAGAGATAATTGATTTAAAATGTAGTGTACGCGAGGTGACGGAAAGTCTTTCAACGCTTGATGAGGGCAGGGGTAGGCTTACAGTTGACGAAGGCCGAGCCTATACTAATGTTGAAGACGTTAGTAAGTTGAAGGGTGAGGTTAGGAACCTAGTTTCTAGCATAGGTAGCTTATCGGGAAGGTTAGACAGAGTTGAGGAAGGGGTTAAGGTTGGTCCGAGATTAGTAGACGGGGAGGGATTTAGAGTAGTTAAGGGTGGAGCTAGGTCACGTACGTTGTGATACAAATCCCCCACTTATCAAGGTTTCAAACCCCTTCGCCCAGTTGGATAGGGATGTGAACGAGGGGGAAACTATTTTAATTGGGGACTCCTTAGTACATCATATGGATAAGGAGTTCGTTGAACGGAATCCAACCAGGAGGAGGAGGTCTGTCTACCACGGGCCAGGGTTGGCAGAATTAGAGACGAAGTAGATAGGATTGATGTTGCTTCTCGTCACTCGATATTGGTGATGATGGTAGGGGGCAGAATGCATGAACTTTTGGAAAGATACAGGGGGTTAATTAGGTCCCTGAAGGCAAGGATTTTAGTGATCGAGCCGTTTTATAAAAGATAGGATGTATGAAATAGGGAATGCTAGGCTAGGTAGGTTAATCGATGAGAACTTTCGAAAGCTGTATAGGTCGAAGCCCTCTTTAAACGTTTTGTGTCCGGGAAACGCCGGCCTGAAGTGAAAAATAGTTTAAAACGCCGATCCGTGGTAAAAAATAATTTAAACGTATTTTATTGTAACGCGCGTAGTATTAGAAATAAATTGAACGAATTTAAGGCGATAACTTATTCCGGCAACTCCGAAATAGTTGCTATAACCGAAATACCGTAACTCGGGACTTGTTGCGGGAACGTGATATAGTTGGTTTTAAACTTTTTACTAATGATAGGTTACATAGGATTGGTGACGGCTTTTTGTTGTACATTCATAATTCCATTAGGACTATCGAGGGTAAGAGAGATCTTCCTGCAGCAATTAATGCGATATGCGTTGAAGTTAAGGCGCGTAGTCTTAGTTTCAATTTTGTTGTTGAAATCGGTGAGTTCATAAACGAGCGTAACAGAGCGTATAGACTTAAGAGCGCAATGGAACGGTAACTAAATTTAATAGATATATCGAGCTTAGACGTCAGGTTAAAAGATCTGTTAGGAATCGGAAGCGTAATTTTGAGATACTTGTAGCTGCGGAGAGTAAACATAATTCAAAAACGTTTTTTGACTACGTCAATCATCGTAAGCCGATTAAAGATAACATAGGCCCCCTAGTCGACGTTAAGCGCTTTGGCTTCCGACGCTCAGGCAATGGAGGTTATTTTTAACAACTTTTTTACGACAGTTTTTACCGTAGAAGACGTAAATAATGTCCCCGAAGTGGACGATATCGTTCCATTTAGTAGCGAGACTATTTTGAATGAAATAACTGTTTACGAAGGTAAGATTGCGCATTATATCGATGAACTAAAAGTTAGCAGCGCTCCAGGCCCTGACGCGCTTTATCCTAGACATTTGAAAGATTTGAAAGACGTTATCGTAGGTCCCTTAACAAAAATTTTTAATGAGTCACTGGAAGCCGGGATTATTCCTGAAGACTTCAAATTAACTAACGTTACGCCCATTTTTAAAAAAGGCGAACGCACAGTAGCTAGCAATAATAGGCCTATTAGTTTAACGTCAATTGTCGGTAAACTTTTGGAATCCGTAGTTAGGGATCGTATTATCGATCACTTAGAAAGTCGCGATTTGATTAACAGTAGTCAGCATGGGTTTCGACGCCATAGATTTTGTTTAACTAATTTGTTAGAGTTTTATAACGAAATAGTGCGCGAATACGATAGGCATAGAGCGGCTGACGTTATGTATTTTGACTTAAGAAAGAGTTCGATACAGTTCCGTATCGAAGATTAATCGCGAAGGCTAAAACGCACGGTATACGCGGTCAGGTAGCTAACTGGTTAGAGGAATAGCTTCGTGCTAGGAAACAGAGGGTCGTTGTTAATGGTAGAGAATCGGGGTGGCTGGATGTTGGTAGCGGTGTCCCTCAAGGTTCAGTGTTAGGCCCAGTGCTATTCGTAATCTATATTAATGACGTAGATGTAGGCTTGACCAGTAACGTGTCAAAATTCGCGGACGATACTAAAATAGGCAGTAAAATTCTTAACGTGGACGATAGAAATAGGCTCCAAGACGATGTAAATAGGATTATGGAGTGGACAGATAAGTCCAGATGCAATTTAACGTAGACAAATGTAAAGTTTTGCATATAGGTTCTCGTAACAATAATTACACGTACACGATGAATGATAGACAGTTAGCGATCGTTGACGAGGAAGTAGATTTAGGCGTACGTACGCGTATCTACAGGATATAAAAGTTAGGAACCAGTGCCTAGAGTCTTGCGCAAAAGCTAATACGATGTTAAGCTTCATAGCGCGTAATTTCGAACCGTTCAGTTTTGGTGCCCGTATTTGCCTAAGGATATTGATAGGTTGGAAAGGGTTCAGCGACGCGCCACGAAACTAATTCCGTCACTACGCAACAAGTCTTAGGAAGATAGGATTAAAGAGTTAGATTTGCATTTACTCGAATCTAGGAGATTAAAGAGGAAGCTTATTGAATTTTCCAAAATTGTTAATAAAATCGATAACGTAAATTTTGACAAACTGTTCACTTTCGATAATAGCAGTACTCATAATAACGGATTTAAACTATGTGGCAGACGTTTCATTACTAACATCGCTAAAAACTTTTTTCCGTTTAAAGTAAGTGATAAATGGAATAATCTTCTCGCATCCGTCGTGAACTCTAGCAGCGTTAATATGTTTAAAAACCGTTTAGATAGGCATTTTAAAAATATTAACGTCGTTTAAAATAATAAAACAATTAGCAACAGGAGCTCTGGGGGTAATGGTCGAGGATGAGTCTGTTGACGATTAATGCCAGCTTGTGACATACCAGCGTCATATGCCAGGAATAAAATTATATTAAAAAAAAAATTACATGTACTGTAGCTCGTATCGTAAACTAACCCACTTTTTGTTATACTCTTCATACTTTTTTTTCTTTTCTTTTCTTATTCTCTCTTTACTTGCATGTCTGTAGTTTGCATGGTATGACAGTGTTTGAGTTAAGACTGTGTTTGCATGGTTTGTAAGAGTTCTTATTTTACTTCTTTTCATCTTTCACCCCTTTCCTATTCTCTTCGACTATTTTTCTTACTTGTCGGCAGTGGCCGGCGGATGATGATGGTGAGTCTTTCTCTCTCTTTTTCTGAATGAATGTTAACGCACAAGTGATGGGTTTTGCTCTTACTTAACCCCTTATTCTCTTCTTTGAACCCCCTATTCTCTTCTTTCTTTCGGGCTAATCTTAGAGTGGATCTTAGGGTCTTTGTTAGCCTTAGCTTCTTTTGATCTGTAGATCTTCAGTATCGTCGATGGCGTTGCTGATACTGCATTTCTCGAATTAACTACCAAACTACGCACGGGAAGAGCAACAACCAAGTCGCAGCCTGCTTCGAGACTCAGTTTGAAAAGGCACCGGCACCACAATCGAGCGGGTCGCGCATTATACGCACAAACAAACGGTTTTTTCTAAATGTGGTCTCTAAAAATCAGGGTACTCATTATACGTGATGGCACGTTATACGCGAGTAAATACGGTATATATATTTCCAGGAAGAGAATGTAGACACCAGTCGACCAGGAAATTATTCCGGGGGGAACGTCAGACAGGAGACAGGGAGCGCTGGAACTCCCATTTCTGTTGTCACTATCCTCATTAGCTGATCATTTTCCTTGTCTCGTGTACCCTGTGAGCAATCCAGCATGTCCTGAAATACACATCTCTTCCTATATGCATCACTACACATACATGCATTTTACACAGTACACAATAGGGCAGTGCGAAAATATCAAGTTGTTAGTATGAAACATGGCTGAAAAGGTGCTCTAGTACTCACCTATCATAAAAACATCAACTTTTATAGCCTATGAATATGTGCATTCTCGCAACTTTGACCTCAATTTTGAAGAAAAGCCAAAATTTTGAAACAAATTTAGTTTGGTTAAAAATTATAATATTTCCTTTTATAAACCAAAATGTGTGTTCATCATTAAATTATATGAAGTGTAACTGCTATCCTCTTCTGCTATCCTCTTGTTGATTCACTTAAAATCTGACTTTGTTTCCCTTTTCGGATTCTCTAACCGAGATTTCTTGCTGAGAATAACCATTCCATGGTAGGCGTCATGTCCGTAGACTTTTTCACTTGCAGAGGAGATTTCCTTCACATTTCTTTCAACTGCCTGGGAATGACACGGGTATGTGTCAAGAATTATGGGTTTCTGGCAGTCACCAGTGCTACTTATAACACCAGAGAGTAAGGAAGGAACAGCAATATCCATTTCGTTAAAATCAATCATATCCATGTAGGTCGAAGCTGAGAAGTTGGAGAAGTTGGGCCTGATGGATTTCTTGTAAAACATTTGAATTTCACCAGGTAAAATACTCCTTTTCGCTTTTAGCACTTTTTCGACTGCTAACTTCCGAATACTCTTATTCTTGTCAGCGATAGCAGATAAAAGAATATTTTCAGGATGACAAAAGTAACAGTTGTTTTGTAACACAGGAAGAATAATGTCTTGGTCGATTGTATGTAGTTTTTGATAGAGCTCAATCATGAAGAAAAAGTTTTTGGCCCCATCCTGGCAAGACCAATTTGCTTTGATATAGAACCATGCAGGAGCATAGAAGTTCAGTATAAAATGAACAATCCTTTGAAGTGTCTCTGATGGTTTTTCGTGCGACATGTAATAACGTAAGAGACGATTTGCTTTTGTCAGCCACCGTGCATTATTGTGAGACCCAGGTTGAGCAGTTTCTAACAATTTGATAGCTGAACCTCTATCATGACCGTTTGGAATTGAGAAATACGCCTTATGGAGGTACTGCTGATCACTGCTGAGATCTGCTAACACTTCTGGTAATTCCATCACTTTTCCAACGAGAGGTGGAAATTTTGCAATTGGTCTGTTCTTTGGATCAAAGTTCAGATCCTTTCCGATTTTGCCCTGTGAACTTCTAGGTCCTGTCGTTTGCCCGTCAAGAACTTCCAGCTATTTTCTCAACGGAAGCTCATTATTGTGAAGTTAGCAAATAAACTATTGTAATGGTCTTCCCAATGTAAGCTCTATTTTTCTAATTACTCCAGTTGATTTACCTGTATTTACATTAGCTGCATCACAAACTACTGCTTTTAAAGTCGATGCAGAGTTGGTGTCATCAATTACTGATATAATTTCTTTAGCAACATCACTTTCCCTTCCACTTTCAAGAGCAACATGGTCAATATATTCGTCTCCTAGAAATGAAACTAACACATAGTGGTCTTCATTCAAAGTCCACTGGCATTCGCCCACTTTTGAAAGAGTTTTATCAATTTTTCCATCAAATCCAAGGCAAACTATTCCTTTATTCTGTTTTTCATGCTTCTTTCTGTCTATGCTTCTCCACAAGGTTCTTTGACGACGTAGTTTACTGGGACCAATCGTAGCCTTTTCAGATAATAGATTAAGATCTTTTAAGACAGCATTAGCAATTAAACAAGCGTCACGGTTTCTTATTTTGCATCGATCAATTGCCTTGCATAATTCTGGATATTGGTGTCGATTTTGAGAAGTGCTTGCTTCTGTATCTAACTCGTACTCGCCCAATTCGAAATCTTCATTTTGATGACCTTTTTCATTTTCTAAGCTGATCTCACCAATATCATAAGGATTCAACTGCATTTCCTGGACAAAACTCTTTTGTTTATCTTTAAAGAATTGTCTTTTATGATTTCTGTTTTTCATTTGTTGTAGTTTTAAAGTTTTCACTTTGTCCAACTTACCTATAAACATTTTTCGATCAGTATGTTGATCAATCCAAAACCCCCATTCATCATTCGGGATTTTCTCCGCCTTGGCGCATTTACACTCACTTCTTTTACGAGAACCGGAGGCATATCACTGGCATCATCATATGTCAAATAAATTTCTGAAGGAATCATATTTACTTTCATAAGTGCTGGAAGATCTTTTACTCATGGAATATTTTCTAAGTTCTTGTCCTTTCTCAATTAATCTCTTTACCTTAATTACTGTGCTTTTGAAGTCGATTGTTGGAATGGAAGCACGGATATATATATCCATCCACTTCTTCCGCGATAATTTCAGCGTATTTTTAAGTGCTAAATGTTGCAGTAATGAGCTTATGTTTAAGATAAGCTTTGAATACATCATCACAAGTTGGTACTTGGTTGCCAGGAAGCTCTGCTGGCGTTCCGAAAACAGAATGCTTCACCTTTTCTCTTGTTATACCAGAAGAGGCCACTGCAAGCTATGCTATTAATCTGAAACAAAAGAAAATAAAATGCTGAATCAGGAAACACATGATAGGTCAAACAAATGATAGGTCACAAATACACATGTAGGCACACAAATACGCATGATAGGTCAAACACATATGGGTCCTACATTTTAAAATAAGCAAAAACACTGTTTATTAATGGATTTTTGATAGACATTGGCATTAATTGAGTTTATTGTTAAGATCCTCATCCCTGTGAGTCAAAAAAATTAATTTAAGGAAACGTGCTAAAAAGGATCTTTTGTGGCCTTTGTTCGCAATTTATTTTTTCATAGTTGCCAGCACCGAAATTAATATTTCTAAAAGATATGACTTATTCCTTAATCAGTGACTACTCGGGCATCTTTTTCAGCATGTTTCATTAAATAAAATTTTTTCAACCCACCCTAGTATACAATCTTTTCAAAGAGCCTTGGAGTTCCTTGGGGAAGGGATTATATATGTCCACACTTCTGGCTCCCCCGCTGCCAGTACCGGGAACGCAGACCCGGGCAGTCGGGCTCATTCTGCCGAATACCCATTCGAGATGTTCCGTACCTCTGCCTGATTTACTTTTCATAAACTTCTGCAACATTCGTGGCCTTTCCTCAAACTTCCAATCTGTTGGACACCACCTCTCCTCTAAACCTCACCCCTTCTTCACTGAAACTCAGGTGTTTGAGACGACTGACAGCAACTCCTTCTCTGTGTGTGTATATATATATATATATATATACACAGAGCTCTGTGAATATACACACACACATATATGTTGTATGTAGCCCATAAATAATATATAATGTATCTATAATAATAATACGCAGTTTCTGTCTCCTTCTGTCTAAGCTTCTGTCTGTCCGGAGTTTTACTCGGAAACCGCTCAACGTAGGGCACTCATCCTCACCGTTGGAAAAGGCTCTGTTCTGGAAGCATCCTAAGGATATTTATTTTTTCGTTCGCATAATCGTGCGTGCATGAGCAAGTTTTAAACGAAGCCAGATGAAGAAAAACTTCACAGAAGAAAAAATGCGGTCTGTCTAGGCGGGGAGGTGTGTAGGGGTGGTGTGTGGGTGGCGTGAGGCATGTGGGAAACTCCAACCCGTCATTTTTTGGCAGGTATGAGGTGTGAATCATGTGGAAAACTCGAACCCGTCATGTTTTGGCGGGTAGTGGTGTGTGGTGGTGGCGTTAGGTTAGGTTAGGGTGCAATAAAGATAATTTGACCGCAGATGTTTTGTGAGTCTTTGCTAATATAATATATAATAAGAAGAAGAGAAAGGAAAAATGATAAACAAATAAAAAATTCGACAAGTATCAAATCTTCGAGATTTCTTTAATAGTTACAGAATCTAACCAAAGCCTAATTGATCCATATGAAGACATGTAAGTTCCCAAAAAACAACAGATGATGAGCATATTATTTTCGCTGTGAATGTACTGAAACATGCTAATAAAGATTTAGCACAAACGAAGAATTTTTTAATAAATATTTTTATTAAAAAATTGAAAGAAAAATTATTAATTTAATTTTAGTTAAAATAATATTTCTTTATCAAGGAGGCCTATTATATTTCAGCCTTTTTGGGATGAAATACTTATAAACTCTTTATGTATTCATAATGTGTTTAATTATTTATTTACTTTCAAATGTACTTATTTATGATAATAAAAACCCACTCTAATGGACAGAGTTTATTTCCACAACAGTTTCGATGCTCATTGGCATCATCTTCGGGATCCACCCGAAGAGGATGCCAGTGGGCATCGAAACTGTTGTGGAAATAAACTCTCTCTATTAGAGTGGGTTTTTATTATCATAATTTGACCTTTACGTAGAAAAGTGAAGTTTTTTGCATATACTTATTTAATTATCGGCTTTATTGTGGCCGATTAAAGTGTGTGATGATAAAAAGCATTTTATTTTTTTCTCTTGATCTCAAGTTTTCCAAACGCTGCATCGAGATTGAAAAGAAATTAAAATAAGATGCTAGGTTACATTAAAAGGCATTTCTTGTACCGAAGTAAAGATGTTAGCTTTCCTCTCTACAAAGCATTGATTAGGTCCCACTACGAGTACGGTGTGCAGTTCTGGCACCCATTTTTGAGAAAAGACATAAAAAGGTTTAAAATGTTCAAGTCAGAATGGCAAGGCAAATCATACGAACAGTGGATCACTAGCCTCAATTTATATTCCTTAGAAAAGTAACACTTCAGATTAACTCTCATCCAAGTTTTTAAACTTTTGAATAGGATTAACAGCATCGACTTTTCTAAAAGTTTTACAATTAATACGAATCCGACTCGAAGTAACGGTTGTAAACTGGAAACGAAACGGTGCAATACGAATATCTGTGGTAAATTCTTCACGTACAAAATCGATAATCATTGTTGTAAGAACCCTCCTGAAGTCGTTTCCAGCTACTCTGTCAATACGCTGAAAACCAAGTTTGATCTAGTAATAGATGATCTCGAGTGAATCGACGTTCAAATGTAAATGATGTCCGCGTGTATATACCCATTTCTCAAATGCTCTAAAATTTCTTGGCAATCTATTTTCCCTGCAAATTGGTAAGTATTTTCTTCTATTTTCAAACATGCCCACTGTGGGCGGTTGGGTTGAGGATGAGAGCACAGTCGTTACGCTTTTCTGTACTTACTCTTCTTTCAGTGAATGTTCTACATTTGAATAAAATCTATGGGGACCGAAGAAAACTAGGGTGGAGTGAAAAAACTTTTTTTAGTATTCAGTTTTGTAGGGGCACCCAAAAGTTAGTCTGTGGTACCAGTACGAAACCTGTAAAATATTAGCTATATGCAACATCAACTTCACTGGCCCCCAAGGAGGTCAAAGATTTTGCCTTTCAGGTCCCCCAAAAAATTAAGGAAAAATTTAAATATTTAAGCGTATCTTCCGTTGTGTTTATGCTAGGAAGATCATTTTTATTTCATTTGATTTGTCTATTTATGTTCCTTAGCTTTTCCCTTATACACTTTTCTCCCATTCCTCATAAATTTCGAAAATTTGGTATTTCATAAAAAATACTAACAAAAAATAGAAATTTTTATGCCTTTCGTTGAGTTTCTCAACTTTAGTAGATATTTTAGCGCCATACATAATTTTTTATATACATATATGTTGTAAATGTAGCCCATAAATAGTATATAATGTATCTTACTAATCTATAATTGCTCTGATAAATTTTCATATTGAATCTGATTCGCTAAAAACATTTACAGTCACTAATATAGTCTAATTCTATTCTGACGCACAAAGAAAAATTAGACATGGCTTCCATGACCGCGAATGAATCAGCAAAAAGAAAGACAAGGAATACTCAGCAGCTGAATCCAACCTATGGACCACGAAAGGATCTCTCACTGATTTATTTGCCTTCGTCCAAAGAAGTAGTATGATCTCAAAATGTCAGAGTGCAATTGCAATGCAATGTTGATCAATTGTTGCAAGGGGGAGGGGTTGGCATCTGGGGGTTGGCACATATGGGGGAGGGGTATGCAAGCAAGGGGAACGGGTTTAACCACACGCTGCATGAAGGGGGGAGAGGTGGTTGAAGGGAGTCCCGGGAAAATGACCTCGCCCCAAAAGGGGTACCCTAACCAGACCTAGGAAGGTAACCTAAGAGAGAGGAGAGAGGAAAAGAGAGGGGAAGGTCTTTTCGCTGGCATATCTCGACGCATACTGATACTTTTGACCTCAGCAGTTGGCTTAGACGTCTTAATCAGCCAGATGACTTAATCTGGCTTGAAAGGCTTAATCTGGTTTAGAAAGCGTTTAGAAAGGAGTATGTATATAGACATATATATTAATTGAGAGAGAGTAGATGCTCATGCTGGCCTGAGAACCCCAAAAAATATATGTTTATTGAATTAAAAGCACACCCACACACACACGCTTCGTATATAACTTAAACAGATGCATGTAAAGAAGATTTGATATATCCCAATACCAAAATATATATGCCATCCTTAAACTAGCTCGCATAACCTCACAACCACCAGCACAGCACCACCACTAACACCATTAGACCGGTAAGGTCTCAAAAACCGACCCAATTAATATATAAAACTAATAAGCATAAACAAATACATTTATGGCACCAGAGTAGATCGATAAAAATCTCAAGAAAAAACAACGCCAATATTTCAATCTATTGAGCTTCTCGTAGCAAAAAACCACGACGAGGCCAATGTGCTATGAGGGAGGCACTCTTTTAAACAAAAGCTCGAATATGATAAACCAGATTTAATGCAAAAACAAATTTTTTGTCTTAAGATACAAATATATCTTTAATTCTTATTATAAAGAATATTCATTAAACTTTATATTAAAAATAGATTTTAATTTAGGGCTAACTTATTAATTTTTCGCCGTTTACAATTCGGGAATTATTCAAACGAACGAGATATTTAAATCAAATTCGGTCTTAATATAAAAATTTATCTATTGAATATATCATAAAATAGTCATTTAAAACAGCGCATACCGTTCAAATATCTTATTTTCCACAGTAATGTTATTGATATAGTGTTTAGAAGGCAAAGGCAGTATATATATATATATATATATATATATATATATATATATATATATATATTTATTTATTTATTTAGCCGAGGCACTCCACAAGATTATTTGCCAGATCGCGCTATTTATTTAATTATCATATATTTAATGGAGAGGAGATGCTCTCCGTATATTGAAGTTCTTTATTATATACATATTACCCACCTTAACTGCGTCAGACCAATCATTCTTAGTTATTTGTTTATGTCTCTTTATGTAAATTTATTGGCAATGTTAAATAAATATGTGAAATAACTTTGTTTACCCCATACAAAATTATTTCTACATTTCAAACAGCATTCTTTAAAAGGATTTATTCGAAACAGCAAGTTATTTTAAACAAAATCCGTCTTAATATACAAATTTATTTGTAAATCATATTATAAACAATATTCAATTAGCTTTATATTAAATATATATATATATATACTGTATATATATATATATATATATATATATATATATATGGTGTTCTACCAAGGTGAAAACATCTGCCTATAGCACCACTTCGAAATTACTGCATTATTTTTAATATAATTTAAAACCAGCTTTCAGGATCATATTAAATCTTACTGTTGAAGATACAAAATACACAAGAAAAAATGTTGCAAAAACAATTACATGAGCAAAATATATACATATTTTTCCTTTACCATGTATTACCTGTGACTGAAATGCATAACATTATTTTCTATGTTTATACCCAATTGCGAATTATATACATCTGTGCGAAAAAATCCTGTCTTTGAACCCCTCTGCAGCACCCCGCCTCATTTAGATAATTTGACGTGAGAAAATGTTGCTTTCTAGACAGGGAGGGAGAACGAACAAATGAAAAAATGAGGTAACCACCCTGGAATCGAACCCGGGATCTTCCGATTGCCGGTCAGATATGATAACCACTACACCATGGACCCCACTCAATCAGAAGTCGTAATTCTCCTACATAACGCGCAGAAACCAATGCCCCGAGGGGGGCACCTCCCGCATGCCGCACCTATATATACATTTCAACTGCAAAGAACACGCAGTATAATTAACGTAAAGAACGACGCTTGTATAGGAGAACATTCCGCGCAAGATGAGGAGGGAGAACGAACAAATGAAAAAATGAGGTAACCACCCGGGAATCGAACCCGGGATCTTCCGATTGCCGGTCAGATATGATAACCACTACACCATGGACCCCACTCAATCAGAAGTTGTAATTCTCCTACATACGCGCAAAAACCAATGCCCCGAGGGGGGCACCTCCCGCATGCCGCACCTATATATATACATTTCAACTGCAAAGAACACGCAGTATAATTAACGTAAAGAACGACTCTTGTATAGGAGAACATTCCGCGCAAAATGAGGAGGGAGAATGAACAAATGAAAAAATGAGGTAACCACCCGGGAATCGAACCCGGGATCTTCCGATTGCCGGTCAGATATGATAACCACTACACCATGGACCCCTCGGGGCATTGGTTTCTGCGCGTATGTAGGAGAATTACGACTTCTGATTGAGTGGGGTCCAAGGTGTAGTGGTTATCATATCTGACCGGCAATCGGAAGATCCCGGGTTCGATTCCCGGGTGGTTACCTCATTTTTTCATTTGTTCCCTCCTCATCTTGCGCGGAATGTTCTCCTATACAAGGGTCGTTCTTTACGTTGATATATATATATATATATATATATATATAGTTAGATAGATAGATAGAATGATGGACGGATGGACAGATAGATAGAGAGATAGAGGGAAAGAGAGGAAGACAAACCCCTGTAATCTGACAGAGTTCTGTCAAAGAAACTGGATCCATTGTACAAGAGCATCTTGCAAATGATTTGTAGAAGTTTCAGTATTGAATACACTTTGTCGCAAAGATAAAGGTAGTCTGGTGAAATTGGCACATGTAAATAACTGTACATAATAAATAAAGTTGTTAGATGGGAGAGGATTATTTGTTATGTGGTAAACAAAGTTATTTCATATATTTATTTAGCTTTGCCAATAAATATACTGTACATAAAGAGACAAAAACAAATAACTAAGGAGGATTGCTCTGACACAATTAACGGTTGGTAATACCTATATACTAAAGAACTTCATAATACAGAGAACACCTCCTCTCCATTAAATATATGCCAATTAAATAAATAGCGCAATCTGGCAACCTTTCTTGTGGACTGCCTCGGATATATATTATATATAATATATATATATATATATATATATATATATATACACAAATATATATACTGTATATATGTAATACGCCTCTCCCCGAGTTCGGGCAAAGTCAGGATGTTACTCGAGAGAGGGTATTACTTTAACACTCCTGGATGCAAAAATAGTTCACTGTTCGTATTCCCACAATCGCGGAGTACTGTGTGCGCCCGTGCTTTTTTTTCTTTTCCCCAGTCAGACTGTTACTTGAGAGATGCAGAAATAGTTCACTGTTCGTATTCCCACAATCGCGGAGTACTGTGTGCGCCCGTGATTTTCTTTTTCCCAGTTATCAAAGTCGAAAGAGTAAAAAATAAACCCAACGGCTTACACGATTTTTAATTTGAATTTAGGCGAGATAAATTTAAATGGTTAGAGTGAATCGAATGTTTCTTTTACACAGAACAGAGCGTTAATAATAATAATAATATTAAAAGTTTCATAAACATAACATTAGTTACTTCTTCATTGTAAGATATTAAATAGACCAGAGACCCCTCTAAGACACCCTTGTCCGTTCCGAGTCTCCAAGCTTGTATCTTCCAATTTACAAACGCAATTCCCGTTAACGGACTGAAAACCCGCCATTTCAGCCAGGTGACCCGTCTCCTCGGAATCTGCCTTAAGGGCGCTGATCCCTTTCTTATATAGTCAAAGGAACGGAACCTGGCTAAGCCACCACACAAGCGGTTGATGTCACTTGAGAACAATGGAGAACCGAGCGTCTCACAATCTGGTTTTCCCAAGTGAAATCTGCGTGTGAATTCCGTTCGGAAGGAAATGAGTCATACATAGCTTGGGAATTATTGAATGAATGAAATTACATAATAATTGTCATCAGGGCGCGGCCTTACTTCGCTTATAAATTGAATTATAACATGTATAACATTATATATAAGTTATATATATATATATATATATATATATATATATATATATATATATATACTGCCATCTAAACAATATTTCATAGCAATACTGTGGAAAATAAAATACTCTTAATGGTATGCGTTATCTGGTTTAAATTACAGTTTTGTAACATGATTAAAAGTGAAGTTTTATATTAGGACGGAATTTTTTTAAATAACTCGTTGCTTTGAGGTTCTATAGGGATGATGGGTAGGCCCTAATGCATAATATTTTCAAAATGATATATGGCAATGTAGTTTAATCAGACATCCCTTTACTAAGCGGAATGTAAAGGGTGTCAGGAAATGATTGCCCCCCCCCCTGTACAGAAGAAACTGAAAGGAATAGAAAAAAACAGACAAAACCACGCGAAAGAGCGTTTAATTTTGAATAAAAAACACTTGTTTTAATATCGGGTGTTACCCCCATTTGCAGCTCTGACGGCCATTAATCGACGGGGGTATGATCCCAGAAGTGTCTCAAAGAGATCGTTATCATGACTCATTTCTTCAAGGACTTCGTTGATCTTTGCAATCATAATTTCTGTTGAATACCGATTCTGAATGGGTTGTTCCAGCATTAAGGACTCCACCCGATCCTTCATGATGGATCCGACATGTTCACAGACATTAAGATCGGGAGAATTGCCAGGCCATTCATTATTTCCGAAAAAATCAATGTTATTGTCTTTAAGCAGTTGTTGAGTCGCAAGTGCTTTCATACAGGGGGCTTTGTCGTGAAGAAAGGTTGCCTGTTCAACATCCAAAACACACTCCGAATAGAGAACATAATGAAAACACCCACACATGCTGGATTTTTTACTATTTCTCGATACTTCTGGTCGTCTGGGACTTCATCAGGAGTTGTTGCCCAAACCCGATCATTCTGAAAATTTGGTTTTCTGGAGACATAAACGAAGAATTCATCGCTGACAACCAAGTGAAGGAAATCGTCTTCCGTCCATTCCTCAAGATAATCACAAAACCATAGCCGATCTTCAATATTAAGATCACTCTTCCGTGGCTTAGCTATTTCATGCCAAGCACTCAAGCCTTGGCGAACTCGAAATTGATGCACAAGTTGCCGATTGACTATCTTACCACGACGGATAAGTATCTCTTTCGCTACCTCAGAGCAGCTCTTCTTTCGGCGCCGTGATGCAGCAAGCACAATGTCTTTCGATTCTTGAGATAATTTCTCCGGTCTTCCTCCTCGAAATTCTGTTTCACAATCTTCAGGATTCTTATTCCAATTCCTTTTGACAAAGTATTCTGATCTTTTTAATCTCTCCGCCACCCAGTGTCGAGTTATGAAAGTTGCACCAGCTTCCTTTGCTTCACGAAATGTGACAGCTCGAATGCGGTCAAGAACTCGCTTTTTCTCTGAATCGTTCAAAATAGATGATGCCATGGTTTCTGTGGGGAAAAAAATGGTAAGAATTAAAATCACAGGAATAGAATATAATGGTTTTTATTCAGATTTTAACGCTCTTTCAAGTGGTCTCGCCGGTTTTTATCTATCTCTTCTAGTTTTTGCTCTACAGGGGGGGCAATCATTTCCTGACACCCCGTACTTAGAGAATTGCCATAGGTTCCATAATTGCCACCTTAGCCTATTCAGCTACCTACTGCTAAGAACTACTATAAATAATACTTAAAATATTTATTTATTTCAGGTTTATAAATTCATCATTAGATTTTTCGATGAAAATTTATTTTAGACATTAAATTTATAAGTGGGACCCAGTCGGGTGATGCTGAAGGAGTTACTAGATAAAATTAGGGTAAATCTTCAGTGATTAGGGGGAATTCATTAACTGATAAGCTTGTATTCGCTCCTCGCTTGTTGTAATGCAAATATATGCATATTTATAGATTTGTTGATGTAATGATTGTGGCTTTGAGTTATCTTTATGCTTCTCATATTGTTATCAGTAGGCTGCGCAATTGAAGTGAAATTCCTTGTCTATACATTGAATTTTTAGCAGGATGAACTCTATAGTAATAGTCTTTTTTATGCTAAAAGAATGGACTTTTTGGCACAGACTTATATAAATCGCAATTGGGTATAAAACATAGAAAATAATGTTATACATTTCAGTCACGGGTAATGCATGGGGAAATAAAAAATATGTATATATTTTGGTCAATTAAATATTTTCGCATCATTGTTTCTGGACATCTTCAAGAGTAAGATTTAATATGATCTTGAAAGCTGATTTTAAATTGTATTAAAAATAATGCAGCAACGTCGAAGTGGAGTTAGAGGCTGATGTTTTCACCTTGGTAGAACAGAATATATATATATGTGGTGTGTATATATATACACACACACACACACACATATATATATATATATATATATATATATATATATATATCAGAGGCGACGGCGGGGGTCAGGCAGGTTAAGCTCAGCCTGACCTAACTTTAAAAGAAAAATAAATTTAATTTCCTGGTCATCATGTAAAATTTAAATTTGTGTATTTCAAAGATCTATTTATTATGGTCACTTTATTAGAGCAATATAAATTTTAGAATGCCGCATTTTTTCCTTCTCTCCATGCGCCGCTTCTTTAGGCAAAGTCAGACTTGTTTTATGACGCCTGAGCGACCGAGCGCATTAAGCCACAAAGCCAGGTCAGGCATCATTTCCGATGCCTTGCATCACACTTATGAAAAAATGAAACGTTTACGAAATTTAATGCAATTTAAAATCAACATTAGTATAGCATCTGTCAAAACAATCAGATAATATATAATTTTGTCAATCTATTTTTTCAAAGAAGAGAAAAGCGAGTTTTTCAGTTTACAAGTCAGGCATATTTCTAAGTGCCTAACATTACGCTGGATGCCAAATCTCATCCTCAGAAAGCTGTTTGAGTGAAAATAGAGATTGTGGCAACTATGAATTGCGCACGGCTTTCCTCATTGTCAGTTACCTCAGGGACCGTGTCGTATTCGTTTCAATGCATTTGAATTTGTTTTCTTTTCTGCTTTTTGTGTGTTTCTGAGTTTTTTTTCTTTTTTACTAGACCTTAGATACCCATTTACATTGAAGTACATTTATAAAGATCCTGATTTTACTGTCTGCAAAAATGTCAAAGAACTTCTAAAATTATGCATTGACTTAGATTTAGAAAAAGCTTTTAGCGAATCTGCAAAACTGTTTATATTGATTTTAACTATACCAGTGAGCAGTGCATCCACAGAGAGAAGTTTTTCAACATTAAATCGAATTAAGACGTATCTAAGGAACAGAACTGGTCAGGAAAGACTAGTATGTTTAGCAAGAATTGCAATAGAGAAAGAAATTGTGGTTTCCCTGGAGAGGCAAAAGTTTCCACATGACAAGGTCATCGAAGAATTTGCATTGAAACCGAGGAGGTTGGAGTTTATGCATAAATGACTCATGGTAGATTAAATATCATGAAGACATTCTCTAAGGATATAATAAAATACAAGTAAGCTATTATAATTATTAAACAATTTATTGATTTAGTAGGCTTTAAGTAATTTTTGAAAACAAAAGCAAAATTATTTAAAAAACAAAATTTACATATTCATTAATATGAATTCTATGGAAGTCATATGAAGCCCATAATGCTTGTGCCTGACCTATGTGAAAAGTCTGGCGTCGCCCCTGATTATATATATATATGTATATATATGATAAACACAGACCGTGCATGGAACAAGGAACTCTTCTGGGATAATTAAATCCACTATAGTCCGAATAAGTAATGGTAAATGACAAATACCATAGTTTTCTTTTTCATGATGCAAGCCCGACGTGGGCAACGGGTCTCTCGCAAAGAGGTCCCACAAATATAGCTTCCCTCACCAGCTATCTGCAAAGCAGACAGGATCCAGCTTTGGGACATGGATCTAGGGTTTAAAGCAGCCTAGCCTCACTACATTTAGAACCTCAATATAAGTAAAAGACTCGTTGCATTCACGTCGGATTGAATAAATCAAAGAAAAAGGGGTAACTATTATATTTTTAGCCAAAACCAAAACTTAAACCTGAACTGGCAGAATTGAGCGTCCACTTTTCAAGGCACATAACATATCCGTTTCATGATGGGAATGAACTCAGAATGGTTCCCTGAGTTTTTTATATGATAAACACAGACCGTGCATGGAACAAGGAACTCTTCTGGGATAATTAAATCCACTATAGTCCGAATAAGTAATGGTAAATGGCAAATACACTTACCATTACTTATTCGGACTATAGTGGATTTAATTATCCCAGAAGAGTTCCTTGTTCCATGCACGGTCTGTGTTTATCATATAAAAAACTCAGGGAACCATTCTGAGTTCATTCCCATACATATATATATATAATATATATATATATATATATATATATATATATGATGAATAAAACCACGAAGGAAAGGAAACACAAAATGGTGCTCAAGCGCTTTCGTCTAATGACATCCTCAGGAACACTGAAGTACATAAAAGGGTTACAGCCTATATATAGGTTACAGAAAGAAAAAAAAAAGAAAAATAAATAATATATATATATATGTATATATATATATATATATATATGCAATAAACGGAGAAGTAAAAACAAAAATTAAAAATTAAAGGATTATCAGAGAGGCATACAGATTTGTAAGGAAAAAATATCGATTTTTAGCACAAGATCAAATGAATTATAAAAATACAAATTTATACTGGAAATCTGCCCGGGTTTTAACACTCTGCCTTTTTTGGTTAAGTTTCGATGTATATAAAAATAAAATGAAAATTAAAAGTTAATAAAGTGGACTACATCGGAAAGATGAACGAGCTTCGCCAGGACCCCGCCACATACAGCAAACTTAGGAAGAACCCGCAGGATGACGTCATCAAATCATTTAATAGTGGCTTGAAACGCATTCTCAAAGATCATAAGGACTTAATTCCGCTTTTCATGTCCACTTCACCTTCTCTGCCCTACCTTTACGGTCTTATTAAAACCCACAAACCTGGCAACCCTATGCGCCCTATTATTAGCTCGGTGGGCTCTATTACTTATAAACTCTCCAAATGGCTTGTCAAAGTCTTGTCCCCCATTCTCGGAACTATCTCTGATTCACATGTAAAAAATTCCATGGATCTTACTGAAAAATTGAATAATGCACGTACTGAAACTAACGATAGATTGATCAGTTTTGACGTTTGTTCATTGTTTACAAAAGTGCCGATTGACGATATGCTTGACTTTCTCTCCCAAGAATTACATAAGTATGACCTGCCACTACCTTCACACATTGTTTTGGATCTTATTAAGCTTTGCATCAAAGACTGTAAATTCACTTTCAATAACGAGTATTATCAACAAGTTTTTGGGATGGCCATGGGCAACCCCTTATCGCCCCTCCTCTCCAATATTTATATGGAGTTTTTCGAAATTACTTACATTCCGAGAATCCTGGGGGTTGGCATCCCTTGGTTGCGGTACGTCGACGATATTTTGTGTATCTGGCCCATGAATCGTGACCTGGATAACTTCCTCCTTCAGTTAAATGATCAAGTCCCCTCCATTAAGTTTACTTTAGAAGTGGAACAAGACAATTCAATCCCATTTTTGGATGTGCGTGTACATAGGGAAAGCCCAGGTTTTAAGTTTAGTATCTATCGGAAAACAACAAACAATTTGTCCTACGTACACTTTTACTCGGGACATGACACCCCCACTAAGAAGGCCAGTTTTTCATCAATGTTTCTCCCCGCCCTTAGGATCGCCAGTCCGGAATACATCGATGCCGAATTGGAAAAAATCAACGGTATTGGAAGTGATCTGTGTTATCCATCTGCGTTTATGGAATCTTGTCTCAACAAGGCAAAACGAACTTTCTATCGTGTCAATAATAACACTCGTACTTTGTCAAAAAATATTTTAGTACTTCCATTTTTCCCGGGTTTGTTAGGCATTGCTAATGTACTTAAACTTTTGGATATTAATGTAGTATTTTCATATAACAATATTGTGAAAAACATCATAGTAAAAAATAGCCCTACCAATAATTCAGGCATTATCTATAAAATTGGGTGTAAACAATGTGATTCCTTTTACATAGGTCAGACGGGAAAGGATTTGCACACACGTATAAAACAGCATCAATATTCCGTTAGAACAGGACATTTGTCCAGTGCCCTTTTTGTCCATTTGTCAGAGTTATCCCACTGTATTGATTGGAATAATGCTTCAGTTTTATTCCACTCTAGCAACATTGTTAATAGAAATATTCTTGAGTCTGCCATTATCCAACTTTCAAATAACTTCAACATAAGCAAAGGTCTTTTTCAACTCGATCCTGTTGTTTTGAATTCCTTCAAAACAGATTTAGATAAGAAGGGTAGAACGCTAAATCTTTGGTAAACTTGTATGCTACTTTATTAACTTTTAATTTTCATTTTATTTTTATATACATCGAAACTTAACCAAAAAAGGCAGCGTGTTAAAACCCGAGCAGATTTCCAGTATAAATTTGTATTTTTATAATTGATTTGATCTTGTGCTAAAAATCGATATTTTTTCCTTACAAATCTGTATGCCTCTCTGATAATCCTTTAATTTTTAATTTTTATTTTTACTTCTCCGTTTATTGCATATATATATATATATATATATATATATATATATATATATATATACTAGGCTGTAACCCTTTTATGTACTTCAGTGTTCCTGAGGATGTCATTAGACGAAAGCGCTTGAGCACCATTTTGTGTTTCCTTTCCTTCGTGGTTTTATTCATCATAACTATTTTTCACGTGTTACTTTCGTGAAATAATTTTCATATATATATATATATATATATATATATTAGGGGTGGTCGAAGTTGGTACCAGAAAGCGAATAAACATCCAGTAGTTGTCGTTTCATCTATGAAATGCGAAAATCACAAAGAAATGCATTTTGATAAAAGATCAGAATGCGAATTTAGCTTTTAAGTTTTTAATTTTTTCTGTTTGTCGCTTCATGCGTAAAATCTCGTATGCGGCATACGCGCAACCAAAACAAAGCAAACCCAAAATTATTAACTTGTTTCTATAAGCATAAATATCAACGTTTTGCTTGTATTTTTATATAATTATTAATTATGCATCTTTATTAAAAAATAATGGTAAAATATTATATTTCCTGTGACCGTTCACGCTTATTTCTTACATATTGCTATTCACATTAACACTTTTCATTATGTTTCAGATTTTCCGGTGTAAATAATGCTGAAAGCGAAAACAAGACACCTGACCCGAAAGAAAAGTGAAGAAAAGTATGGAGGTGGTCCAAGCACTTACAGGCAGCTGATTCAATACTATTATGACCTTAATCATGCTAACCTTGGCGCAGATTTTTGGGCCTTAGTGGAGCAAGTTAACAAGGATTTAAAATCCAATTGGTCTTCAGTGAATCCAAGGCTGCCTTTGATTAATGACAAATCCATTGACAGAAAGGTTAAAGACCTACTCACTCTTGTGAAAGACATTAATCGCAAGCATGCTAAGGCAAGTGTCAAGCGAAATCTGGATGCTAACTTGGACAAACTTTTTGATATTTCTGCCTGTTCCTGTTCTTTGGATATTTTGCCTTGCAGTGATTCAAGAGTGTACTGTAAGAAGGACAAGTGTACACAAGAACACATCATCCGTGTTTGCCCTCGAAATGCAAAGGTGCCACTTGAAGAAAGAACATACCTTCGTGATCAGCGATCCGAAACAGGTCCTAAGGGTGCATACCAGCTGTCTTCAGTGGACAAAGCTGCTGCCAAAAGAGACAGGAAGGCCAAACAAGGAGAGCAACATGTATGTACTACCTCAGGAGGAAGTTGAGCAGTAGGATCTTTCATACAGCCTACAGAGTTGCCTGGACTTACAAGCAGTTCATCTGGTGGCGAGGTTAGTTTCCTTTTATTTATATTAATTATATATAATTATAAATAAATAAATAAATAAATAAATAAAATAAATAAACAGAAAACGCATTAATATTTTCCATTTATTTTCAGGAAGAAGATGAATGGCAGCCTAGGAAGAGGCCTTCAGGAGACTACAGCCTTTTAAAGTTTCCCAGATATGCTATGGAACTTGTCAGAGGCGAATGTTCATCAAATCTTGGCGCAGCTCTTGGGAATGCCTTGCTCCATGACATCAAACATCTAATGAGACCTGAAGTTGACATCAACCACATCATGATTGACAAGTGCAAATTAGACAGGGCCAAAGCCCAAATTAGGGTAGTTGGTGAGGGTGTGGAATCAGAGAATAAGACACAGCTCATTTGTGTTGGTGTGGATGGGAAGGTTGACGAGAATACCATGACTTACAAAGAAATAGAGACACCTGAAGGGGAAACTGTTCCCAGAAAGTGTGTTGACGCAGAACATCACCTCACCTTCACCTATGAAAATGGAAAATCTCCTGGCGCCTACTTGACCCACAGAACAATTCCTGTTATAGGCGCCACTGGTGAGGTCCTTGCTCAGGAGACATTCAGTGTTCTTGAAGAATATAATAGCCTTGAAAGTATCCGAGCCATTCTTCTTGATAATACCGCAACCAACACTGGCTGGAAGAGTGGTTTAGTGGTAAAACTTGAAGAAACTATGGGGAGGAAACTGCAGACTATTGGTTGCGCACTGCATCAGAATGAACTCCCACTAAAAGCTCTTTTCAAAATAATGGATGGAGTGACAACTGGCCCAAGAAGTTTCAGGGGCCCCTTGGGCAAAGGTGCGCAGAAGATATCCAGGATGAACCTCAGGTACAGTTTGAAGCTGTGGAAACTCCAATCATTGAAGGGTATTCCAGAGGAAGTACTGAGAGACCTCAGTCATGATCAAAGGCTTCTGTATGAGTATTGCAGAGGGATCGGATCAGGAAGAGTAGATGACAGATGGGCTGTTTGGAAGATTGGTCCACTTAACCATGCAAGATGGTTAACTCTTGCCATACGACTTCTTTGTTTGTACACAAGAGACAACAGACCAAACCTGAATTTGAAAAAGTTGGTCCATTACATTGTTCGAGTTTATGCTCCTGCATGGTTTGAGATAAAGGCATCCTCTAAGCTGCATGATTCTCCTCGCATCCTCTTCTCTGCTATCAGCCGACTGAGGCTGATTCCATTTGATGATGTGAAACGCATTGTAAAGCAGAACATCCAGGGTAATGTTTTCTGCCTCCGACCTGAGAACATCCTCTATGCCATGGTGAAAGATGATGAAGACAGAATCAGGAATCTTGGGCTCCAGACTATACTCACTCTCAGACACAGGTAAATTTTGCGCTTGTAATTTTTTTTTTTTTTTGCCAAAGCTGAGTTATTCTCCAAAAAATATGGAAAAAATATTATAATTGTCACTTTAAGTGGGTAATTTGTTTTTATTATTGAAACGGCAATATTTGAGTATTATTTTTCATTTATATTTATATTTTTATTTTTATTTATATTTTCATTTATATTTTCATTTTCATTTTTCATTTATAGAATGGAGAGCAACCAGGAAGCAGGGAAGAAAATTTCCCAGGTGAATTGGAATGCAAATCACTGGCATGAGCTCATCGACCTCACTGACCCTGATGTCATGGAACCACCTACCACACAGCACCTATCTGATGAAGAAATCCAGTCATTCATGGACACTAACACTAAGCCAGACATTCCAGACTTGCCTTCTCACTCTCAGAGTGTTGAAAGGAGTGTGAAATTAGTGACAGAGGCTTCCCTTACCGTGTACCGGTGTACGGGTTCGAAACTCGTCATAGATGTATCTTTACTAAAGTACTGAGCAGGAATATGCGTCCTGCATTTATGTCAAAAGGACATTATTCTCAATCTTATGATGATTTATATGAATAGTTTTTCTTTTTACATGAGAACATATTATTTTTTTGGATTTATCACCTTTTGAAAGTATTTTTTCAAGTTTTGTAGCCAAAATATGTGAATAATTTAGCAAAAATGCAGGTTTTTTCAACGAAATTTTATCATTTTACACTTAAAACACATGATATACATTAGGCATTGTCTCCTCTTGGGATAGAAAATGATATTGAGTTGCTACATCTATAATTAGTTAACATTATGTCTTCAAAAATGACGAGTTTACCTATCGCGTATGAGGAAAATTGGGTCAAAAACCATAACAAACTTTAATTGCAAATCCGCAAGCAGGCCCTTATCCGTTTGCTCTAAAAAAATTTTTGGGTTCATTTCTCAACCAAACCTAACTACTGGGCACTTATTCTGTTATTCACCTTGCGATTTCAAAACATGTAGAAAATCGACCCGCCCTAATATATATATATATAATATATATACACACACGCAAGAATCACTTTTGTATGAAAAAGTTTATTGCGCCCCATACTCCATATGTCAAATAGAGGTGATGATAATTTAATTTGGAGATAAGGTAGAATGCATGGTAAAAAAATGAATCAGTTACCCGCCCTGCGAAGTCCATTATACAGTTTTCTCTGTGCATAAAAGAACGGATTTTTTCGCACAGACGTATATAATTCGCAATTGGGTATAAAACATAGAAAATAATGTTGTGCATTTCAGTCACAGGTAATGCATGGTAAAGGAAAAATATGTACTGTATATATTTTGCTCAATTAATTATTTTTGCATTTTGTGCATCTTGTATCTTCAAAAGTAAGATTTAATATGATCCTGAAAGCTGGTTTTAAAATATATTAAAAATAATGCAGTAACGTCGAAATGGTGCTACAGGCAGATGTTTTCATTTTGATAAAACACCATATATACAGGGCGTCCCAAAAACATGTATACACACTTTAAATACTTATAAAGGCAGTGTTTATTAAAATACATTTCATTTTCAAAATGTAATAGAATCTACAGACATTATTTAATTGTTTTGTCAACGCCTGTTTTCAAACTGACGTCCGTTCTGGTCCAGGCACTGCTGATAACGCGAAGCAATGGAATCGCAAACATCACGAAACATTTCGTTTGGTATTTGTGTGCATTCTCGTTCAATGGCTGCTCTCATTTCAGCGACTGTTGCAGGTTTTATAGCGTAGACTTTGTCTTTTAAGTATCCCCATAAAAAAAAGTCTAGTGGTGTGAGGTCTGGTGAACGCGGAGGGTATTCTACGAAACCCCTTCGTCCAATCCACATCCACATCGTGCCAAGTACCACTCGCAATACTCCACTCTTCGGTCTGGATCATCATCTTCATTAATAGCATGGACTAATCTTGGAATGTAACTTTTCCATTGACAGCGCTTCAAAATGCGTTGGACAGACGATTCTGAAATTCCTACCTCACGACTCGCTTGCCGCACAGATTTTCTTGGACTTTGGTGATACGTTTCCAGTACTCTTTCTTGCTTTGTGGGGCTTGTCGATGTCCGTGGTCTTCCGGAACGGTTCTTGTGGACATTCTGAACAGTTCCATCGGCTTCAAACTTATCTCTAATTCGAGTGATGGTAAGTCGCGTTGGTGGATCTGTTTGAAACTCCCTCCTAAACTGTCTTTGCACTTCAACTGCGTTTTCACACTTCCAGTAGCATTTTAGAATGAATTTCCTTTGTTCAAAGCTTAGTCTGACTGCCATTATTAATTCTAATGGGTTTAACTTGGAAAGAAAGAAACATCAATTGAGCTATCAGCTGTTAAAGTGTGTATACATTTTTTTGGGACGCCCTGTATATTTAATATAAAGTTAAATGAATATTGTTTGCAATAAGATTTAAAGATAAATTTGTATATTAAGACGGATTTTGTTTAAAATAACTCGCTGTTTGGAATACATCCTTGTAAAGAATGCTGTTTGAAATGTAGAAATCATTTGGTGTGTGGTAAACAAAGTTATTTCACAGATTTATTTAACCTTGCCAATAAATATACATAAAGAGACATAAACAAATAACTAAGAATGATTGGTTTGACACAATTAAGGTGGGTAATACGTACATAATAAAGAACTTCAATATTCGGAGAGCATATCCTCTCCATTAAATATATGCAAATTAAGTAAATAGCGCGATCTGGCAACTAATCTTGTCGATTGCCTCGGCTATCTATATATATAATCAGAGGCGACAGGGGGGGGGGGGTCAGGCAGGTCAGGCTCAGCCTGACCTAACTTTAAAAGAAAAATAAATTTAATTTCCTGATCATCATGTAAAATTTAAATTTGTGTATTTCAAAGATCTATTTATTATGGTCACTTTTTAGAGCAATATAAATTTTAGAATGCCACATGTTTTCCTTCTCTCCATGCGCCGCTTCTTTAGGCAAAGTCAGACTTGTTTTCTGACTCCTGAGCGACTGAGCGCATTAAGTCACAAAGCCAGGTCAGGCATCATTTCCGATGCCTTGCATCACACTTATGAAAAAATGAAACTTTTACGAAATTTAATGTAATTTAAAATCAACATTAGTATAGCATCTGTCAAAACAATCAGATAAGTATATAATTTTGTCAATCTATTTTTTCAAAGAAGAGAAAAGCGAGTTTTTCAGTTTACAAGTCAGGCATATTTCTAAGTGCCTAACATTACGCTGGATGCCAAATCTCATCCTCAGAAAGCTGTTTGAGTGAAAATAGAGAAATGTGGCAACTATGAATTGCGCACGGCTTTCCTCATTGTCAGTTACCTCAGGGACCGTGTCGTATTCGTTTCAATGCATTTGAATTTTTTTCTGTTCTGCTTTTTGTGTGTTTGTGAATTTTTGTTCTTTTTTACTAGACCTTAGATACCCATTTACATTGAAGTACATTTATAAAGATCCTGATTTTACTGCCTGCAAAAATGTCAAAGAACTTCTAAAATTATGCGTTGACTTAGATTTAGAAAAAGCTTTTAGCGAATCTGCAAAACTGTTTAGATTGATTTTAACTATACCAGTGAGCAGTAGGGTGGCCCACTTTTCAATTTTTTTGAAAAGTATAGGTGATCGTGGTTTTTCCCATTATTTGGCACTATACTAGCACATTGGTACCATTTTTACAAAAATTGATCAATATTTAGGGGTCTCGCCTCGACTTTGAAATTACTAGTTTTTTTTAAAAATGCGTACTTTTTAACTTTTTACTGAATCAAGATAAATCATTAAGTAGGGATGTTTTCTGAATCCTCTTAATGAGAGAAGTCGTTTGGTGTGCCTGCCAATGTCATACGACTAACGGTTTAAAGGTTGTGCCTGTATACAGGTAATACCAATGTGCTAGTATAGTGCCAAATAATGGGAAAAACCACGATCGCCTATACTTTTCAAAAAAATGAGTCACCATACCCGGGCGGAATGTATAATGTATATAGGTAATTAGAAAATGCACTATGCCTGTGCCAGATCATAACATTTTGAAATTCTGTCTGAGTTCCTCATCCTTTGTCATGGACAAATCGATGGCAACCATAACTGTGGTAGCAAATTGCCAACAACACTGCAGGTTTTGCAATACTTCTTCAGTGTTATCCAGTGCACTGCTAACAGGAAAGACGCATTCAAAGAAACCGTAAACAACGTCTTAAAGTTTTGGAACATGGCCCGCATTAAAACAATCACAAAGCTCAACTGCGAACCGAAGCTAGAGGCATTGTGGAAAGAGTGGCACTTACTCCAAAAGAGCAGAAAACGAGAAACTGACGCCGGAGGAAAACGGCAGAAGTTTTCGGATAGTGTGGACAAGCTGTGGGATATCGGAGCATCTGACGCTGTCGAAGATATAAAGAAGAATCGACTGCTGTCCGACAAGGACAAGAAAGAAGACATTGACTTCTACCTCGATCAACGTGGTCCTCGGGTGGCAAAGATGAGCGGGAACGATAAAGTTTTCGCTGTAAAAAGAAAGCTACAGGAAGGAAGAAAACGTCCTCGCCAGGAGCCGCAAACCTCAAAGTGTGCATACGAAACCGGAGATGAGGCCATGGAGAATGATGATACTGGCATGTCAGGAGAGTCGGAGACAGAACTAGCGTTCCCCCTGCCGAAAGAGCCAAGTGTGTCTGTCAATCTTCCTCGCCGCATCCTTAATGCACCTGCTGTCATGGAAGTGGCTGATCGTTTCCGCATGTCCAATAATCAGGTGCGTATTGTGTATAGTATTCATCGACAGCGTCAGTTTTAATGTGTCCCGTAACCCACATGTATTCTTGACAGTTTCCTTTCCACTTTCCATTCTCTACATAGGTAGTAAGCATTGTGGCTGCTATCACACGTTCGGCAGATCCACCAGCAGACCTCAATCAGTTCAGCATCTCGAAAGAAACGGCTCGCCGGGGAAGAGTGTCACATCGCCGTGAAGTGGCGACGGCTGTGAAGGACTCCTTCACGCCACCGAGGCACACTGTTGTCCACTGGGATGGCAAAATGGTCAAGGTCAGTTGATTAAGTTTTCATAGCTATCAATTTAGTAATGAGATTCATGAAGCATAATGTCAATTAAAAAGAGAACTGAATGTGAACAAAAATAGGTTACTTTACAACCATGAAATTGAAATATATGGCACGTGTTTCAGAACTTCCTTGGAACGGCGGAGCACCGCCAAGATGTATGGGTCTTCGTGGCTCACACTGCCAACTGATAAGTGGGACGAGAACGAAGACTTTTGTCGTCTGAAGGATGTGATCTCTAATCTCCAGGTCACCAATGACGTCGCTGAAAGAGGAGTCCAACTGATACAAGACTATGCGAACACGGTCACAAAGGATGAGGCACAGCTGCAGGATCTTCTGCAAGTGGTGGAAAAGAACCGGAAAGAGCTCGGCGACTTCAAGAAGTCATCACTCGCCTCGATGACATAGCACAGAGGGACAACGTTGCAGCCAGTGACGTGTGATAGTGGTCAATACAATGCAAAAGTGATTGTTTAAGTTATTGTTTCTTTCTTCCGTATTTGTCTGCTATTTGCTGATTTTTTTGAAAAGTATAGGTGATCGTGGTTTTTCCCATTATTTGGCACTATACTAGCACATTGGTATTACGTGTATACAGGCACAACTTTTAAACCGTTAGTCGTGACATTGGAAGGCACACCAAACGACTTCTCTCATCAAGAGGATTCAGAAAACATCCCTACTTAATGATTTATCTTGATTCAGTAAAAAGTTAAAAAGTATACATTTAAAAAAAAAACGTAATTTCAAGGTCGATGCGAGACCCCTAAATATTGATCAATTTTTGTAAAAATGGTACCAATGTGCTAGTATAGTGCCAAATAATGGGAAAAACTACGATAACCTATACTTTAAAAAAAAAATTGAAAAGTGGGCCACCCTAGACTGAGTAGTGCATCCACAGAGAGAAGTTTTTCAACATTAAATCGAATTAAGACGTATCTAAATAACAGAACTGGTCAGGAAAGACTAGTATGTTTAGCAAGAATTGCAATAGAGAAAGAAATTGTGGTTTCCCTGGAGAGGCAAAAGTTTCCACATGACAAGGTCATCGAAGAATTTGCATTGAAACCGAGGAGGTTGGAGTTTATGTATAAATGACTCATGGTAGATTAAATATGAGGAAGACATTCTCTAAGGATATAATAAAATACAAGTAAGTTATTATAATTATTAAACAATTTATTGATTTAGTAGGCTTTAAGTAATTTTCGAAAAAGCAAAATTATTTAAAAAACAAAATTTACATATTCATTAATATGAATTCTATGGAAGTCATATGAAGCCCATAATGCTTGTGCCTGACCTATGTGAAAAATCTGGCGTCGCCCCTGAGATATATATATATATACAGGGCTTTTTTGTGACGGTACGCACAGGTACGGCGTACCGGCACCTTTTTCGAATAATTAATTCGTAGATTACACTGGGTAACAAAATTTGAAAAATGTTCTGTTTATTGTGATTTTTCTGTCGTTTCTTAATGATTTCGCGGCGCTGATTCCAAAAATGATATTGGTTTTGCTCTATCATTAGCCGTTTCAAAAATATAGGTTATCACACTTTTCATATGGCAAAGTATATAAAGAAGGCTAACATAAATATTTTCTGAAAATAAAAACACTATTGGAAATTAATGTTTATCGAGCCAAAATTGTTTGACAAACCCAAAATGGTGCAAAGGATATAATATATATCATGAGAACCGATAAGAGAATAAGAAGCCTCGTTATGCAGTGTGCGTTCCTTAAAAATGCACTGAAGAACGCGACTTCCGCGTATGAACATTCTTTTCCTTTCTGATCAGCGACCATACGTAGTCTCCCATCATGGAAGCATCCCAATGGCCTTGGTACCTTTTCTCCATCGTTTGAATATCTTGATGGAATCTTTCGCCATGTTCTTCACATACATCGCCCAGGTTATCACGAAAAAAGTCTAGATGTGAATGCAGATAGTGTAATTTTAAAGGCATACGGCACCCCATTTTGCCATAGCACTTAATCAAGTTTGGCACTAACTCATAGTTTGGTGTTTTATGGTTGCCTAAAAACCCACGAACCACATCACGGAAAGCACACCAAGCCTCTTTTTCGATCGGAGTCATCTTGGCTTCAAGGTTGTTTGAATTCAACAACGCCCTGACTTGTGGTCCTACAAAGATGCCAGCCTTGACTTTGGCCTCAGAGAGTTTAGGGAACATGACCCGAATCTGTTGGAAAACTTCCCCTCCAAAATCTAACGCAGTTACAAACTGCTTAATTAGACCCAACTTAATATGGAGAGGTGGTAGCAGAACTATGTCAGGCTTCACAAGAGGTTCCCTGAGTACATTGTACTTTCCTGGTTGCAGTCCTTCACGTGGAGGCCACTGAACTGTTTTATAGTACTCAGTTGAAGCCCTACTATCCCACAGGCAAAGAAAACATGAATATTTAGTAAACCCTCCTTGTAAACCTAACAGGAAACCAATCATTTTGAAAACACCACACACGTCCCAGTTATATTGTTCATACCTGATTTGAGTGAGCAGTTGTTTAACATTTTCATAGTCCTCTTTCATTTGAACAGAATGTGCAACTGGTATAGATGGATATTTGTTCCCATTGTGGAGTAGAACAGCTTTTAAACTCCGAGTTGAACTGTCAATAAACAGGCGCCACTCTGAGGGTATATGTGTTAACCCAATAGCTGTGAATAGACCATTAACCTCGCTGCAATAACAGAGAGAGCCATTGACATCGTAGAACCTTGCAAACTCTTCATGCCGCTTTCGGTATACAGTGCTCTCGCAGTCTTCTCTAAGCAAATTCCACTCTTTGAGTCTGGAGGTCAGAAGCTCAGACCCTGATTTCGTCGGACCCAAATCTCTAATTAAGTCGTCCAATTCCCTCTGATTTGGAAAGTGAGGGTTTGTACTGAAAGTTACTGTATATTCTTCGTCATGACTGTCCTCACCAGCCGACATCTGAGATGAGCTAGCTGCATCCTCATTTTCAACCTGCAAAGCAAAGAAACAAAATATAGACATAGCTGTATATGTAGAAGAGCATCAGCACTAAGAAAAATCGACACATAATGACCCACAATCTGTAAATACAGACGGTAAAGTAATGGATAGATACCTGTTCTGGTGGACGTGGTATTGGAAGACCTTCGCCATGTGGTAGAGGAGCTATGGACGACGCTATGCTTGGATACTGAAGAGTCTGCCTTCCTTTAACTTTCCTGTACTCAGAAACATCTACCATGCAGTAGTAGCAATCGTCGTGGTGGCTCTTTGGTTCTCTCCATATTCTGAGTACCGCAAAGGGCATTGCCTTGCGTACTCCCCGCAGCCACCCTTCAAGTGTGGAGCGGCAGCTTCCACAGATCACAAGGGGTGCCCAGGGCTTATCTTGGTCACCCATAGGCATACCAAAATAGAGCCGATATGCGATCCGGAACTTGGTGCCTTTCACAATCTTGTGCGATACTTGCTTGGGGCCTATGTAATACCTACAAACGCAGCAGAATATATCCGGAGAGTGTTTACAAGCTCTAGTTCCAATTCTCTTTACCAAACTGTACTACATTTATCATAACCTGCAGATATAGAGAGAAGAGTTATTAAATCTGCAACAGATTACAGATTACAGAAAAAAGATGTATTCACAGCACTGAAATAATGTTCGCAATAAAAAAGGATCGATAACACTCAAATCGTCAGCACAGAGAAGCACAGAAACACAGTACCTCAGTGCTGTAACCATCAGACAAACAACCTGCTTTCTTTGTGTGCTCACACTTCCTGACTTCTCAGACTCTGCGCTCTTCTTTATATAGCACAGTGGAAGTTTCGGGCAATTTCTAGAGCAAGAAACTGTCAACGAACATCCGGATTGTTCTCAAGAATTCCTGATTATTCTGATATTGTTGCGCCCATAATAACATTATACTGGTGAAACATGAAAAATGAATTATCACTGAAACCATTGATGATACACACAAACCAAGGCCAGATTTGGACTCAGCGCCCACAAATGCATATAAAAACATAAAAAATTCTATATAAACAGAATCAGTGTTACACAGTGTTATCTAGAATCTTTCTTATTAAATTTTTAAGTTTTCTAAAACTTAAGCGATATTGTATTATAATATTCTGTAGTATGAAATTATACTGTATACCTATTTTATTTCATGGCAAGTATAGTTGTTATATGGCAAGCATTGAAATCAATTGCAGATACACTTTACGTACACAACAAATGTAAGGCATCTAAAAATAAACAACTACGAGCTAGTACACAATACAATTTATGATGCGCCACTCAGCAGTTGAAACTAACAGCAAGGAACGAAGTCGACATATTGAAGCAGATGAGAACTTGATAAAAATTTGGAATTTTCTATAAAACGGTAAGTTAATGTTACGTATGATGTATGTTAATATATATATATATATATATATATATATACCAATGAGTACCGGCACCTTTTTTTTTTTTACAAAAAAAGCTCTGTGTATATATATATATATATATATATATATATATATATATATATATATATATATGAAAATGAAAATGAAAAGGTTTATTGGCAGACTATAGTCCATATGACAAATATTATTAATACAGTGACAGTTCATATACTAAGGATAGAAATATATACAATTGATTAGAAATAATACTGTAATGTCGAAGTTCAGTGGAGCTACAGACAGACATTTTCGTACCAAGAAGTCCATAGCTTAGGCCTTAGAGGATAAATGGCAGGACTCATGGATAGCCTGGATGATCGGGTTGGTTGATTTTTTAATTCTTTGCATTAGACTGTGTTGAGCACGTCTTGTTACCTTCGGGAAGCTCGGGACATTGCCGGTAGCAAACATTTGCGAAGCTGAGCATCTCCGGGGTAATTTATGTAAGAGTCTAAAAGACTTGTTCTACAGCAAATTTAGAGTTCTGCCAGAAACTTTTTTATAATTCACCCACAGTTGCTGTCCGTATATATTACTGCAGAAAGTACGAAAGAGTGTCTTTAGCTTTACTTGTACAGAATCGAAAGTTCTTTATGGTCATATTCGCTTTAGCACACAGGCTTCGAGATTGTTTTCTTATATCCGAGTCATCACTCAAGAAGCTGGTAATAGTTTGACCCAAATACTTAAACTCTTGCACTTCCTCAATTACTTCACCATTCATTTTAAACCTTATATCAGCTGGCTGATTACAGCTTTTTAGGATGAAATTGCATAACCTTAGTTTTTGTAACATTAAAAAGAATATCATGTTTCTGCGAATACACTTCGCAGACTTTTAGTAGCCGATCCAGACCTTTAACAGAGGGACTTATTAACACCATATCATCGGCATAAACTAAATTATTTATCCTTGTGTTATCTATACAACATCCCACTGTTGCCTCATTAAGTGAAGCAATTAATCCGTCGATATACACATTAAACAGCATAGGGGAGAGCAAGGAGCCTTGTCTCACCCCGAAGAGGAGCCAAAACACTCGGATAGTACATTGCCCCACCTAACAGTGAAAGATTGGTGGGAATACCAAAATTTCAATAAATTTAATATGTACATTGGAACCTTCCTGTCTTCTAGTTTTGCAAATAATATATTGTGGTTCACCCTATCATATGCCTTGCTTATATCTAGGAAACAGCTATTAATAGTTGAATTACTGTCAATGTATTTAGATATTGTTTCTTTAAGTACATAGATACACAGGTCAGTTGAGTGGGACCTTTTAAAGCCAAACTGATTAGGAGATGTCCATAAGAAATCATTTAATCGGCGTAACAAGAGTTTTTCTAGTAGTTTCGAGAAGCAGGAAGCCACAGAAATAGGCCTGTAATTATTGCTGGACAGAATGTCTCCGTACTTATTTTTGACCAGGGGCAAGATATATATACCCTCATGAACTCTGCAGAGATATAGCTATGAGCCAGCATGGCTGATAGGAGCAATGATATATGCAGACATACTACGTCATTTGCATATTTTAAGTGCTCATTCGATAAGTCATCTACCCCTGACGCAGAACCAGTCTTTAACTCTTTAATTAACCTCTACTTCAGAAAATGATATCAAAGTATTTTCCCTTGTCCCTCCCACAATCGTTTCGAATGTTAGAATAGTGGTTTTTCCACAGCTTTGCAATTTCATCCTCCCCCGACACCCCATCGATTGTCGGAGGGAGGACATTTTTGACACCCGTTTGATTCTTAACAAATTTCCAAAATTTGTTATTATCGTTATTTATGCGAGCTTTACAGGCTTTTGATACTCGAATAGACTCTTCTTCCTCTTTACATCGCCTTATGGCCGCCTTATACTGACCCCGACTTTTACACATTCAAGTATACTGGTCCTAATCTGGGTCTACCATGAAAGCACCACAAATCATAGGCGTCTTTCGATTCCCTCTTCAGGGGGGCAATAAAATCATTCCATCCAGGAATAATCTTAGTATGATAGTTGTAAGATTTGATCAGGGGGCTTCCTGCTTCTCTTAACAGGGATATTATCTTACTATAATACCTATCTATGAGTTTACAGTGAGAATCATTTGAGCAAGGATTATTACAGGCAAGGTGCAAAATTTCTAAATTATTAAAGAGGTGACTTGTTCTGTCTTTGTATTCTATTCTCTGCTGCATCGTAACATTGGACCAATCGACGCGATTATTCTTACCTATTGAGTTCTTGTTAAGTCGTGTTGCGCATAAATTGGTTAATTAATATTTCTAATGGTCTATGATCAGAAAGAAGGAAATCATGCAGAATATGAACTCTAACAATTCGATCCTTTAGATTATTACTAGTGAGACAATGATCAATCCACCTGGTGGTACCACTCATATCACTAACGTATGTAAAATTACCTCTGGCTACCCTTAATACATCTACATCACTTATACTTAAATTGGCCGACTCGCACATGTTACCCAATTCTACAAAGAATTCCGAGTTCACATGTGCGTTAAAGTCCCCCATTATTATACAGTGAGAATATTTGGGGTTATCTGATAATGACTTAATTTTGTACAGCAAATCAATGCATTCATCTAGATTACTGCCGTTGTTATATGGTAAACAGCAGTTTCCAATTAATATGCAATCATTGTTCACTTGTAATTCAATGCCTAACAACTTTACATTATCGCTTGTTAAAAATTTTATGTTTTGACAAATTTTTCCTTATTAAGAAAGCAACACCACCAAAAGGCCTACCCTACCGTATATTATTCATCTGACAAGTCTACTGCTGATGACGCATGGTACATAAAGTCATCATGGATGGTAGAGAGGAATTTTAGCTCTTGCTTAGGTAGCCAGTGCTCCTGCAGGAGTATCAAATCTGCACTGTCGCAGATTTTATGAACATCTACAGTTGAATTCCTCACTGACCTTACATTATATGAGACTATTTTCAACAAGTTATCCGCCATGACTGATAGAGAATTTATTATTAGTAAGATTATTATTATTTTACACAGTACAACTTTCAGGCATTACCGTTAGGGCACCTATTATTATTATTATTATTATTATTATTATTATTATTATTTTGCCTGTTATTAAATCTCCTGGAAAAGTGAATATATAAATATATATATATATATATATATATACATATATATATATACACCTTTGGTTAGCTTCGGCCCGAATTGTTCATTCTGACGAAGGTCAAGCTTTTCACTATACACCACTGAGGCGCATAAGGTATATATATATATATATATATATATATATATATATATATACTTTCTTCTAAACACTATATCATAACATTACTGTGGAAAATAAGATATTTTAACGGTATGCGCTGTTTTAAATTACAATTTTATGATCTGTTCAACAGATAAATTTGTATATTAAGACAGAATTTGATTTAAATAACTCGTTCGTTTGAATAATTCCCGAATTGTAAACGGCGAAAAATTAATAAGTTAGCCCTACATTAAAATCTATTTTTAATATAAAGTTTAAAGAATATTCTTTATAATAAGAATTAAAGATATATTTGTATCTTAAGACAAAAAATTTGTTTTTGCATTAAATCTGGTTTATCATATTTGAGCTTTTGTTTAAAAGAGCCCCTCCCTCACAGCACATTGGCTTCGTGGTGGTTTTCTGCTACGAGAAGCTCAATAGGTTAAACTATTGGCGTTGCCGTTTTTTGAGATTTTAGCGATTTACCTTGGTCTCATGAATGTATTTGTTTATGCTTAATAGCTTTGTATATTAATTGGGTCGTTGTTTGAGACCTTACTGGTCTAATGGTGTTGGTGGTGGTGCTGTGTTGATGGTTTGGGTTATGCGAAGTAGTCTAAGGATGGGATATGTAATTTGGTATTGGGATATATCAAATCTTCTTTACATGCATCTGTTTAAGTTATATACAAAGTGTGTGTGTGTGTGTGTGTGTGCGCGCGCGCGCGCGCGCTTTTAATTCAATAAATATATAATTTTTTTCGTTTTCTTTCGTTTTTTATTTGTGGGCCGAGCAATTCCATATATATATATATATATATATATATATATATATACACACTCCTTATGATTAATCCCTCCTAATCCAGATTAAGCCAACTGACTGATTAAGACTTCTAAGACAACTGAGGCTGCCAAGAGTTTCAGTATGCGTCGAGATATGCTAGCGAAAAGACCTTTTCCTCTCCTCTCTCTTTGGCTACCTTCCTATGTCAGGTTAGGGTACCCCTTTTAGAGGGAGATCATTCTTTCGGACCAATCCCCTCTCCCCCTTCATGCAGCTTCTCCCTCCTCCTCGACGGGTGAGATGGGGCCAACCCACCCTCCTCCATTTGCAACAATTGATCAACATTTCATTGCAATTGCACTCTATCATTTTGCGTTCATACTACTGAAGACATAGTTCAGTGGTTCCTTTTTGTTAGACAGGAAAGAACTAAGTCAGAAGCTAATCCAAAAATTTATGATGTTTCTACAGTCGTTGCCCAAAAAATAAAGACTATGGGATCGTGCTTCTATTCCAACTAGCCATCATGAGACCATAACGCAGCGCATCCAAGGTTTCTACGAAAAATATCAAAATGTCTTGAAACAATTCAAAAGGAGGAAAGACCAATCATCCTATCAAGCATTGCTTCACAAATTTAAACTTGACTCAGTGAAACTCTTTGATAGAGCTTCTTGTAAATGTGAAGACTTCCTAACATGTCATTGTGAGAAAGACCGAAAAGTTCCTGTTCTGGAAAGGGAGTTCCTTAATGACCAACGAACGTCTCGAAAAATGATGATTGGATCCGTAGATAAAATGGTCACCAAAAAGATGACAAAAAGGAAAAGGCTACACAAAAGTATGAGGAATATACAGCACGACTCTCGAAAGGAATGAAAGAATTTGATAGTGTTGCAACTGTTTCTTCAAGTTCGAGCGAAACGGGCAGAAGCGGTGAGCCATTTAAACTCAAGACAAAGCCATTAATTAGTCCCGGACCTTCACAAATGAGAATGCGGTTGCCAGCAGTGGGTAGAGAATGCGATTGAAGAGGAATATCTGACCGTGTTGGGGTAGCTCTTGCATCTGCTGTTTTTCAAGATTTAAAATTAATTAGTAGTGAAGATACTTCTTCAGTGATTGACGGAAGCAAGATAAGACGAGAAAGGAGCAAGATTAGAAAAGATCTCTCTGAAGATACCTCAACTTTCAGTTCAAGTGATCATGTTATGGGTCTCTACTTTGATGGAAGAAAAGATCGAACAAACATTATGATAATGAAAGGTAGTATCATTCTAGGATTACTATGGAAGAGCGTATTGTCCTTTTGAAAGAACCAGGCTCAACTTACTTCGGCCACATATCTCCAGAATTGAGCAGAGCAAAAAGCATTTATAAAGGCATTTTGGAGTTCTTGGGATGCAAAAATATCAGTGCTAGAAATATTGTTGCCATTGGCTGAGATGGCACTGCAGTCAATCCTGGAATAAAAGGAGGTATGTTAAAAAAATTGGAGCAGAACTTAAACAAACCCTTTCACTGGCTCTTTCATTTTAATGAGTTACCATTCAGGCATTTGTTAGAACAACTCGATGTGCCCTCCTATGGTCCACGAGAAATGTCAGGACGAATTGGAAAATAATTAAAATTTGTCAACCAACCAATAGTTAAGTTCGTTGCCGTGGAAGGAAATCCTCTTCCAATTATTGATTCTGATGATCTAAGTACAGATCAATTATACATCTATAAAGCTTCTCAGGCCATTACTTCTGGGTGTTGCAGCAATGACTTAGCAAATCTTCAACCTGGGCCAATGGTCCAATCCAGATAGTTGACTACTGCTAACCGCATCCTGTATTTCTGCATGGGATGTGAAAATCCGATGGATAGCTTAAAACTGCTGGTAGAATAAATCGTCAAAGTTTATGCTCCAATGCGGTTCACGATCAAGACAAAACCATGGTGCTATGATGGTCCTCGTCACCTGTGGCAGATGATAACTTATTCAAGATACCTAACAAAGGAGCTTAGAGATATTGTTGATAAAGTTATCATTCGTAACGGCTACTTTGCGCATCAAGAGAACCTTCTTCTTGCAATGATTTCTGATAACCGGCCAAACATTCGAAAATTGGCAATACGAAGAATCGAAGTGGCAAGATCTCAAGCTGAAAAAATGAAAAGCATTCGCGAGTTTAGTGTACCGAAGTTAATTTTCATGCACTTGACTACACTGATATTATATTTTGGACAGATAGTCCCATCAGGCTTGAGCCACCATTGACAAAACACTTAACCAAAGAGGAGTTGACATCATTGGCTGAGAACACTAGCGAAGAAAAATTAAAACTCTTTCAATTTCCATGTCATACACAAGCAGTAGAAAGGAGTATCAAACTTGTAACAGAAACGGCAAGAGCAGTTTATGGAAGTGAGAGGAGAGATGGCTACGTTAAAACCAAAATTGCATCTCAAGCAATAATGAAATCATTTGAAACCAAGAGAGACTGCCAAACTGAATAAGAAGCTTTCTAAATTATTGTGGTAGGTGGGTTTGGGTGGAACTCAAAGGGCAACTACCTCCACGTGGTGAGTTCTGGGTAATTTAAGCCGAGATATGCATGACTCGTATCTACCTTAAATTAGCGGAGAGCTGCTCCAATAAACCAATATATTTAAAGTCATGCAGCTACGTTATGAGCTTCTAAAAGAAAACTGAATCACTGAATGACGCTTAACATCAACCAATCAACGAAAGCAATAAAAACTCCTATTTTTTGTTAGTATTTTTCATGAAATACCAAATTTTCCAAATTTCTGTGAGGAATGGGAAAAAAGTGTATAAGGATAAAGTTAAAGAACATAAATAGACAAATCAAATTAAACAAAAATGATCTTCCTAGCATAAACACAAAGGAAGATACGCTTAAATCTTTGAATGTTTCCTTAATTTTTGGGGGAACATGAAAGGCAGTCTTCGACCTCCTTCAGGCCGGTGAAGTTGATGTCGCAGGTAACTAATATTTTACAGATTTCTTATTGGTACCACAGACTAACTTTTGGGTGCCCCTACAAAACTGAATTCTATAAAAAGTTTTTTCACTCCACCCTACTAGACACTCGTGTAAAGCTATTGTGGCTCCCTCATTTTCTTCTAACTTTCCTTGTAACTCTCTCCCATTCATATATATCATCAACTAATAAATTAAACAACATCAAATAAACAAGGCTGTGCTGAGAATGTATTCATAACACTGGTATGCATCAATTTTGCAGTCAAGGGTTTTGTAAGTGATTCTTATAGAGTGTTTCCTGCTGATTTCGAATCTGCAATCCGTTTTTCTCAATCAGCTCAGGTTATCCGGCTATGGCCTCATAAGTAAAATAGAATTTCTCGTGATTTTGTCAAAGCGGAATTGGAACAGTAACATCTATCATCACTTGTTTCACTTGTATAATATCTTTTTTTACTTTTCAGGCATATAGATAAAATATTTCATAATGAATAGAGCGTGTAAAAATGATCCCAATAGATTCTGCTACATATGTGGGACGGTTACCATGCCAAATAACCAGTCCCAAATCACTAAATTTGTGAAGACAATGTATAGAGCATACTTTGGAATTAAGCTAGGGGACCAGGACAAAAATTTCGCCCCTCATATGTGCTGCAAGACGTGCATTGAAAATTTGAGAAGATGTAGCAAAGGCAGAGCGAAATCTTTGCCTTTTGGAATTCTTATGATTTGGAGAGAAGGAAAGGATCACGTGACAGATTGCTATTTCTGCATGACAAACCTCCAAGGTGGGCTTATAAATTTATTTTTCTTAAATATTTTGAAATCCTCGTATGAAACTTGACATAATATTCACCATAATGTAATATTCACCATATATAGCATAGTATTCACCATAATGGTAATCATACATTTACATATACATATTGTTATAGAAAATACATTTACACATACATATTGTTATACAAGTTACATTTACATATACAATGATTGTATATTTTCTTTCTTTTTCATCCATATTGTCCCGGAAGGGACAATATGAATGAAAAAGAAAGAAAATATACAGACTCCATCGACCTATTTCATATCTTACAGACCGCAGCCTTCCCTCACGAGCCGCCACTGTCTGAATGCTTCTTCTATTTCATATGCAAGTTTTATATCCATGTTTCTGTGTTTCTATTTTCAGGAGTTAACAAGAAGAATAAACACATTGTTGTATACCCTGACATTCCTTCTGCTATGAGACCTGTACCCCATGGTCCTGGAATTCCAATACCCGACCCACCTCAAACCCTGGACTTCGATGATTCTGATGATGAATCAATGACCAATGCCAATGACCAGTCCCAGGCGTATATACCTCAAAATACCGCTTCAAATGAGCCGAGGCCTCTCAACCAGGCCAAACTTAATGATCTTACCAGGGATTTAGGACTTTCCAAATTAGCTGCCGAGATCTTGGGCTCACGACTTCGAGAGGACAACTTGCTGGCTCCGGGAACAACATTCTCCTGGTATAGGAAACGAGAGGAAGAATTCCGCAAGTTTTTTGCAGTGCACGAAAATACCTCTTCCTTAGTGTACTGCTGCAATGTTGAGGGGCTAATCGAATCCTTGGGCCTGCCATATAACGCATCAGAATGGAGGCTATTTATAGACTCGTCTAAACGAAGTTTGAAAGAAGTACTTCTCAACATTGGGAATAGGGTTGCATCAGTCCCTGTAGCACATTTCGTACAACTTACTGAGAGCTACGATAACATGAAAATTTTACTGGATGCTCTCGTATACGACCAACATAACTGGAGGATCTGTGGAGATTTGAAGGTAATACTAATATCATAAGTAAACTATTGCTATTGACTATGTTGTTTTTCCAAAGGTTATTTGAGAGCGTATAAGAACACTTAACTTCCCCACAGAAGTGATACAGTCCAATGCATAGATTTTTTTATCTGATAGAACAAATTCTCTAAATTCTTTAAATATTTTCATTTTTTTTCAGATTGTGGCATTTGTATTGGGAATGCAAGGGGGATACACGAAATACCCATGTTTCCTCTGCAAATGGGATAGCCGAGCGGATGAGAAGCACTATGCACAGCGTGAATGGGCATCCAGAGAGAATTTTGAACCTGGGTCGCATAATGTCGTTTCAGTGCCCCTTGTACCACCAACAAAAATTTTGCTCCCACCACTTCATATTAAGCTGGGCTTGATGAAAAATTTCATTAAATCAATGAATAAGGAGGGTTCAGCATTCCGATATCTCGAGAGTAAATTTCCTCATATATCTGTTGCTAAACTAAATGCTGGGGTTTTTGATGGTCCTCAAATTCGAACTTTGATCAAGGATACTCAGTTCGAAAACACAATGACTCCAACTGAGAAGAATGCCTGGCAGGCATTCAAATCAGTTGTCACTGATTTTCTTGGCAAGCGTAGAAGTCCAGAATACGAGTCCGTTGTCGAAAACTTGATGGAAGCTTTCAAAGCTCATGGGTCGCGCATGTCCATAAAAATGCACTTTTTGTGGTCCCACTTGGACTATTTTCCTGAAAATTGCGGGGATTATAGTGAGGAACAGGGTGAACGATTTCACCAAGATATCAAAATAATGGAAGAGAGGTACCAGGGAAACTGGGATATCAATATGCTGGCGGACTATTGCTGGTGTTTGAAGCGAGACGTGCCCGAAGAAAAACACAGACGGAAAGCCAAAAAAACTTCCTTCCTTCCTCAATAAACTTTTTTCCATATTCATTGTATGAATTAAAGTATTTATTCACACAATGTTTTCATTTTTCACGAGTGTTCTTATAATATTACTCGTATCTACAGTGTTTAAGCTAAAAAAATTAATAAATTTGGGGATAAGATTGGACTTATAATAAATGGCCAATAGAGGAAAAACCTGACCTGATTGAGGAAAACCAATGTCATTTTCGAATTCAGCATGGTCGAATTATATAATATGAGTTGAAAAAACCCTCACAGCAGAAACAAAAATTTCAATGCATACCAGTGTAATACATACAATTAAAAAATAATGGATATAAATTTGGCGGGTATAACATTTTTATTTTTAGATTTAGCAGAAGCATATACAGAGAAGTTGAGGGATTTTTTTCAAGGTATCATACTACACCTAGTCATAGGTAGCTAGTATTTATTTACGTTACTATAATAATATTTCTCTATTTTGATGGTTGTTCACAATCCCTTCTAATTTTCGTAATAAATTTTACTAATCTTTTTATTTTTCTAGTTAATTTTTCTTGCGCGGCTCAAACACAGCATTTGCAGTAATCACGCACATTGCATCTGGTCATGGATGAGACAATTCGGACACAAAATCTGTGATGTGTATTAATAATAATAATAATAATAATAATAATACCTAAAAAGGTAATAAATTCGTTTGAACATTTAGTGAACAAATCAAAACAAAACAACCTTTATTTCAGACTCAACAGATACAAACATTTACAAAGAGTTCATAGTACAGCGATAGTTGTCGAAGCAGTGTCCACGTATGTCAATGAAACACTATACATAATAATTAATGAACATACATCTGCCTACGCCAGTGCTCCATTTCTTCAAACATAATACCGGTCAAAGCTATTGGCATATTTTTATTATTGATTTTAGAATTTTAACCGTTTATTATTGGCACCAAAACAACATTGTATCCAGCAAAACACCATATATATCAGTTAACCTGTAAAGCACATAGCTAACAAAGGCACTATTCTAACACAAGTATGTTTCAGAGGTCCAGCAGATATATTATTAGTGTCACATAATTTCTTACAACCTAAATATTTATGGCTGTTTAGTCTCATGTACACCAACTTTTACAAGGGGCATCATAATCAGTATCATAAAATACTAATTTTTGCCAACTTTTTTTAACTTTTGCGGATTATTATGAACTTCTGAGCTTTTACAAGTTTTTGTGAACTTTTTTCTATTTTCACGAATTTTACGATTTTTTAAAGCTACAGTGTAGTGTGTAAAAAAATATGCTGTGGTGGTCAAGCGGGTAACTGACTCACTGGTATTTGAGGCGATATCTGCCCAGTATCCTTCACCGTCTGAGCAGATGCCGGTAGTTTTCTGTAAGAAGCACAGTGATGAATAACACACTGTAGTATTCGTTCCATAACTTGAGTATATTATCAGTCCCTATTACATTTCACTGTTAACAGAGAGAAACACCACCTTATTACTTTTTGCTTTAATTATTACCGAAAGTCTCATGGATTCTCACTGGCAAGTTTTCTAACTAGAGTATTCCTCTTTTACTCATCCTCATTATTTTTTATACACCTTAATGCGTATTTGAACCGGGCATTAACCCTCTGTTTTTGTTCTAATACAGGCGCGTTTCCTCGACCACCATTCACATTTCACACCACAATAAAAAAGCATCTCAGGCTTGCACTGCAAAAACTATACAAACTACAGGCACTTGCAAACTCAAGCACACCGTTTACACAAGTTTGTATGTTTAAATTGTTATAATTTGAATATTTTATGATAACAGATCTCATATAAAACACTTCAGATTGTGCACAAACGGTGATTGAAACATTTTTCAATCTCACTATATGTGTTGAATATTCCAAACGCTTTTTACAATTGTATTAAACAAATGTATGTTTAGTCAGTTCTAGCACATTAAAGTAGCCTTGTAAATCGGGACACATACATTAAAGACGATTCATACCAGGCTGTCCATGACGTAGTCTGTGTCATAACCCTGCATCCACTCGATCAACGAAGATAAGCAACAATGGGTCTAGGTAGTACCTGGGTGGCAGACCGATTTTAAGTAGCATAGTTATGCATAAGGAATCAATTATTGTTGGGGAACTTTAACTGTCCAAATATTTCGTCATCTTAAACAGTGATGCAGATATACGTTTGATAGATTTTCTACAACACACACACACACACACACACACACACACTAGCGCGTCTTCGTATAATCCAGATACCGACTTTCTAAAGTCCATATATCTGAAAAACTAATTAGCAAACTTAATTTAATCTAACTTCAGTGCCATCGAACAGAGGGGGGTGTGATAAGCGTTTGAAGCGCAACTGAGGACTCGACGGATGTTTTCTGTTAGGTTATTAAATAGTGAAGTACTCGCTAATCTAACCTAACCTAACAAAAATTTAACTAACCTAACGTAATGAAGATCAACATTTTTCCGGACAATAAAAAATATTTCTCGGTTTTTATATAATTTTTTAATCTTCCGAGGTACCAAAAGTGCTACCTCACAAACATGAGTTCTGATGTTATTTTATTTATTTTGATTGGGTCCAGAATCTCAGCTGAACCTTGAACGGCCAAGCTCTGAGGGGCTACTTTAACTTGTAGCCTAAGTTAAGCTAGACTAAAACAAACCTACGGACTTGGAGGTCCTCTTAGGTCCTACCTCAGGGTTGCTGACTCGATGTGGGCCTATTTTAAGCCTCATTAGCATAAAATTTAGAAAACAAAACAAAAGGGGCACTATTTATAGTCTTCTTTCTAAACTTTCTAAACCTTGCAACAACAACAACACGACCTGCACTACTGCACGATGCAACAATCTTGTATCTAAACAACCAAACTGAATTGCAAGAGAGCTCTCTATAAGACCACGCTCCGTAAGTGCCGTATTCAAGAAACGAGTAGAAAGGACACGCCAGTGCCCCCAAAAAATGATGCCACAAGAGTGCCCAAACAATGATGCCACAAGAACCCAAAAATGCTAGTTCTAAATTATGTGAATTTTTCATTAACCTTACAAATATGAGATGGATATATACTGTATACACCTTAACTTAATAAATACAAGCAATGCTGCATCAATCAGCTTAGTCATCATATCGCCCTGGGACAACAGTGGCTCTTCCTCTTCTAGATTTTCTGACACTCCTCACCGAAGAGGCACTGTTGTCATTACCTTCTGCAAGTTTAGCCAAGCCTTCTCCATGAGGCTGTAACCCAAATGCTTCATCTTGACTATCCGTGTTTTTGCTGATTTCTAAAGCATAGAGTTTTTATATACAGTAGGTCTCTTTAATTTTCCTCCTGAAGTCTTTACCAGTGCAGACCGAACTAAATTGTCTTTGCCAACAAACAACCCTTCAATTATGCCAAGCTTCCAGCATTGCTTTGGCCTTTCATCCCCAATCATTACCACTTCTCCCACCTTGATACAATTTACATTGGAGCCCTTTACATTGCCTGATGGGTAATAATTGAGTTCTGGCAAGTATTTCATCTGCCACCTCTTCCATAACTGATTTTGTAGCTCTTCAAGGTATTTGGATCTTCTGATTAACTCTTCTTGACTGCTCTGGATAGGCTGTAAGTCTATTGGCAAAATGGGGCTTGATGTTAATCATTTACCACAGAGAAAATGATTTGGTGTCAATGGCTCTGCATTCTACATACTCTTCTAAACAAAGGTGATGAACCTGCTGTTCACCATTGCTTCTACTTCACACAAAACAGTGCAGAATTCTTTGCTCAAATGAGCATTAGCCCAAAGTTTAATGAACACTTTACAATTCTCCCTAGACCTTTCCCAAAATCCTTCCCACCATAATGCCCTCTCGACAATAAACTCCCACTGTACCCCATGGTGTGAAAAGTAGGATTGGAATCCCTCCTCTTTCAGCAAGGACCAAACTTCTTGGAGTTCCTTTGCAACCTTTTTGAAGGTTTTTGCATTATCAGATATGATTTTATTTTTATCACAAACCTTTTAAAGGCCAAAAGAACTACTTCACTATTTAAGTTGCTTACCAACAGGGCCGTTTCCTGGCATAAGCAGACTAAGCGGCCGCTTAAGGCCCCGCTGCTACTAGGGGGCCCCTAGACAGGCTCCCAGGTCACAGCTCAGTGGGCAACAATAGGAATATAGCTGAAGTTATTATTAATATTATTCTTATTATTATTATCATTATTATTATTATTATTATATTGTCGTATTAATTAAAGTTTTTGTATGAGACAAATGTGATAAAACGGAGACAAACGAAACGTTTTGGTCGTTATGTGTAAATAACAATTGTGAGATCTTATTTCTATATTATTTAACTTTGTTCTTACTATATGCTTATACTTTCCTAGATGCTTAATTTTTCTAGTATTGTAAAACATTATTTCACTAATTTACTAATTATTAAGAGATATTGTAACACTTTAAAACCTAGGATTATTTTCGTTATGTTTTCAAGTTTATTAATTCTTTCCTCATCTTTTTCAGATAATGTGAATTTTGTTGGTTAAAACCTAAATGGTCTGATTATTTCAATGTATTTGATTAACGTTACAATTATAACAATTATTATTATTATTATTATTATTATTATTATCATCATTATTATCATGATTATTATTATTTAGCAGATTAGTTTTGGTTAACTAGATGTGACTTCGTGCATCTTGGAAAATGAAACATTATCCATCAGGAACTGAAAAACGGAAAAAGAAGAAAATAGAGGAGGAGAAGCTTTCCAGTAGCACAGGTGAGATGTGCCACTTGTATATTCTTATGATTACAGTTCAGGCAACTAGGTTAGGTAGACCATCAAGCTTGGCAAGTGCTCAGGAATCGTGTAGAGTAAGCTAGTCTCTGTAATATTTATAATATTTCGAAATGTGAAATTTAATGGATCACATCACCTCAAATTCTGTTCACACAGATCAATTATCAAACAAGATAAGAAAGAGTATTTTAGCAAAAATTAACAGAATATGTAATGTTATGTTCTTCTCAGGAGCACTACTGAAATATTTGGAAAAGCCATCCTCAGCAAAGCCTGATGAGCATCATGAGCCGACAGAAGGACCATCCTCTATGCAACCTCAAACACCAGTAGAAGTAGAGCCTGATGAACCAACAAGTGGCCCATCTTCTGTTCAGCTTCAAACACCACACACAGGCATTTCTACTGAGCAACAAGAACCAAGATCTGCTCCACCGCTTGATCCGTATGACTGGCCAGTTGTCCTGTCAGATGCCTTGAAGACAGATCTGGTGTCTCGAGGACCATTTCAAATCAGTCCAGATTTCACATTCCCTAAAAGAGAGGACGGTAGAAGCGTTCATCACCATTACATGTACAGAACATTAATTAATGGGGGAAAAATAAAGCAAAGCTGGATGATGTACTCTAGAAGGAATGATGCTCTTTATTGCTTCTACTGCAAGTTGTTTTCAAGGAAGTCGTACAAACTAATTACGGATGGAATTTCAGACTGGATAAACGTTGGTTCGCTTCTGAAAGGCCATGAAAATAGTTCAGAACATGCAGATAACATGGCAACATGGAAGGATCTGGAACTGCGGCTAAAAACTGGGAGGACCATTGACCAAACTGAAATGTCATTAATGGAGGTAGAGCGAAGACGCTGGCGAGATGTTCTCATACGTCTTGTAAGTATAATCCAATCACTGGCAGAGAGAAACCTTGCCTTCAGAGGGTCTTCCTCTACATTGTACAATCGAGACAATGGCAACTTCTTGGAGGAGGTTGAGATGCTTGCCAAATTTGATCCAGTGATGAAACAACACATCAACAGAGTCGAAAGTGGCCAATATAGTCATTCAAGTTACCTAGGAAACATCATTCAAAATGAGTTCATTGGGTCCATTAGTGGGAAGATCTTGGATGCCATTGTTGCAGAAATAAAACAAGCTAAATATTACTCACTCATTTTAGACTGCACTCCAGACATAAGCCACCAAGAACAGATGTCGATTATTATCAGAACTGTTAAAATGGGTGAAGTACCAGAAATAAAAGAATACTTCTTGGGCTTTCTTGAGGCTTCAGAAAGTACAGGCCTGGGTTTATCAGTTCTGATTCTGAAGAGACTAGATGAACTGAATATTCACTTTGATGACTGCAGAGGACAGTCATATGACAACGGAGCGAACATGAAGGAAGGGCAAAAACAAAGGTGTTAAGGCAAGGTTATTAGAGAAGAACTGTCGTGCACTCTATGTTCCATGTGGGGCTCACACTCTGAATCTTGTAGTGGCTGATGCAGCTAAAGCTTCCACAGACGCCATCAGCCTCTTTGGCAACGTACAAAAATTGTACAACCTTTTTGCAAGTCTTGGAGTGAAACCAGGTGGGAGAGCCGGCTTAAAAGCATTGAGGCTGTGCGCTACCAGAGCCACAACATCAGAGAGGCCCTGTTGGAAGTCAGAAACTATGCCACAGATGCCATAGCCAGGAATGAAGCACAAGCACTTGCAGAGGAGGTAGGGTCTTATTTAGGCTGACCATATTTCCTTGAGACAAAAACGGGACATTGGGATGGCAAAAAAGGGACGGGGGTTATGTAATATTCTGTATTCATGAAAAAGTAAGTACATAAACATATTGAGCTTACAATTATTCTTCAGTGACAGAACCCATACAAAAACCCATACAAAACGGTACTGTCCCGTTCAAAACGGTACGTATGGTCAGCCTAGTCTTATTGCTTTCAGATTTGCACAGTAGTATGGTATGACATTTTTCATGCAGTTAACCCTGTGAGCAAACTTTTGCAGTCTCCTTCAATGCGGTACGATGTGGCAGTCAACCTCCTCACAAAAACAAAAGACTCACTCACCAACCACAGAAACATAGGTTTTGTTGCAGCACAAGTCGTAGCTAGGGACATATGTGAGGAAATGAATGTGGAGGCTGTGCTGAAGGAAAAGAGGCTCAGATCCACAAAAAAGCACTTTTCTTACGAAGCTCCTGGCGAACCATTCACAGAAGCCTTAAAGAGGCTGGAAGTCAAATTTTTCGATGTGGTGGTGGATTGTGCCATCGGGTAAATAAATGAGAGATTCAAAACATTAGATGATGTGAGGGACATATTTGGGGTTCTCCTAAACTTCACAATGAACAAGGAAGACTTGTCCTGCAAGTGTGAAAGGCTCTCGAAGATACTGAGCTCTGGAGCTGACTCTGACATTGATGGAAGAGAACTGGCCCTCGAAATTAAGAACTTGCCGACGTTACCTTCACACAACATGACTGCATTGGAGCTTCTCTCCTTCATTAATCAGAAGCACTAAGAATTGCCTGCACTCTACCTGTGACAGTAGCGTCAGCCGAGAGGAGCTTCTCTAAGATGAAGCTAATCAAGAACTACCTCAGATCATCAATGGGGCAGGATCGCCTCAGTGGCCTTGGCATCATAAGCATCAACCAGGACGTTGGCAGGGAGATTTCATATGATGATGTTATTGATGATTTCGCCCAGAAAAAATCAAGGAGGCAAAAAAATTTGAAGCTACAAACTGTTCTGTATAACTGTTAGCTATTACACGATTGTATCGTAGAGTTAGTAATTGTTTGGTAGTTGATAATTGCATTATTTTTTTATACATACTGTAGTTCTGTGTCATTTATTCTAAATAATGCATAAGCTAATTTTCAGGAATTTCATGAAGAGTATTTTTTCTGTTTGTCTTCTGAAAGTACATATTTGTTGTTTTGGACATAAATGTTTCATTAAAATTATTTCATAATTGTTTTTTATTAACACAACCATTTTTTGTATATGTGTGCTGAAGTGATGTAGTAAGGCGTGAGTTGGTGGATGGAGGGGTGGGGCCTCAAATGGGTATACTGGTCAGGACCCCCTAATGGCTAGAAACGGCCCTGCTTACCAACTCCAAATGGATCCGCAAAGTCTACTCCAACTACATCAAATGGGGCAGTATAGACACACCGTTCTCTTGGAAGTGTAGCCACCCTTTCATGATAAGGCTTTGCACTCCAACGCTTGCAAACCACACATCTATGCAAGACCTTTATTACTACTTGTCCAATTTTGGAAATCCAAAACTGCTGTCTGATCTCTGTTATCACTTCTTTACTCCAGCATGTAACAACTTATCATGGGTACCCAGGATCAAAAGTTCCACAAAGTGCCCCCCAGAAGGTAGAAAAATTTGATGTCTTTTCTCCTCTGGAAGCCCAGAAAACTGTATTCTACCTCCTACTCTCAATAAATCCTGATCCAAAAACACATCCGAACCTTTGAGAACAGAATGTGTTGGTAGAACCTGTATGGAACTGCTGGTGAGCAATTTCCTCTCTTCACCAAATTTTTACTTCTGCACATATACCACCCAGTAGTGCCTGGCTTGTTGAATCTCCTTACTGATCAGAATTCCATCCCTTCTTGTTTCTCCCTTAATGTTGTCTGTAAATCTATATATCCATGCTGTCCTGCTGCATAACTTGACAACTGTTCACAGTGCATTTTCTCATCTCACTCACCCATTCTTCTTCAGCCTGGCGTTCTCCTACAATAGGCTGATTAGAAACCAATTTTCCCTTCCAAGCTTTAGCCACTCTGGCCCATTCCACCACAAACTTGACTGTGCAAGTTCTTTCACTGAAATTCTTCGTGCTGGTAAATCAGCTGGGTTTTGGGTGCCTGGACAATGCTTCCCTTGCTTTGGATCTGTGCGCGCTTGAATTTCCTCCACCCTATTGGCAACAAATTGTTTCCTTGCCTGGGTTCTTAACTATTGCCAAGCTATAGTGGAGTCTGTCCAATAATAGCTTTGAATTTCATAAAGGCCCAAAGAGTTTTGCATTGTAACTGCAAGCCGACTAGCAATGATTGCACCCATCAATTCCAACCTTGGAATAGAAAGCGTTTTCAAAGGTGCTACTCTGCTCTTTGCAACAACCAACCTGCAACTTACTTCCTCTTCAAATGTGCCTATTATATAAATGCAAGTTGCATAAGCTTCCTCACTTGCACCACAAAAGATGTGCAGCTCCAAATTATCTGGACTATTGTTCAACTCTCCAAAGTACCATCTTGGGATTTCAATGTCTCCAAGATGTGCCAATTCTTTGAGCCAATATTTCCACTTTACCACCATATGATCGGGTAAATCTTGGTCCCAACCAAGTCCAATTTCCCAGAGACAAACCAAATTTTTTACTTTATCACAAATGGAGCCAGGAATTCAAAAAGATCAAAGACCTTCGAAGCCAAACTAAGAGCTGTACGTTTTGTCCACCTTGTCTCATTCTCAGCCAGCTCTACTAAAGATTTCCCACTGAAGGAAAACAAATCCTCTCCTTGCTGCCAAACAATGCCTAGCACCTTTGTGTCTATTGCCCACAACTCCTTAATACCAGAATCCTCAATACTTCCTGCTGCATCAGGTCCTACACAGGACTGACTCATAAACTGTTGTAACTGAGAATGATTGGTCTGCCATTTTCTAAGCTCCTTCCCAGCCTCCTTCATTATAGCTCTAGCCTCCATGAATATCTGTTTGCCATTTCTGTATTATCCACTGCAAATCATCAACAAAAATTTTGCCTTATGTGTTCAATAGTATTAGGATAGACTTCAGAATATTTCTTAAAATGGTACTGCATAGTAGCTGCCAACAGAAATGGACTAGAGCTGAGGCCAAACAACACTGACTTCATTCTATATGCTTGAACCTTGGGTTCATTTTTCAACAAGTTTTTCATATCCACCCACAGATAGCTTACTGCATCTCTGTCCTCTGGTTTTAACTTTATCCTCAAAAAGGCTTGCTTCACATCTGCAGTCATTACTACTCTACCAAACCTGAATCTCAGTAACAAGAAAAATAACTCTGCATTTAAATTTTGTCCAGCATCCAAACAGTCATTCAAGGACACACCACCTCTGTCCTTGACTGAGCCATCAAAAACTACCCTCAGTTTGATGGAAGTTTTGTCTCGCCGTACTACTGCATGATGTGGCAGATAATGTGCCTTCTGGCTTACCAGCTCACCTTGCACCTTGCATAGCCCTCTTTTACATAGCTGAGGATGGCCTCATTGTATTCATTTAACAACTCCTCATTTTTCCTTAGCCTGTACAATGAAGTCTCCAACCTCCTATTAGTTCGCAGAAGATTTGAATTGGGTTTGCAAGAATCCTTCCAAGGGAGGCCAACTTCGTAGCAATCATCTCTAAACCCAATACCTTTTTCAAATTGCTCTAAAACCTCCCTGTTCACTGTACTTGCCTGCTTCTCCTGTTTGTCCTTTATGCCAATAGAGTCAAGTTCCCAAAAGGCTTTCAAATGCCTTTCCAAAACATGGCTGTTCTCCTCAGTCTTAACAAAAAGAGCTTTAACCTTTATTTCATTGCAATAGCTATCATGTAGCATCCAGCCTAGCTTGCTTTCAATAGCTACAGGACCTTGAGATGTGCGGACAATGTTGCCGGTGATGAAGTCCCAATAATAGTCAGTTCCAATCAAAAGAGTAATATCTTCTGTTCCTTCAAACTTATTATTGTTCAAATTAATTCCCTTAACTTGCAATTCTTGGACACATGCCATATTTAAACAAGTAGTGACTGGAGCACAAAGTTCCTCAATTTATACAGCTTGGACCTTGATAATGGGACTTTATGGTAACAACCCCTTAACCAGAACTTCTACCTTCTTAACTTTGGTTCGATTGTGAACTAGACCCCAAACCCAGAAATTCTTAAATTTTCCCTCTTAAGTTCTTTAAACTTCAAATTTCTGGAAATTCTGGTCTTAATAAAGCTACACTGGCTATCAATATCAAACAACGCTCTTACAATAGCTTCTCCATCATTACCAATTAATAATACTGCAGCCGTTTGCAATAACCCCCCTTTACTCTTACTCTCTTTCATAGCGGTGGCATGTGCCACTGATGTCTCTACTTCTGGGGTAGGCCCACTAGGATAGTGTTTTCACACAATAATGGCTGATGCCGGCCATGGCATTTTTTGCACAAAATTTTAAATTTACCAAACCTTGCTCTGTGACCTTCCAAAAAACATTTAAAACATGCTGTGGACTTAGTTACCCTGTCCTTTCTCTCCTCAACAGGTAAAGCCTCGGTCATTTCACATTTATATGACTTGTGGTTGCCTTCGCAAAATATGCATTCCTTGATTCCCTTTAATTTATTCTCAAAGGATGCATGTAGAGCTGACACTGTACCTGGGTTATTCCTTTTTGTAGAAACTTTGGTGTTTTCCCAAGTTGTCCATGGACCTAGTTCTAACTTCAAATTCATCATATAACTGCCGTAACTCCTTGACACTATAGGGATTATTAACAGGAGGTAGAGCTAAAAGTTCGCGGAGGTGGCTTTTAATTAAGATCTCTGGCTTACCAAACCGTTTCTTTAATATATTCCAAGCCACGTTATAATTATCCTCTGTTAATGCTAATCCTGCTATTGTCTTTGCTGCCTCCCCTTCCAAGAGGGACTGCAAATAATTAAACTTCTCCACAACACTTAACACTTGACTAGAATGAACTGCTGACTGAAAACTGCCTGCCCATCCTTGTCATTCCTGAATACTCCCAGAAGATGTTTTGAGTACAAGCCTCAGTAATTGAACTGCAGATCTGTTAACCTTAACCTTAACCTCACAAACACTGTTTGTTGAGGGCTGTGTTTCATTATTAGACTTTGTCTCTAACTGTACTGCGCTGCTAAACTCTTTTGCTCTGTGGCACGCTTTAATTATATCATCAATAATCTCTTCAAAGTAAATTATTTCATTTTCCATTTCATCCTCTTCTATAAGGGCCTCAGTTTTAACATTTACTTCGCTTAGAGCAACCTTTTTAGTTTCTAATATGGAAAGCTGCGCAGTCACTAAGCTTAAATCCTCTTGCTCTATGGTAGAATCTATAGTGGCAATGACCTTTGTAATTAGACCTCTGTAGGCCCTTCTCTTTTTAAAAAACTTGTTCAATTCAGCCGCACTCATCTTCAATGCAAACAAACAATTGGGCTCAATGCCAAATAAGCTGAATTGGCCAAAATACTTAACCAAACTGACCAAACTCAAAATTTGCTTTTTGTCAAATAAACTGAATTGCTTGGTTGGGGTACTGACCAACCACCAGTCTGGAATATCAAATTTTCCACCCAAGTAACTGGCACACTGAAGTCTGCAACCTCCACCTACGAACAATAAACCAAATGTAGGCCCAAACCAACCACAGACAAGCGGCCAAGTTTCGCAATGGGGCGACCAAACTTTCTACCCTGGGACCTTAACTCAAATTATGCTTAACCCTTCCAAGCCTAACTTAGGCTACAATTTGCACAATCAGAACTTTGCCGAAAAATAGTCACTGACTCAGTCTTTGGCTAGAATCCGATTACGAAGGACCATGTTATTTTATTTATTTTGATTGGGTTCAGAATCCCAGGTGAGCCTTGAACGGCCAAACTCTGAGGGGCTACTTTAACTTATAGCCTAAGTTAAGCTAGACTAAAACAAACTTACGGACTTGGAGATCCTCTTAGGTCCTACCTCAGGGTTGCTGACTCGATGTGGGCCTACTTTAGGCCTCAGAAGCATGAAATTAAGAAAAAAAACAAAAGGGGCACTATTTATGGTCTTCTTTCTAAACCTTGCAACAACACCACAACCTGCACCTGGAGAGAGTGCAGCGACTCTACAAAGATGATTACCACACTTAGAAACAAATCATACGTTGCCCGTTTAGAAACGTTAAATTTATTCTCACTTGTTAAAAGGCCAATTCGAGAAGATTTAATCTAGGTTTTTAAAATGATTAAAGGCTTTGACAACGTCGAACCCCGAAAAATATTTACCAGATTTTTAAAACATTCTCATCCCTTTTCTGTCCAATTCCCTAACGCAAGGTTAATCAGTATGACAATCTTCCTCAGTCCATCTTTCCCCCTGTCTATGAATTTCAATCTTTCAAACGTACAGTGTCCAGGCATCTCGAAGACCCTGGACTTTGATTTCGGCTATCTCCTCCATTTATTGGGGACATTTTTGCGGGCGCTCACCCTTGGCCTCTCCTTCCTAAATATATATTGTTATATATGGTGCCATTTAAATTATGTTTTATTTTATGATTTATATTTTTTATAGGGGAATATAATTGAAAAGCCTTCTTACCAAAAATACTATATTCCTCAAAAGTTTAACACTAAACAAATCACAATGCGAAGATGAAATTTGACATTCATAAAATTTGTTCAACAATGACACTTCATTATAAGACAATTAAGTGAAATGCACAAGCAATTTAAATATGACTGTTAGACAATTTTAATCTACAATTGGTAGTTATTTAACTGAATACAGCCGTAACTGTAATTCGCAAGACCATTTAAAATGAATGGACCCATACGTAATACGATTTAGATTGAATTATCTTTTGATTAACAATTGTTTCTCTACTCGGCCTTTTGACCGTATTAGCTAGGTGCATAATACATTTTCATAGAATCATTTGGATCCTATCTGGTTAATTGACCATATTAACTGTATAATACCTACTATAATATGTTTAATGCACGCCTTAATTACAATGTTTAACTACTTCCTTTTGGACACTGGTAAATATTCCCTTTTGAATCGGGTTACTTGCTTGTAATTCTACACTAGAATACCGTATACAATTTTTATACATTTATATATCGAATGTAAAGAACTCCGTATCCGTTTTCTGTGTGGAGAAATTTATGATAGACGATTTCTTGAGTCTTTTCAGTTACGAAAAGTAACAGAGAGTTTCTTCCGTTAAATTTTAAGGACAGACTATTTTACGTTTGAATTATTTTGAGCCAACCCTTCCCTTTAAGAGTAATTCACTCAAACTTAGAGGAACACTTTCACTTCTTTTTGCCACACACGATTCCTTATGTATGAATTTAAGTTAAATTTCAGAAGGGGAATTTAATCTAATTTCGTTTCATTTTTGGGGAGAACTAATTCCTATTTGTTTTTAGGAATTTTAACTCGAATCTGTTTGAGACTCAAGCCACATTTGGATAAGTAAAGGTTTTGTGTGGGAACATTCCTAAACAAGCCTTCAGATGCACTGATTCTATTCCTGTAAGGGTGGTCGCTTCTGCTGTTTTTGCTTTTGCTTTATTTAGTGCCTTTCGCTTCGAATGTTACATTTTAACAAACACATTAATCCCATCGCTTAACTAACATAAATTTTATGCTACGTTATTTAGCCGTATGTAAAAATTATTTTCATATAAGATTTATCTCTTCTAACTGCTTATAGCTTTAAATGTACTTTTTGTACAATAACTTCTCTTTTTGGGCCATGATTAACTGTTGTCGGCGCGAGGCTGCCAGGCGTAAGATGTACTTAGCCTTTTACATCAACTTGCTAATTAATTCATTCTATAATTCTTTCATAGCATTAAGAATGTCCAGCATGTCAGCAATAAATAATCTGATAGGTTAACAATCTAACTCTAACGGAGTTTTCCCGTTTATACAAAAGTATAGGGTGATCCAGAGAAATGGGACCCAAAAGAAACCCCTGTAACTCTTAAAGTATAAGTCCTTTTATAAACTCATACGCATCATTCGAAAGACGATAGTTACAAGTTTGTACGGGATTGTATAGGTTTTGACAATACAAGACAAGATAAGATACAAAACAAAATAAAAGTGTTAGTTAAAACTAACCCTTCAAGATGACTGCATGGACTGTGGAACAGCTGCGTTTCATAACTGAGCAATATTATGAGCATGGAAGAAGTGTAGTTTCAGCTCAAAGATCTTTCAAGACAAATTTTCAGATGTCAAAATCACCTTCTAAGAAAGTAATCCGTCGGTGTGTCAGAAATTTTTCCCTAACTGGCAGCATTGGAAAAAGAAAACCAACTGGAAGAGTGCGCACAGCAAGGATAGACGAGATCATTAACAGAACTCATGAAATTGTACAGGATAATCCTAACATAAGCATCAGACGTGCTTCTCAGCTGTTAGGAGTTGGATATGGAACAACACACCGTATATTCAAGCAAAATTTAATGCTCTTTCCATATAAAATTCAAACAGTGCAACAACTAAACGATGGAGATTTCGCACGAAGACGACAATTCTGTCAATGGATCCAACAGAAGGTAAATGACACCACCAATTTTCTAGCAACTTTGATTATGTCAGACGAAGCCCATTTTCACTTGAATGGAACTGTAAACAAACAAAATTGTCGTTTCTGGGCAACAGAAAATCCATTGAATATTACCGAAGTCCCGTTGCATAGTCAGCGTGTAACTGTTTGGTGTGGTCTTACTGCATCTCAGATCATAGGGCCGTACTTTTTCGAGGATTCCACCGGAAACACGGTCACTGTAAATGGTGATCGCTACGAAAAAATGTTGACCGATTTCCTTATTCCTAAATTAAGAGATCTTTGTCTAGAAAACCACTGGTTCCAACAAGACGGAGCTACCTGCCATACCACGAGGAACTGCATGGCAGTTTTGCGTCAAACGTTTCCAGACGAGTTAATCTCAAGATTTGGAGACGTTGAATGGCCCGCAAGGTCTCCGGATTTTTCTCCCTTAGATTATTATCTCTGGGGATATTTAAAGAGTAGGGTCTACAGAAATAACCCAACGACCTTGCAAGAATTGAAGGCCGCCATCACAAATGAGATACAGGCCATACCACCGCACACTCTTGCAAAAGTGATGCAGAACTTACAAGCGAGAACACTGGAATGCTTGGCAACTAATGGAGCACATTTGAAAGGAGTCATTTTGAAAAAATAAATATTTCATAATAAACTTGTAACTCTACTCTTTCGAATGATATATAGTTTTTATGAAAGGAATTAAATATTAAGAATATTTGGCTTTTTTTAATGGGTCCCATTTATCTGGATCACCCAGTATAATTTATGTTTGACGTCTCATTTTTGAGCGCGAAACTGAATCAAATTTTCATGGCTACACTTTGTTTTAAATTTAATTTCTTACATTTATTTATTTCTCTAATTTTAGGGGTAACCTGTACATGGTATGGTAATAAAAACCCACTCTAGTAGACAGAGTTTATTTCCACAACAGTTTCGATGCCCACTGGCATCCTCTGCGGGTGGATACCCGAAGAGGATGCCAGTGGGCATCGAAACTGTTGTGGAAATAAACTCTGTCTACTAGAGTGGGTTTTTATTATCATATTTTGACCTTCACGTAGAAAAAAGTGAAGTTTTTTTGCATTTATTCTGTACATGGTACTTTATCCAAACTTATTCAGAATTAAATAGACAATTAAATTCATGTCTTATTTCTAAATTACACGGGTATTTAACATGTATGTTTTAAAAGTTATGTACTTAAGAATTTATAAAATTTTCCTTTCACAAACGAAAGAGAAGCCGTCATTGGGGCATTCACGTGGTTATTCCCATGAACAATGTACTTCTTGGTTCGATTGATCAAGTAATTGCTTAATCGACCTTTTTATATTCGCAATATATATATATATATATATATATATATATATATATATATACACGCAAGTAATTAATAAAAAGTTAATTAAATTTTCCGTTTTCTTTCTTTCTTAAACATTCAATTTTAAAGGGAAACTTTTCTAATACAAGTAACTTAAGTGGCTCCTCATTTTAAAAGCGCTTTCGACCAACTTTCTCTTTGTTTATTAGGGTTCGTAAAAATTACTGCAGTTTGTATAAAACGGCTTTTTGTTTCTCTTTTTATTTTACATAAATTGTTCGGTAACGAAAAATTTGCGGCAACTATTTTTAACGTTTTCTTAAAAGTTAATTTTAATTTTTATTTGATTCTACTGTACAGTATATTGCAACTGGGTTTTTAAATAGTGCATTTAAAATTCTGGTTTAAACTATGGAATTCATTTATGATTTTTTTTATGCTTTAAATTTCATATAGTTTGATCAAGAAAAGAGAAAGGAAACAAGAGGAAACGCGGGAAGAGAGGGAACGATCACAAATCAATGAAAACTGCTACCTGGAAGTCAACAGTCTCTCGAAAATGGGTACATATGCCAGCGACGGAACGTTCACTTTTTTCTTGTGAAATACAAGATATCAACTCGTGTCAGTTCGCTCGAGGTGAAAGATGAAAGATGGGGGGGTGGGGGGACGGAGTTTTAGGTGAAGTGAACTAACTTCTTTTTCTCTTCTTTTTTAATTTCACAAAATATTACACATTCACACACGAATGTGTTCGGATTCTAAATTCTAAATTTAAACACGAAACGCGCGTCATTCGATCTTTGTGATACTTCAGCCCAATTTCGGTAAAAATGAGAGAATGTCCTTCATTTTCATTACTTAATAAACCAGTAATGAACCTTGAAAATTTTACTGGAACCTTACAGCTACTGTATTTTATGAAGTAAGAAAACAAGGGATTATATTTTGAACCTGGTTCTTTCATAACGGGTGGGTACACGGGTATCCTGGTTCCCGTTTCATTCCCTACTATATATTATATATATATATATATATATATTATATATATATATATAAAATTTTATTAAAAAAATTGTTTTTAGAGAGGCCTGATTTCATTAAAATAGTGAACTAATAGTGTAATGGGTCACATTAGCTAGTTTGAGCTCTATTCGAGTTTCCGGCCCTCCTCGTTGATGATTATTACCCCACTATCATTGAAAAATTACGAACCAACACATACGACATCGCAACTTAGCCAGAATGATTGTTCTTCAGTACATGCACTAACTGCAACAAAATGGCACTTATTTATAAATTAAATTACACCACCAAAACGTCACTGAAAAGAAGGAAAATTATTAAAACGAACATAGTTTTTTGTAACTTTATTAGATAACACATTCTTATCTTACTTCATTACTTTGTATATATGGGTGTCATAATCTATTTCTACAGTCCATCTCTGTGCTATACCGATACCTATATTCCTTTAGAAATTCATTTCTATACCTATACCTATATTCCAGTGGGAATCGGTGACAATTATGTATAGGGAAGCATGCATAGCCTATTATATATATATTTATATATATATATATATACAGCATACACCAACCTCTTTTATTTATACACCAGCTCTATCCTCTATCCCCGCGAAGAGGGTGGGAAAGGAAGGGGATGGGCAGTTAATGAAAGACATTAACCTCAATATGACAACTTCACTTTGATTTACTCATAATTAAGCAAACTCTAATTACAATTAGCTTGTATTTCTTCTTCTAAAATATATTTGGTAATAATTGTCAGTTATTTAGTCATTTCATGCTATAAGCTCATTAATTAAGCGCTTTAAAAGGATTCCATGAGCATAAAAGCAGAAATAAGCAACTCTCTAAGTTGCTTCTACGATCCACGTTTTGTCTAAAGAAATGAATGCGTTATGGGTCTGTGTTTCCATTGGTGAATATTCATCTCCAAGTATAGCGATCAATAATTTTATTGTATATAATTTATTACATTTATACTATCGTATAAGCAGTGAAATTATTGGTGAATTGATACAGTTTTTATAAAACACGAATATAGTAAGTCAAACAAAAGAAACAATTCTCAAGGTTACTTCCACTGGCGCCCGTCTCGACGCAACAAAATTATTGCTCTCCCCCTCCTTTTTCAATGCACCGATTTGGATTTCGAGCATTTTGTATTAAAAAAATATTTGAAAGGAGTATAGCCTGTGATAATTTATCATAATTTTATCGTCATTAATATTGTTTAACAGCGCTTCTAATCATTTAAGTGGGGAAGCAATGCTTCCATTGCTTCCATGGACCGAACGCCACTGCTATATTCCTTTAGAAATTCATTTCTATACCTATACCATACCTTTAAACAAATTATTCCTATACCTATACCGTTATTACCAGGATAAATTAGTTTCTGTACCTAAATAATATAATACTGTGTGTATATATACACACACACCGTTCTATACTTATTGTCTGTGCTTACCTTACTTGTATATTAGTTTTTAACTGCTTATTTTGTAGCTTTAATACCTGAAATATTATAAGAAAGTAAGAGCATTCGTATCTAAAACTTAAAATGTTCTTTTAAATCCTTTAATGAAAAATTAGATTCATACTCAAATTTAAAGTATTTCTTAAAATTTTGAAGAAACATTTTTGACATTTTATTTTTGCTCACACAAACAAATAAAACGTCTTTTACCTTTTCTTTTAATTTATTTTATTTCTTAATCGACTCAACATAAAATAAAGACCTGGAAAAAGTCTTTCAGAAGAAACTTTGGTAATTGGCAATGATAGGACTTCACTACCACGTTTTTTAATGTCCTAGAAAAACTTCCTTCCACCATCGACCACCGTTACAAATTGTGACAACTTTATACTCGCCTTTTCTTCTTAGACACGAAGTTTAGCCATTACCTACTCAACTTTGACTCCAACTGAATGGCGAATCTATCCTTCACTTTTCTCAAATTTAAACATTGAAAAAATAAAAATAGTCTTAATAATTTTTTAAATACCATCATTTCATATAGAATTTATAATGCATGGCAAGGTATTTCATATATATACACACACACAGTATGTATATATATATATATATATATATATATATATATATACAGGGGTTAACAAAATAATATGAACACCTTGATAAATGGCAGTTTTTATTCTTAATATGGAGTTGGTCCTCCTTTAGCGGCAATAACAGCTGCAATGCGTCGGGAAATTGATTCATACAGCTTTTGGACAGTGGCTAGAGGAATCCTGAGCCATTCTTCGAGCAAACCCTGCTCCAGTTCCTCCAAAGACGCCGGCGGTGGGAATCGGCTTCTGACCTGCTGCTCCAACTGACACCACAGATGCTCGATAATGTTAAGATCCGGGGATTGTGGAGGCCAATCCAAGCGTTCTACTTCACTAACATGCTCTTCAAACAAGTTTTTAACGACCCCAGCGGTGTGGATTGGTGCATTATCATCCTGGAAGACGGCGCCGCCATTGGGAAACAGCGTTTGGACCACGGGATGGACCTGGTCAGCCAATATTGACAGATAGACCTGGGCGTTAACCCTACCATGCAGTACTACAGCTGGGCCAAGAGTATTCCACGATATTGCTGCCCAAACCATCACAGATCCGCCTCCATGCTTAACGGTTGGGGTCAGGCAGTCGGGGTCATAAGCATCTTTAGGCTGTCTCCAGACGTAAACTCGACCGGAACATGGAAATAGCGTAAAGGAGGATTCGTCGGAGTAGACTACATTCTTCCACCGGTCCATTGACCAATTCTTATGGTCATTCTGCGCCGCTCAATGTTGATGTGCGAAAGGAAGGGTTTGGCAATTGCAGCCCTCCCATGGTATCCAGCTCCATGGAGCTCGCGACGTACAGTTCTGGTCGATACCGGGCTTGCAAGATGCTGGTTAAGCTCTGCAGTCACTTTTGGAGCTGTGGTCTTATGGTTCTTTGTCACAATGCGCTTTAGCACCCGGCGGTCTCGATCACACAGCTTCTTCTTGCGTCCACTATTGCATTTGTCGGTGCTTGTCTTTCCATGGTTTTGGTATGCAGACATGACCATAGAGACAGTTCCTCTGGATACATTGAACATCTGAGCGGTTTTCGTACCGATGCACCAGCCATCCGCGCTCCGACAATTTGCCCTCTTTGGAAGTCTGACAGGTTTTTCATAACTGCTAATTCATAATTCACTCAGATCTGTAAAAACAACGTGAGGGTTATAACATGACGTATACACTCTCTGTTACGCATTTAAATAGGTTTGCCAGTCATTTGACCGTTTACTTTGTGTCTGAGCAGTCCGTAAAGATAACCGGTGAAATCGGCGGGTGTTCATATTATTTTGTCTAACCCCTGTATACACACACACACACACACACAGTGTATATATATATATATATATATATATATATATATATATATAAACTTATATATATATATATGTGTATATATATATATATATATATATATATATATATATATATATATATATATATATATATATATATATATATATATATTAGGGTGGTCTTTATTTTTGAACTTTCGAAATTCAATGCGGCTACCCCTGGATATTGTTATTAGTCTCCAAAACGTGTTGTAAGCAAAATTTTAGCGTAATCGGCTTATATTGTCTAGTGCCACATTGGTTTTCAGTACCCTACTAGTACCCTGATATTGTTATATAGTCTACGATGTGAAACCCCATATTTGGGGATGATGGGACGGAACCTTAGAACTGAAAATAAAACTTTTTCCAATGGAAATATATTTCAAACGTCAATCGATTATATAGTTTAATTCGAAAATGAGAAAAACCGAGGCGACAAACAAAGTCCAGGAAGTGCAACGACAATATATATTAAGAGAGGTACAATATTATTCTCATGAAAGCCCAACTCCTACTCATTATTGCCTATTTCTGGGCAAAAGTGCTTTTCCGCGCATCCGGAAAACGTCTCCGATGATCCTCAATGGCTTGGAGGAGGAAGTGGCGTTGATCATCGTTCCTGGTGATGACAGGATTGAACTCCTGAATCAGCTTCATTCCTTACTCTGCGCAGTCGTTGATCGCACGGAGGTTTCGGATGCGGCGAGAAGCAGCCTCGTAATCCACTCGGCCTACCCACTCGGTGGGGTCCACACCCGAGGAACCCGGCAGGGAGGTCGAGAGCCGCGAAGAGGCGCCGAGACAGGAGGTGACGAAGTTGGCCACCGTCTTGTCCTTCAGGGTGGGATCCGCGCGGACACAAATCCACTTTGGTGGGTCCTCGGATCATTCATCTTGGAGAGCAGCGATCATGTTTCTTTTCTTCGGCGGTGACCTTTATTTACGTTGAAGAACGACAGTCCAGCCAGCTCTTCCGACAGATACCACAGATGGCGGCCGGAAGCCTTGGACCCCGCGGTGGCAATCTCCCAGTCTTCATAAGAAACCAGCTGCTTGTACAAGCGAAGGTCGTTGGCTGGCGAAAAGGCAGCTAGCGGGGCCTCGAAGTTTCGAACCAAGCAGGAATGTATATCGTCACTGCGAATGGGACTAAACGGTTGAGGCTTTGCTTCTCTCCTGGACTGAGCTCGAACTGGTTGCGGAAGAGGATCTTGATGGCGTATATGACCCGAGCCATCCATCGGGCGCGGTGGTAAGCACCGGAACGGATGAACCCGATACCACGGGGGGAACGCCCCCCCATGACTACGATGGTGAGCTCCAGCAACTGACAGTAGTCGTCCCGCGGCTGTGCCTCCTGGAGTTGGCGCTTGCAGAAGCCAATGATGTCATCAGCCCCGGAGTCATCTTTGATCGGTTCGAAGTCATTGAAGTAAAAAAAACACCGCTGCTTGAACCTCTTGAAGAGGGTGATGTCTGGACCAGAGGAAGGCCTGAAGAAGAGAGTGAAGGCTTGCTCAGCCACAATTTCCAGCATGTGGGACGGCAGGCAAGATGGAGGAGGTTAACGTCGAACCTTTGCTGGATGAGTGTGCAAGCTCCTCTACGAACTCCCGTGTTGCTTGCCGTCGTATCGAAGGACATGCCTCTGACACGATCTGAAATACCCCGCTCATCCAAAGCCTCGATGGCGGAATTCGCTAGGGCTTCGCCCGCACCGGAAGGCGGTTTGAGTACGCATAGCAGCTTCAACACTCTTTCGCCAGAAACAAGGATCGGAAGACGCTCAGCGGCGTCGCTACCAGTGAGATCTGGAATGATCTTACCACCCCAGTGGATAATGAGGGGCACAGTTGGATCGAAGGACTCCTTCAAGACCTCAGCTGTCTCCTGACGCAACTTCATATGGGCTCGGCGGATACTCTGCCTGTTCAGGGCTACCGTCGGTGGGTCTCGTCCACACGCACAAGCAGCCGCCGTCCGGATGTATGCAGCATTGAGATCGGTGGTCTTGGTCCGGTCCAATGCTGCGCCTATCGCTGGAGTCAACGGGGCTCCGGAGGCTCGTCGTCGCTTCGGAGATGCCGCCATGGAGGTACTGTAGAAGGACCCGCTACTGTAGAGTCCTCATCGCTCGCCATCTCATGAGCGAGCGATGAGGACGGCCCCAGGCAGCGGGGCTGGATCTGCTACCACCCATTCGAGATGTTCTGGGCCTCTGCCTAGTTCACTTTCCATAAAATTCTACAACATTCGTGGTCTTTCCTCAAATTTTCAATCTGTTGAACACCACCTCTCCTCCTCTAAACCTCATCTTCTTTTCCTCACTGAAACTCAGGTGTGTGGGACGACTGACAGCAACCCCTTTTCTGTACCCTCTTACTTTCTCTATACTCAATTTCACTACACTAATTTCAAGGTAGATGTTTGGTATATGTACGCAATGACCTAACTTGTTCCCGTATTCCCAAACTCGAATCTTCCGAATTCTATACCTTCTGGCTACGCCTTACATGCCAAACTCAAACTAAATACATCTGCGCTGTTTATCTTTCCCCTAATTCTACTGACTATCCAAAATTCTGTGACTACTTCACTTCCAAAGTGGGATACATTCTTTCCCGCTCTCCCTTTCTTGAAATCACCATTTTAGGAGGTTTCAATGTTCACCACCACCTTTGGCTTTCCTTTCATTTCACTACCATCCCAGGTGAACTAGCTTACAACTTTTCTATCCTAAATGACCTAGAGAAAATTGTACAGCACCCTACTCGTAACCCCGATCGCCTTGGAAATAGGCCCAACATTCTGGATTTATTTCTTACCTCTTATCATTCTTACTCTGTCGAACCTTTTCTCTGTTGGGCTCCTGCGACCACAATCTTATATCTGTTTCCTGTCCTATCGCTCCAATTCGGCCTTTGGACCCTCCCAACAGGAGGCGCCTTTGGCATTTTGGCGCCGCTGATTGGGAGGCCCTTAAGCAGTACTTCTGTGATTTTTCATGGAATGATTACTGCTTCCGTGGCCAGAGCCGTTCCGAGTGTGCTGAGCGCATCACGGAGGTGATTCTCTTGGGCATGGAGGCATACATTCCATATTCTATTCCTACTTCTAATGCAAAAAACCTTTTTTTAACTTTACTTGTTCTAATGCTATTCGCAAGGAAGCGCAGTCTTTCAGAAGGTACCGTCGCCATCCAACTCCTCACTCTCACTCAGCTTATATTTCTGCCCGGAATCTTGCAAAATCTGTTCTTCGACTCCCCAAAAATTCCTTCATCCGACAAAAATGTGAAAATCTACCAATTCTTATTCTTCTCGCTCTTTGTGGCATCTAGTTAAGAACCTCTTCAACAACTTTACTTCCTCTTCTTTTCATCCTCTTTTCCATTCCGACTGCTCAGTTGCCGTCTCTTCTCCTGATAATGATGAACTCTTCGCTCAAACTTTCGCTTACAACTCAACTCTGGACGATTGCGGTGCTGTTCCGCCATCTCCTCCCTCTGACTTTATTATGTCTGAAATTAGAATCTTTTCCAAATATATTTTTTCTGCCTTATCTTGGCTCATGTCTAGGAAGGCCTACGGTCCTGATGGTGTTCCTCCTGTTGTTCTTAAGAACCCTGCTTCTGTGTTGACACCCTGCTTAGGTAAAATCTTTCGTCTTTGTCTATCATATGGTACCTTTCCTTCTTGCTGGAAGTTCGCTTTTATTCAGCCTGTCTCAAAGAAGGGTGACCGCTCTCAACCCTCCAACTATCGTCCAATTCCTTTGATTTCTTGCCTTTCCAAATTTTTTGAATCTATCCCAAATAGAAAGATTCTTAAACACCTCTTCTCACAATCTTCTTTCAGATCGTCAATATAGGTTCCGCAAGGGACACTCTACTAGCGATCTTCTTGCATATCTCTCTGACTCTTGGTCATCATCCTTTCAGGATTTCGGTGAAACTATTGCTATTGCGCTCGGGCATATCAAAAGTTTTTGATAGAATCTGGCACAAATCTTTAATTTCCAAATTGCCCTCCTTCGATTTCTATCCTTCAATCTGTGTCTTCATCTCTAATTTCTTTTCTGGCCAATCTACAACTGCGTTTGTAGATGGCCACTGTTCTTCTCCTAAAGCTATTAATAGTAGTGTTCCTCAGGGTTCTGTCCTGTCATCCACTCTTTTACTTTTATTTATCAGTGGTCTGTTAAGTTGCACTTCCTGTCCTATCCACTCCTTTGCCGATGATTCCACTCTTCACTTCTCTCCACCTCTTCACAAAGCTTTCCTCTCAACAGTCATTCCATGCTTTGCGTAGGACGGCTATGGTGCACCTGACCTCTGACCTTTGTACTCTCTCTGTTTGGGGCATAGAAAACCTTGTGGCGATTGCCTCAAAAACTCGGTTCCTTCATCTGTCTACTCGTCACAATCTTCCACACGACTATTCCTTTACCTTCAATAACACACAACTGAATCCTTCCTCTTCTCTTAACATTTTTGGCGTTTCCTTTTCTCGTGATTTTCCCTTGGAAAAATCACATATACTCTCTTTCTAAAACAGCTTCTAAGAGATTAGGTGTGCTGTACCGCCTCCGCGGTTTCTTCACCCCTACTCAGTTGCTGCCTCTGTACAGGGGCCTTGTTCGCCCCTGTATGGAGTATGCTTCGCATGTGTGGGGTGGCTCAACCCACACAGCAGTGCTTGAACGGGTAGAATCAAACGCTTTTCGTCTCATCTCTCTTCGCCGCAAGTTACCCCACTCTCTCTTTACTATCCCTATTATAACGGACATTGCTCTTCTGAACTCTCTAACTGCATGCCTCCTCCCTTAAGGAGAGCACGCAGCACCAGACTTTCTACACTTTCTCATTCCTTTTCTATCCAACTCTCTAACGTAAGTGTTAATTGGTATTTTCAATCTTTCATCTACTCAACCGGTGAACTCTGTAACACTCTTCCTCAATCCATCTTTCCTCGTGTCTGTGAGTTCCCATCTTTCAAACGCAGTGTGTCTAGGCATCTCGAAAACCCCCGGCCTTGATTTTGGTTTTCTTTTTCCTCTATGGTGGAGGCGCTTTTGCGGGTATTCGCCCTTGGCCCCTGCTTCTTGTATAAAAAAAATATATATAGAGGGTGGGCCAAAAAAACATTACCCAACTTTTGTGAAAAATATTGTGGCTCACCCTTTATATTGATCTTACTGCTGAGGCCGTATGTTGTACCCATACTTTTACTCTTTCAAACACTGGCTTTGAATCTACAGTAGATTCAACGCCCCAGGAGTAGAGGTACAGGCTCACAACTGGAGGGAGGTATCAGAATATGGTGATCAATTGAAAGGCGATCAAAGTCAGAAACTGATACTTTCAGATGACAGTCAGTAGTTTCTCCATAAATAATTAATTTTCCTAATTTTTACACAAAATAATTAATTTATTTCCTTTTTCATTTCAGACCATCATTCTGCTATAGTTGGTCACAAGTTATAACATAATGAAATACTCTTTGGAAGATGAAGCATTGATATTGAACCTGTGTAAGGAGAAACACGGGTGCAAAACGAATGAAGAAAGAGTTTCCAATTAAACGATGGACGATACCTGGACTTCAATATCTCATGACGAAAATCGATATCACAGGGTCGACCAAACGAAAAGAAGGCAGTGGAAGGCCAAAAACATTACGTACTGAGGAAAATATTGACACGGTTTTATCCATGATAGGCAGTAGGGTTAGGCCTGTTGAAAAATCAACTTTTTCTTATTCTCATAGGTTTCTGTACATTTTCCCATGCTTTTTGACCTGAAAAAGCCGAAAATCACAACTATTTTGACCTAGGATGTTGGGAAGCATTGCCGCATGGAGCTTTAAATTTTCTGCCTTGAAATCGGCCAAAGCGCCAATTCCGGGGTCCCTTGAATTATGTTTTGCACTTTAACTTTTGATCTAAACAAGATAGAGCAACAAATTAGGTATCAAATGAAAGAGCATAAAATTAATAAATAATAATAATAATAATAATAATAATAATAATAATAATAAATAAATAATAATTAATAATAATAATAATAATAATAATAATTATCTATCATTTTTCAGGAAACAACAGAAACTCAATCAGAATCTAGAAAACCATCTACAAGTTACAACTTCACAATGGCATTAAGCAAGGAGCTGAGGGAGCTCCGTGGGCGCACAGTTGATATCCAGAACCTCCACGTACTGTCCACAGGCAGGTGTCAACTGGGCCATCTACCAGATCTCTCACTGAAACTTTCCTGGTTGGATACCCTTCAGCTTTTATCAGTGGTTCCCAGCTTCCCACCAACAGAGAGGCGTTCCAGTATTTCCTTAATCTTCAGAATTTACCGGAAAATGCAGGGAGGCCCATGGTTCAAGACCTTGCATATGAAACAGTTGAATCTATCATCCCATTCTGGCAGATGGCTACGATCAAGACAATGACCAAGTACAACGCAATGAAGCTCTTCATGAAACTACATGAGAAACATCGTGCTCTGGTGAAAAGCAAAGGAAGAGCAAGTAACCCTGGAGGAAAAAGAGGAGCATTTGTGCTGGAATTAGACAGCCTGTTCGATATAGGAGCTCCAGATGCAATCCAGGAAATACAGAACAACAGACTGTTATCCAGAGAGAAGAAAGATGAGGATATCAGGTTCTACGAAGACCAAAAGACTGAGAGGAAAGGTCATATGTCTGGTCATGACAAGATTTTTGAGACAAGATCTCTGCAGCAAGCAGCGAGGAATGAAAGACTGCAGCATAGACAAGAACAAGGTAAAACTAATTACTTTGAACGTTACAAAAAGTTTTAAGTTTTACTCCATTGCGATATTTAGCATGTACTTAACAATTACTGTCTTAACATGTTGTACTATTTTACAGCTGCAGCAGAACAAGAGGCAGTTGTTCATGTGGATGACATTACCTGGGGTGACTCAACTGACAACGACGCTAACACAGAGGACATGGATTACCATCAGCCTCGTCCTGGATGTTCTCACCATCAAGACTGTGACTAGTGTGACTTTGACGTTTCCAAAGAAGGTCATGGAATGTGATGTCATCTGCAATACAGCTGATCGTCTTGGTTTATCAGACAATCAAGTTACTGCCATGGTTTCTGCAACCTTGAAAGCTGGAGGGGCTGATCTGGATAACTTCGTCATCTCAACCTCAACAACACGTCGCAACAGAATGCTGTCCAGGTATAATATCAGCCAGAGTCACATGTCCAAGTTTTGTGAAAACCCCCCACAGTACGCTGCCTTACACTGGGATGGAAAGTTGCTCAAAGATGTCTTGGGCAGTGAACCTGGAAGTACCTCAGAGACTTTAGCTGTGCTAGTGTCTGGTCCACCTTCATACACTGAAGGAAAGTTATTGGGACCTGTCATCGACAATTCTTCTGGCACAGCTCAGGCTGAGGCTTCAATGGATTTACTGGAGACATGGGAACTTACGGATAATGTTACTGCCCTTGTTTTTGACACTACATCCAGTAACAGTGGAGTTCACAGAGGAGCTGCCAAACTGCTAGAGAAAATGCTGAACAAAAAGGTGTTTTATCTGGCCTGTCGACATCACATCCTGGAAATCCTAGTAGGAGCAGTTTGGGAGAAGCTGTTTGGGAAGGTGAAGGGGCCAGATAATCCCTGGTTTGAGCATCTGAAGGATGTTTGGACGGACTTGTCCAAGGAAAACCCAAAGATGCTGGCTATCAACAGCAAATGGCTGAAGGAAAAGAAGAAGAACAGTGAAGAAATACTCCAAGACATTCTAACAGCAGAAAGGCTTCCAAGAGCCGACTACAGGGAAATGGCTGAACTGACAGTCATTGTTCTTGGAGGAACGCCTCCTCGAGGTATTCACTGGAGTCGACCAGGCGCCATTCATCAGGCCAGATGGATGGCCAGAAACCTGTACTCCATGAAAATGCTGATGTTTGCAGATCAACTTGAGTACGACGAAGACACTGTATCAAAGCTGGAAAGACTCAACACCTTCCTTGCGCTGTTCTACACTCCTGTATGGATGATGTCAATGTCTGCTGCAGATGCTCCCGTGAATGATCTAAGTCTAATCCAGGACATGTTGAAGTACAAGAAAACTGACCCAGAGCTTGCTGATGCAGTACTTAATAAGATGGAAAACCACAAATGGTACCTGACGCAGGAAGTCGTGCCATTTGCTCTGTTCAGCAGTAGATTGAGTGACACATTGAAGCACGACATTGCTGCCCAGTTACATGCCACTGAGAAGCCAGACAGCTTCAGAACAGGAAAGCCTCTATTCCAGAGAGTCACAGCTAAGACCACCCTGGTTGATCTCATTGGCCCAGAATCACATTTCCTGCTGGACACACTGAACATTGGATCCGAGTGGCTTCTGGAACCTGTCCGTCTTGGCCACAGAATGAGGACTACAGAAAAGCGTTGGACTATGTTAAGAATCTGAAAGCGGTGAATGACATTGCTGAACGTGGTGTCAAGATGATGAGCGACTTTGCAAATGTCATAACAACAGATGCCAAGCAAAGGGACTATCTCCTTCAAGCTGTGGAGTTCAACAGACGCCGCTTTGACAGCTTCAAGAAACAAACTCTCAACAACTGACTGTGTAAATGTCATTATGAAATTAATCATCATGTAATGCTTTCACTTCTTGATCGATTAGACTTGTGACAAAATGTTAATCTCAAATTTGTGTCATGAATAAGGCGCCTTGTCTGCCTTGAGTGTGAGAAAACGAATTTTGTGATATTTCTGAAATCTTTGTATGTACCAATGTGCCATTTCTTGTTCCAAGACTATCATAATTGTATAAGTTAGAAAGAGGATTAAAAACGCTTTAATTTGGTGCCTATTTTGTTGCTCTATCTTGTTTAGATAAAAAGTTATAGTGCAAAACATGATTCAAGGGACCCCGGAACTGGTGCTTTTGGCCGATTTCAAGGCAGAAAACTTAAAGCTCCATGCGGCAATGCTTCCCAACAACCTAGGTCAATATGGTTGTGATTTTCGGCCTTTTCAGGTCAAAAAGCATGGGAAAAAGTACAGAAACCTATGAAAATAAGAAAAAGTTGATTTTTGAACAGGGCTACATTAGGGTGTCCCATTTATGACCTTTTTTTTCAGATCCATTGAACATACCTTTTCTCCCTCTTAGAAATGGTTCACTTTTACTAAATATATCAAAAAAAGATTCAATTTAACAATTTTGGGGTCCCCAACCCACCCACGAAAATGGCCCCCCCAAAATTGCTGGAAATACCCATTTTTTTGTATTGTAATCAAGCTATTGTGTCCCACTTATGGCTTTTTTTTCAGATTTATTGAATATTGCTTTTTTCTCATTAGAAATGGTCCACTTATACTAAATATATCAGAAAAAGATTCAATTTCAATATGTATGGGCTAGTATTTGATACAACTGCCTCAAACACTGGATGGAAAAAAGGTGCATGCCAAAAAGTGGAAGAACTTCTTGGAAAAAAATGACTGTGGATGGCATGCCGTCATCATATTTCTGAGAGGATTTTGGTTACTCTCTACATCAGAATATTTGGTAAAACTAATTCACCTGAAAATGAAGCCTTCAAGAACTTTAGAGAAAGTGTTTGGAAAAATATTGACACTAAACTCACAGACACCCTGAAATAAACGATAGGTATTTAAGAGATATGAAAGAATCCAGCATCAGTTTCATGAATGATATTCTTAACCAAAAGAGTTCCCTTCCTCGCGATGACTATAGAGAATTGGCAGAGACAATTCTCCTCATTCTGAATGAAGTGCCTTCCAGAGGAATTCATTGGATTAAGCCAGGAGCCTTCCATCATGCAAGATGGATGGCTTCAATCCTTTACACCAATAAAATGTATGGCTTCTCTCACCAAGCTCGCTACGATGATGTCACTATTCAAAAACTTGAAAGATTTTGTCAGTTTACATCCCTTTTTTATGGAAAATATTGGTTGTCCTGTACTAAATCATCCGACGCTCCTGTAAATGATTTTAGATTCTACAATGAATTGATAAAATACAAAAAAATAGACAGTGAGGTTGCCGAATCTGTCGTAGCCATTTTTTGAGGTCATTATTGGTACTTGACTGAAGAGCTCGTCTCCATGGCTTTGTTTGGCTCTGTTAATAATGAAGAAAAGGTTAAGATGGCCAAGGAATTAACAAAATATAATCCTCCTCAAGAGTTCATACCATGTCAGCCTATCTTCCCTATTCTGAAGCAGAGTGTCAGACTTCATCGCCTCATAGGTCCAAGATCTTGGTACCTATTCAGACTTCTCAACTCATCTAGGGAATGGATTAAAAAAACCCATATCATTATGGGAAGAAGATGACGATTTTAAAGGAATGAGGGGCCTTACTTCGTTTGCAAAGGTAGTAAATGACACGGCAGAACGTGGCGTCAAGCTCATGTAAGATTTTCATGGGCATTGTAAAGATGAAAGTGAGTTTCAACAACTTTTGCAGGTCGTTAAAAAATAGACATGGTACATCACGAAGACAAATTTGGTCACTGCTCTGAGGTTAAAATGTAACTAAGATTATTTGTTTTTGTTTTTTATTTTAAGCTTTGTTTCAAGCGATGAAAGTTTGCTCATTGCTTTAAGTGCAAAAGGTTCCAAAGATTAGTTTCTTTTGTTTTAACCTTTATTTTCTTGTTATTGGTAAAGATCTTTTTTTGTGTTATTTTTGAGAAATAAATAAAAAAAAACGATGGGGCTTTGTTAACATTGTCAAAAGCTTAAAGTATTTTAATTTATATAATTTTAACCTAATGTTGACCAAGTTGTTCCCACTTCGATTCAATAAGATGAATAAAGTTCGTAGTCGTCTTATCCTTTCGAGGCCAGTAGTATGGGCGCAAAATGAGAGAGTGCAATGCAATTGCAAATGTTTATCAATGTTGCAAAGGAAATGTTGCATAAGTTATGCAACAAAGCGGGAAGGGGGAATATTGCAAGATGTTATGCAACAAAGGGGAGGGTGATGTTGCAAGAGCAACAAGGGTTATGCAACTTGGAGGCGGAGTTATCCCCCAAGAGAAAGAGAGGAGAAGGAGAGAGAGAAAGAGAGGTGTATATATGTGTGTGTATATATGTATATATATATTAGAGCATTCTAACAGATTCAATAAAGTAGCAAAATTTTCCAGAATCTAGTCGAGTTTTTAAGGCTATTTTTTGAGTGTATGTAAATAATGGATTTATAGGCATCGCTTTGTAGTTTTAGTTCGCTTTATAATTTGAAGTTAATTTTAAGGTTTAAAGTCGAAAAATAATCGTTAAAGACACTAATTTATACTGGGTCAAATTCGGACTGTTTAAGTTTATTATGCTTGCCGTATATAAATTGTGTGAGACTTCAAAATAAGCAAAATTTGTTTAATTGAAATAGAGAAATTGTTTTCGTAAATTCTTTTGATAAATTAATTTGTTTTTATTACTTTATATATATATATATTCATAAATTTTTATATTTTTATAGGTGGGCTGATTGTTGTTGTTTATTCTTTTTCTTTCTTTCATTTTCAGGACAATTCCGAGTGATATTTTGTATGGTTAGGTTGTTTAAATTTTTTTTATTATTCTGAAATTAGATTTTATTGTGCTAAGGAGTGTTTTAACATTTTATTTTAGACGTGGTTTGGATTCAACATTAAACTGTAGGGCTAAGGTGGAGTGACACGCTTGACCTTCGCCGGGATGAACAATCAGGGGGGATGCTAAACAAAGGTTGCCTATAAAGTAGAACTTTTTTAATGCATGAAGGATGGGCTAGAGGTAATGATGTAGTAAGTTTTAGGAGATGTTGCATGGTTTTCATATGAAGTTTAACACAGACAAAATTCAACTGTTTCGGTACGGAAAAGGGGAGGGTCTAAAATTCCATGGAATAAAAAAGAAGATCCCTGATGATCCGGGTGTGCCTGTGAGATGGAGAGTAAAAGAAGTCAACTCACTACTTCACCAGGCTAACTAGATCTATTGTAGTAGTATTTCCCGTTAAACTGTAGGTCTAAGACGGGGTGAAAAGCTTGACCTTCGATGGAATGAGCATTTCGGGTATTTTTGTCTTTCTTGGAATAAAAAAAATGTTTTGAAGGCAGTTCGTATAAGAGATGAATGAGAAAATGCTGGGAGCTGGATTCCGTTGGTCTAGGGCGAAGTGAAAAGTTTGACCTACGTCAGAATGAACAATTCAGGTAGATCCAGATTCTCCGTTAAACTGTAGGTCTAGGGTGGGACGAAAAGTTTGGCCTTCGTTAGAATGAACAATTTGGATAGGTCCGGGTTTGTATATTATTATTATTTTTTATATATATATATATATACTCGTTCATAATTCTTTTGCTATTATTATTTTTGATTGCATATATTCCTTCGCTTGTATAGGAATGTATATGTATTTTCAATATATTTCGTGAAATTGGATCCAATAATTTGTCTAAATAAACACAGTGATGTGGTGGTGTTTTATTTAATTCTTTTGGTTGTATATGTAAACGTTATTATTATTATTTAATTATACCAAATGGCTGGTTAGGCCTTCTGAGTCAATTGGCGGGTTAAGCCAGCTGAAGGATTATGCCAATCCAATAATTCGTCTAAATAAACAGAGTGGTGTGATGGTGTTTTATTTAATTATTTTGGTTATATATATAAACGTTATTACTATTTAATTATACCAAATAGCTGGTTAGGCCTTTTAAGTCAACTGGCTGGTTAAGCCAACTGGCGGATTAAACCCGCTGACGGATTATGCCAATCCAATAATTCGTCTAAATAAACAGTGATGTGGTAGTGTTTTATTTAATTATTTTGGTTGTATATATAAACGTAATTATTATTATTTAATTATACCAAATGGCTGGTTAGGCCTTCTGAGTCAATTGGCGGGTTAAGCCAGTTGACGGATTATGCCAATCCAATAATTTGTCTAATTAAACAGAGTGATGTGATGGTGTTTTATTTAATTCTTTTTTTTATATGTATAAATGTTATTACTATTTAATTATACCAAATGGCTGGTTAGGCCTTCTAAGTCAACTGGCTGGTTAAGCCAACTGGCGGATTAAACCCGCTGACGGATTATGCCAATCCAATAATTCGTCCAAATGAACAGTGATGTGATGGTGTTTTATTTAATTATTTTGGTTGTATATATAAACGTTATTATTTAATTATATGAAATGGCTGGTTAGGCCTTCCAAGTCAACTGGCGGGTTAAGCCAACTGGCGGATTAAGCCGGCTGACGGATTATGCCAACTGGCGGAGAGCCTGAATATATGTTTTAATTAAATAAATACCGCAATCTGGCAACTCAATAATGTACACCCGAACAAGCCATTGACTCCTTCTAAGTCAACTGGATGGTTAAGCCAGAATATATGCTTTAATTAAATAAATAGCGCAATCTGGCAGCTCAGCCAGATAAGCCAACTGGCTGATTAAGCCAGCTCTCTGATTAGGAACATATTAAGACAACGGCCGCTCGGCTGAAGTCTTAATATGCGCTTGGTTCCTGCCAGGCGAACACCTCTCTTCCTCTCTCTCCTTCTCCTCTCTTTCTTTTGCGGGATAACTCCACCTCCAAGTTGCATAATCCTTTTTGCTCTTGCAACATTCCCCCTCCCCCTTTGTTGCATAACTTATGCAACATTTGCAATTGCATTGCACTATCTCCTTTTGCGCCCATACTACTGGGACCCATCGCCGGAAAGCTGCATTGAGATGATGCTCTAAGGGCGGAAAAAAGGTACGTTCAATGGATCTGAAAAAAAAAGGTCATAAGTGGGACACCCTAATATGCAATCAAGAAGAACGGCCCAACACCCACAAGTCCGTTAGAGAAATTTAAAAAACTACTGATATTTCTCGCTCTAGTGTTCGTTGTACAGTATAGTAAAAGATGATATGTGTCTTAACTGTTTTAAAAGAGTCGAAGTTCATAAGCTCTGCATCAAATAAGCAAGCAAGAGTTGAAAAATGTCGTGCTCTGTTAGATCGATTCCCAGACAGAGAAGTGTCGAAAATATGGTTCAGTGACGAGACCTTTACGGTTGCTTCAACAATAAACACACAAAATAACCGAGTTTATAGAAGAAAGGACAAAAAATCTGTCAGTCTAAATCGACTTTGCAGGGAACGTCCGTATTTTTCTCAAAAAGTCATGGTTTCCATCTTTATTTCAAAGTTAGGGAAGTCAGAGATTGTTTTTGTTGATTAAAATGGCAAAATCACTGCTGCTTATTACCAAGAAAAAATCCTTGATACGGTACTGCCGTCGATCTTGGACTGAATTAGATAACTGTATAGAAAGAGAGTTTTGTGTTTCAAAACAAACAGTTTTTGGAGAATGAGAGAAAATGCGGAAAGCGACATTAAATAAAAAATTGTGGTATTAAATTTATTAAACTGTACAGGAGTATGAAAATAAAAATCTGGTCGGGGCGTTGGGTAGGATAAAAGCCAGGTTAATCATATAATGTTGGTAAACAACCGGCAAAAAAAATACAGATTAATAGGCCCTATTTATATATAAACTAAAAAAGCAAACTGATAGAAAATGCGTGGGTGGTACCCACACTGAAAGGATTCAATCTTAAAGGGAAAGAATGAGGCACAGGCAGGGCCGTTTCCTGGCATAAGCAGACTAAGCGGCCGCTTAGGGCCCCGCTGTTACTAGGGGGCCCCTAGACAGGCTCCCAGGTCATACCTCAGTGGGCAAGAATAGGAATATAGCGGAAGTTATTATTAATATTATTGTTGTTATTATTATTATCCTTATTATCCTTATCCTTATTACTTGCCGACTTTACCTTCACACAACATGACTGCATTTGAGCTTCTCTCCTTCATTCATCAGAAGCAACTGGAGGAACTATACCCCAATCTCTTGGTTGCACTAAGAATTGCCTGCACTCTACCTGTGACAGTAGCGTCAGCCGAGAGGAGCTTCTCTAAGATGAAGCTAATCAAGAACTACCTCAGATCATCAATGGGGCAGGATCGCCTCAGTGGCCTTGGCATCATAAGCATCAACCAGGACGTTGGCAGGGAGATTTCATATGATGATGTTATTGATGATTTCGCCCAGAAAAAATCAAGGAGGCAAAAAAATTTGAAGCTACAAACTGTTCTGTATAACTGTTAGCTATTACACGATTGTATCGTAGAGTTAGTAATTGTTTGGTAGTTGATAATTGCATTATTTTTTTATACATAGTTCTGTGTCATTTATTCTAAATAATGTATAAGCTAATTTTCAGGAATTTCATGAAGAGTATTTTTTCTGTTTGTCTTCTGAAAGTACATATTTATTGTTTTGGACATAAATGTTTCATTAAAATTGTTTCATAATCGTTTTTTATTAACAGCCATTTTTTGTATGTGTGTGCTGAGGTGATGTAGTAAGGAGTGAGTTGGTGGATGGAGGGGTGGGGCCTCAAATGGGTATACTGCTCAGGGCCCCCTAATGGCTAGAAACGGCCCTGTGCACAGGAAACTAAATACGAAGAAGCTGTCATTGGAAAGGTGTCTTTAATAATAATAATAATATAATAATAATATAATAATAATAATAATAATAATAATTTTTGAAAAACAAGAGAAGGGGAGTGTTAGCCCAGCACTCAAACTATAAATTGTTGAACATGTCAAATATCATCGTTTAAATGGATCTATGTTTATTGATATGAATCACTAATAGTTTTATTTTCTGTAATTCTCTCAGCTGCACAGCTGCATTGGTTCAACACTTAAGTTGTAACATGGAAATTATTAATACAAAACAATTATATGCATTTATGATGCTGTCTCAATACAAAACATTCTTCGTTTCTAAATAATATTTCTCTCAGTGACTGTTTATTTCTATATCAGTGTTGCTCATCTTGAAATAGCATTTGCTCTGGATATAACAATGCCATACCAGTAGTATCCATTCAGCTGTCATCCATTTTCCAATTGGAAGATATTCTAAGCAGTGACGTAGGAAACCTACAGATACCCATCAGTCTGGTAATGTTATTAAAATTTAATATGCATCAAAGCATTGTTTTTTCATTCATAAACCACCTATATATGTATTTTTATATATATCAGGTTTTTGCTCTGTCTTTGTTATGCCACAAAATAATATCTGAATCTGTGTTCGATATTAAATGTAAATAAATAAATAAATGAATGAATCAATTTGGAATTTGTTCAGGGCGCAATAATGCTTACCAACGGCTCTGTTTTTATACATCGTTCAGGATGACAGGCTTGCCAATACTATGAACACTATCATCACGTCCGAAGGGTTTTTTTTTTAGTTTTTACAGGACCATTTTTTATTCATTCCATTGACATCCCCCTTCGGTAGAATCACAGTTTAGCGCCGTAAAAATTTTTTTTTTGGCGATATTTAATTTTCATACCAAATTATTCAACCAACCAGTTAGGTCAACTGTACGCCCTTGACGATTGGTTAGGTTAAGTCGTTAAATTTTCGTTTATACTAACGAAAATATCAACACAACCTAACCAATAGGGTGGCCCACTTTTCAATTTTTTTTTAAAAGTATAGGTTATCGTAGTTTTTCCCATTATTTGGCACTATACTAGCACATTGGTACCATTTTTACAAAAATTGATCAATATTTAGGGGTCTCGCATCGACCTTGAAATTACTAGTTTTTTTTTTAAAATGCGTACTTTTTAACTTTTTACTGAATCAAGATAAATCATTAAGTAGGGATGTTTTCTGAATCCTCTTGATGAGAGAAGTCGTTTGGTGCGCCTTCCAATGTCATACGACTAACGGTTTAAAAGTTGTGCCTGTATACAGGTAATACCAATGTGCTAGGATAGTGTCAAACAATGGGAAAAACCATGATCACCTATACTTTTCAAAAAAATCAGCAAATAGCAGACAAATAAGGAAGAAAGAAACAATAACTTAAACAATCACTTTTGCATTGTATTGACCACTATCACACGTCACTGGCTGCAACGTTGTCCCTCTGTGCTATGTCATCGTGGCGAGTGATATTAGCCACGTACTCTCCGCCAGATTCTCGACCTGCAGCTTGCAGTAGGTCGAGAGATCGAGCTCGTCCCATCTTCAAAAATAATAAACAAGAAAATTGAATTGTGTGAGAAAACTCTGAAGTTCCGGTTTGGCTTGCTGTTTTATAAACAAGTGGAATATCATGTGTGTCCTAACTTTACCTTGCACAAAAAATGAACTAACCTTCTCTTCAACTGCTGAAACAAAGGATCAGTTGGTGCCGTAGTCCTTCCGAGCAGGGTGACGGCTACTGCCCCCACGATAAGCTCTAGGACGTGATGACGGCATCCCAGCTGGAGTAGCGGTCGCCCGAGCATGTTTTCCAGCCGGACAACTGCACCCTGCACCCTCCCTGTATTGGTGGAAGTGGTGTCGAAGCAGAGTCCGATGACGCTCTCCTCACATCCCCAATCTTCGAGAGCATGTATGGTTGCCCGCGCCTGCGACAGTCCGGTGCCGTCAGCAACAGCTGGGACTGACAGCAACTTTCCTTCTGTGCAATGAGGAGCCCCGGAGATGAGAATTGCTTGGCGGTGCTCCGCCGTTCCAAGGAAGTTCTGAAACACATGCCATATATTTCAATTTCATGGTTGTAAAGTAACCTATTTTTGTTCACATTCAGTTCTCTTTTTAATTGACATTATGCTTCATGAATCTCATTACTAAATTGATAGCTATGAAAACTTAATCAACTGACCTTGACCATTTTGCCATCCCAGTGGAAAACAGTGACAGTGTGCCTCGGTGGCGTGAAGGAGTCCTTCACAGCCGTCGCCACTTCACGGCGATGTGACACTCTTCCCCGGCGAGCCGTTTCTTTAGAGATGCTGAACTGATTGAGGTCTGCTGGTGGATCCGCCGAACGTGTGATAGCAGCCACAACGCTTACTACCTATGTAGAGAATGGAAAGTGGAAAGGAAACTGTCAAGAATACATGTGGGTTACGGGACACTTTAAAACTGACGCTATCGATGAATACTATACACAATACGCACCTGATTATTGGACATGCGGAAACGATCAGCCACTTCCATGACAACAGGTGCATTAAGGATGCGGCGAGGAAGATTGACAGACACACTTGGCTCTTTCGGCAGGGGGAACGCTAGTTCTGTCTCCGACTCTCTTGACATGCCAGTATCATCATTCTCCATGACCTCATCTCCGGTTTCGTATGCACACTTTGAGGTTTGCGGCTCCTGGCGAGGACGTTTTCTTCCTTCCTGTAGCTTTCTTTTTACAGCGAAAACTTTATCGTTCCCGCTCATCTTTGCCACCCGAGGACCACGTTGATCGAGGTAGAAGTCAATGTCTTCTTTCTTGTCCTTGTCGGACAGCAGTCGATTCTTCTTTATATCTTCGACAGCGTCAGATGCTCCGATATCCCACAGCTTGTCCACACTGTCCGAAAACTTCTGCCGTTTTCCTCCGGCGTCAGTTTCTCGTTTTCTGCTCTTTTGGAGTAAGTGCCACTCTTTCCACAATGCCTCTAGCTTCCGTTCGCAGTTGAGTTTTGTGATTGTTTTAATGCGGGCCATGTTCCAAAACTTTAAGACGTTGTTTACGGTTTCTTTGAATGCGTCTTTCCTGTTAGCAGTGTACTGGATAACACTGAAGAAGTATTGCAAAACCTGCCGTGTTGTTGGCAATTTGCTACCACTGATGGAGGACGACGGTTGGCCAACTAAAAAAATTTCCGAGGCCGATCTTAGAGAAGGTAGCGATGTTATTTTCGCCTTTCCTTTTGATGAATCTCTATTTGTAACTTCAAGAGTTCTTCCAGTTATGGTTGCCATCGATTTGTCCATGACAAAGGATGAGGAACTCAGACAGAATTTCAAAATGTTATGATCTGCAAAAAAAGAAATAGGTTAGGTACCTGGCACAGGCATAGTGCATTTTCTAATTACCTATATACATTATACATTCCGCCCGGGTATGGTGACTCATTTTTTTGAAAAGTATAGGTGATCGTGGTTTTTCCCATTATTTGGCACTATACTAGCACATTGGTATTACCTGTATACAGGCACAACCTTTAAACCGTTAGTCGTATGACATTGGCAGGCACACCAAACGACTTCTCTCATTAAGAGGATTCAGAAAACATCCCTACTTAATGATTTATCTTGATTCAGTAAAAAGTTAAAAAGTACGCATTTTAAAAAAAAACTAGGAATTTCAAGGTCGATGCGAGACCCCTAAATATTAATCATTTTTTGTAAAAATGGTACCAATGTGCTAGTATAGTGCCAAATAATGGGAAAAACCACGATCACCTATACTTTTAAAAAAAAATTGAAAAGTGGGCCACCCTACTAACCAATCGTTAAGTGCGTACAGTTGACTTAACCGGGTAGTCAATTAACCTAATTAACATAAATGTAAAAATGAACAATGTATAATTCCTACGTTCATATAATCCTTATATTCATTCATATAATTCTTATGTTCATTCGTATAATTCGTATATTTATTTAATCCTTATATTCTTATGTATATTTATATTCAAATATTCATTTTGACATATAGAATTTCCAAAGTCGCATAACACTGACACGAGTTCGGATAAATTTTTGATTTGCTTTGTATTTTATTTCTGCTGAATAATTGGTGAATTATTTTTTTTAAATTACTTCATCATTTGTTAAATTCTGCAATGTTCATTTTCTGTATACATTCTCTCTTCGTTGTAAAAGATGAAGTCATGTCTTGCTTAACGTTTAATTTTAAATCTTAAGCATTTAATTTTTGCTCATATGCATGTTTAATTGTAATTATAATAAAATGCATATTTCAATTTCTATTTTTAGTTAACTTGGCAGATCATGATAATATCAGATCTTCAAACATGCAGTTTAAAATAAAAAATATGGCTTCATCTTCAAATATCTTGCTTATCTGTCTAGACGTTGCTACAACTAAAATATTTACCTTATCTTCAAATATTTTGCAAAATAATGCAGCCTATTGAAAATAAAAAACAAAACAAGTCAACATTAAATAATAATGATGACAACAAAATTTGTGTATATAAATTCAAATTTTTTTTCAAATTTTCATTCTGATTGTCTGATCTAACTTAAAGGCTGTGCATTACCTGTAACATTTTAGCAGTAAACCACAGTAAGAGAATATCTTTGTCTTCTTCGAGCCTTACTCTCTTCAGAGAACTTAGTCTTAAAAAGAGAAAAATAATTTCCCGATACGTTACAAGAAGAATCCGGGAACCTTCAGAGAATTTAGTAAGCTCCACAGAATCCTCCAATCCATTACAAGAAGAAATCGGAGAGTAGTATAAGAGAAACTTCTGCGATTCCCTATACAGTACCAAATACTCCAGAGTAACAAATCCGTTGCTGCCACCTAACCAGAATCCCCGTCAAATTCGAACCGCCCAAGGCCATAGACGGAGGGGTTAATATAAATAAGTAATTTGAAAGTGTTGGAGTGCCGTTTATTTTTGGTTGGTTGAATAATTTGGGACGCCAAAATAGGATATCGCCAAAAACAAAATTTTACGACGCTAAACTGTGAGTCTACACTCCACCTTGTTAATATATATATCCCCTTCTTGAATTTATATTTAATTATTCATTTATGTTTCCTTAGTAATATGTTAACCGGAGTGATGAATGGAAATAATTATGTTCTAAAGACATTTAGCAATGAGTCAACCAGTCAGCGCTAAACCCGAGAATCATTCATACAATGTTATAACCGTTTGTAGTACACACAACAAATATATGCCAGGTGTCGCCATCTGTTCTCAAGAGTGTCCTACAGAATAATGAGCGCAACTGTACGTATTATAATTTCTTCTGAACAAAAAATCGAAGTTAAAAAAAAATTGAAGACTGATTAGGTAAGTGAAGTGCGTGCTAAACTGAAAAAGAAGCTGAATAATTCTTTAATGGTTCAATCTTTTTTAAACAGCTTTCTTTATTTTTATGCCATTTCTTCATACTGCAAATTATATTATCTTCCATCGAAGTAAATTCATGTTTATAAATCATTATTATCTCGAACACCGAAGCTTCTCCTTGCATTAAAGCTTCGCTTTACATTACACTGCCCAACAAAAAAAATTGTTTTGCTGCTGATTTAATTCAAGACCTGTTTCTGGATAATATTGATGTGCTGATTTCAAAAATCACCTTAGATTTTGTCCATCACATCAGGTTTTCGTGCAATGCAATATGCCTATTTTGGGTGATCCATGAAGGGCGCTTATCAAAATTGATGATTTTTGAGACCTGTTAACAGCTGTTTTGCTGTTAAAATTTTATCTGTGGAATACGCAAATCTGTGCATTAAATCTAAAGGTCATGTACAACATATTAAAATCTTGGGTATCTGTGATTTCCCCAGGTGTGAGCGTGACGTCATGATCTGAGAGAGATTTCCCATTGGCGGAGTGAGAGCAGCCAGTTCCGCTAGTGACGTTACTTGTAAACTTTCAGCAGTTGGGTTGCAACATGAGCATTAAAGTTCACTATCTCAACAGTCATCTGGAAAAATTTCCAGAAAATCTTGGTGATGTTAGTGAAGAGCAAGGTGAAAGGTTCCACCAAGATAGCAAAGTGATGGAAGAACGATACCAAGGAAGATGGGATACCCATATGGGAGCACCGACAATTCAGCGCAGGACAATTCAGCGCCGACAATTCAGCGCCGACAATTCAGCGAAAAGACAATTCAGCGCAAGACAATTCAGCGCCGACAATTCAGCGCAAGTCAGTACAGTTAAAAGTTTAGTTAAAAATAATAAAAATAAATCGCAATAAATAAAAAAGAGAAAAATTTGTATATTTATATTATGCTAAATTGGGTCTGTATCGAAGGAGTGACATTTCAAAGGAGTGACATAACAAAGGAGTGACATAAATACCGTAACGAAGGAGTGACATAACGAAGGAGTGACAAATCGGAGATAAAATTCAAAGGAGTATAATTATTAAAATTTTATTTAAAAAAACAAAATTTGTTAGAATTGTTAAAATTAAGATTTTATTTCAAAAACTAGAAACCTAACCTAACCTAACAGTTGCAAGCCTCTCTTCCCTCTGGATTTGTTCTTTCTTCTTCTTTGTTGGTATTTTCGCGCTGAATTGTCTTGCGCTGAATTGTCTTTGCGCTGAATTGTCTTTGCGCTGAATTGTCTTGCGCTGAATTGTCGGGTCACGACCCATATGATGGCTGACTACTGCTGGAGCCTGCAAAGAGATTGTCTTGACATCTCTCATTCTAGGAAGTCCTATAAGAGAAAATTTATCAGCACTGAAAAGTAAGAAAACAAGAAAAAGACAATGTTAAGAAAACTGGTACCGTGCTTGCTTTAATATGGATTCATTTTTTGCTTATTTAAACACTTTTAATCACTTTATGTGCCAATATTACCATTGTATATTAAAGTTCACTCCCTGCACAATTGTTTACTTTTCCATGCTGATTCTGAGTATGTATAAACTTATTTTTTGAAAAGGAAAAAAATTGGGCATAACCCTGCCAAAATGCGATATCTCCAAAATATCCGTATTTAATTGCTCGAAAACCTGACGTGATATGTAAAAACTAAGGTGATTTTTTAAATCAGCACAACAAAGTTACCTAAAAACAGGTGTTAAAATTAAATCATCAAAATTGGTGTTGGGCATTGTTATGTATCTGAATAAAGGTTTCGCTGTATCTGATCAATTTCGGGGAAGCTTCATTATCATCCCTGGCTAAATTGCAAAGAAATCTAGAAATTGTTGAATGGAATTAAGGAATGAAGAAATAGATAAATAAAAGCAAATAAATAAACTAAAAAAAGTGTATATATATATTAGTGGTGGACCGGATGTCAGTTTTTCAACATCTGCGGATGCGGATCTTTAATTTCAATATCCGCGGATGCGGATATTTAGTTAATCTATCAATATAATATAGAATTATGAATATATGACATAATTTTCCAAATTTCGTGATATTACTATTATGGCAGGAAATGCATAAGAATTAAAATTAATATTAATGTTTTCATTATGATAAAAATAATAACTTTCTGAAGAGTTTCAGCCACAGAAAAATCAATGAAACAAATTTCGTTCAATTTTCTGTGTTACCAGGTATTTATATTTTGAGGTTTATATATTTGTTTGTTCATTAATAACACTGGTCTACAGCCAAAATGCTTCGGAAATAAAAGTAGTCAATCTTTACTAATTTTGGGACACTGAATACGAAAATGATGCATAAAATTGCCAATTGGCTCTATTTATAAAGATATCAGGCAACCCTGCACCCTACTAACTGGACTGCATCTGTCGCGTAATATACAGGCGCCTGACACATCGACGCATTGACTCTACTGCGCATGCGCGTAGTTATATTTTTTATTTTAATAAATTAATGTAAATATATACATATATACTTAACCTTACCTAATTTAAAATTATTAAAATGCAACATAATTACATTAATTTATTAAAATAATAAAAATATAACTAAGCGCATGCGCAGTAGAGTCAAGGCGTCGATGTGTCACAGGCGTCTACATATTACGCCACAGCATCAGTTCATTCGCGGAAGTCATACAGTGCACCCTTGTCAAACTCTTTTTAGTGTTTGCTTTTGAAACTGAATTTTTTTCAGGCTAATTTGAACAAAGATGCCTCGTAATTGTGTGAACAGTGTAGATAACTTCTGTTATGTTTGTGGAGAATTGACTTTTGCATCACAAAAGCGTGCTATAACCGCCGTGATTAGGAAAGCCTGTCACCTTTATTTTGGCTGTAAGATTGGAGATCAGGACAAGAGCTGGGCCCCACACATATGCTGCAATACTTGTGCAACAAACCTTCGCCAGTGGTTGAATCGGAAAAGGAAATCTATGCCTTTTGCAGTGCCAATGGTGTGGAGGGAACCAACAGATATATCAGCAATTGTTACTTCTGCATGGTGCCTCCAGTCAAGAAAGGTATTTGCAAGAAGAAAAAGTGGATTTTACAATATCCAAATATACCCTTTGCTATACACCCGGTACCTCACGGCGAAGGACTACCCGTTCCTGAGTCCCCACACTCATTCTCCCTGGAGTCAGAGGACGAGGAGAATGAAGGAACCTGCGAAACTTGTGAACCTTCAACTTCACAAGACCCTGAATTTGTTTATAACTTGACATCTTCTAAACCGCACATGATAACTCAGAATGAATTAAACGACCTCATCAGAGATTTAGAACTGCCAAAGAGTAAGACAGAGCTGTTGGGCTCCAGATTGCAGCAGTGGAATCTCCTCGCTGAAAATGTTAGAGTGTGTAAGTTTCGTGACCGTCAAAAAGATTTTGTCCCATTCTTCATCATGGAAGGTGACCTTGTAGCTTGCAACGACATTGATGGTCTGATGGCAGCTCTCAACATTATTCACAATCCTGATGAGTGGAGACTGTTCATTGATTCATCGAAGTTGAGTCTAAAAGCTGTTTTGCATGTTGGCAACGTATTGCCATCAATTCCATTGGTCATGCAGTCCACATGAAGGAAACATATGACAACATGAAGCAACTTTTGAACTGCATAAACTATGACAAACATTAGTGGCAGGTTTGTGGTGACTTGAAAGTTGTTGCTATCGTGCTTGGACTGCAGCCGGGCTACACTAAGTATTGCTGTTTTCTGTGCGAATGGGATAGTCGGGCTAGGACTTCTCATTACATCAAGAAGGATTGGCCACTCCGACACTACACTCATTGGAACCTGGAACAAAAAATGTTCAGTGGTAAATTCCCAAAGCTCAGTGAAGCAAAAATCAAGGAGGGTGTATTTGTTGGTCCACAGATCCGCGAGCTTCTTAGAGATGAGGAGTTCGACCGTACCCTAGGTGGTGAGGAGAAGAGAGCGTGGAATGCTTTCCGGTTAGTAGCAACCAAATTTCTCGGAAATACCAAAGCTGACAATTACAGGGAGCTGGTGGAAAACCTGCTGTTGTCCTATCATAAAATGGGCTACAATATGTCTTTAAAGATACATTTCCTCCATTCGCACCTGGAATATTTTCCGGCCAACTGCGGAGCAGTCAGCGATGGAGAAACGCTACCAGGGGAAATGGAGTCCATCATTGTTAGCAGACTACTGCTGGACAATAACAAGAGATGCTCCAGAAGTTGAATACAAGAGACAAGCAAAGAAACGACGGGTTGAATCAATATAAGTGACTGCATTATACAGGTATGTTACTAATATATGGTATACATATACGGAAAATGTGTAACTTAAATTTTCTTGGAAACTGTAGCAAATCGACTGTTTTTATGGTCATATTCGTTTTCAGCACCCCAAAATCCATAATAAGAAACACATTTTATCTCCGAAGCACAAACTTTTTCAAAATTTGTAGACCAGTGTAATTAATACTTTACATGAAATGTGCATGACTACTACTTTATAAGCTAATTTAATTATAAATTGCATAATTTATTAGAGGTAATATTCGTATAACATCCGCAGTCAGAAGTGCGGATGCGGATGTTAAAAATGATGCGGATGCAGATATCCGGTCCACCACTAATATATATATATATATATATATATATATATATATATATATATATATAGGATGAATTTCACAATTAAAAACGTGAAATTAATGAATGATGTAAATCCACAAGGAAAAGGAAAAATGATTCCAAGGTCTTTCGTGTATTTAGAAGTACACCTCGTCAGGGATTTACCTTCCTGATTTACCTCCCCTGAATACACGAAAGAGCTTAGAATAATTTTTCCTTTTCCTTGTGGGTTTACATTATATATATATGTCGCGGAACAGACAACTACAGACAGAAAACAGACAAAGAACAGCCATATGAATTCTTTTCACCGCCACTTTTTCAAACATCCTTAAAACACACGTGGTGTCGAGGAATAAAGAAAACTCAGAAACAATGACGCTAGCCTCGAACAGAGGAATTCGAACTTTCCTAAGGGCTAAGGTTATATAAGGCGCAGTTCACTGGCACTCGCTCTCACTTCTTTCGTGCGTCCATTCGTAAGACTACTCCACACGCAGTCTCCCAGCATCAGTTTTAGCCGGCTGAAGACCAAGGCTCACTTCAACATATTCCACTCAAGAAACGACGCATCACTTGAAGTGAACTACCAATCCTGCCCGCAACAAACCACAACTGCAACAGGCGTTTCCTTTGGTCTCCTCATAACCTCTCAACCGGTTATCAAACATCCTCGAGGACCACCGGCAAAGCTCAACGCTACGAGAAGACATCCTGAAGGTACACATCACGTGTTTCGACGGTGACGCTACAAACTCCAATCATTTCACCTCTGGTCAGCTTTTACCGTTTCCCGAAAAACGGCCGTCAACGAGAATCCATTAGGCCGGATCATCTTCAGGCCCGCCTACAGTCTACAAGAGATATTCAGCACCTCAGGCTTACGTATGCAAGATCCTTCAAGATCTTATCCTTCGCAAGAGGCCTAAACCCCAAAGCGACCAGCGCTCACTCAAATCACTCCAATAGAAAGGTCAACACTTCGAGCCTATCCGTTCAACAGGCCACCCTCCGAGCAACGCGTCAACAGGTATCATTCTCTTACTGGCAAGCCTTGTCTCTTTGTTTAATAACAATAACGTAAAGCCAACCCAGTCGACCGCAAAAGAGTAGGCTATAAACGCAGTGTTTCATAATTCCGTCAAACTGACTCTCGTGAAACGCAGTAGGCCTATTACTCAATTCAAGTGTCATTCCAAAACCGTAATTCCGCGTGTCATCCGCTATTGTGTTCATTTACATATTTATGTGATAACTAAATATTCTCTTACTGCAGGCCTAATTCATTTACAGTGTACATCCCTTCAAATTATCATTAGGCAATAGTATAATTGTCGGAGACTTTAACTGCCCTAATGTTAATTATGAGACGTTTACTGGTAATGAGGAGGGTTTGAGATTGATTGAGTTTATGGAAGATAACTTTTTACGACAGATCGTTACCGAACCAACGCGCGGTGATAATATTTTAGATTTGGTGATGACGAACGGCGAGAATATAGTCGAAGGTTTAGAAGTAGGCGAGAGTTTAGGATGTAGTGATCATCAAATTCTTAGGTTTAAGTTATTGATAGAAAACACTAAGGATAGTAACGTAATAGAAGTTCCTGATTTTCGTAGGGCTAATTTTGATAGTTTTGCGGATCGGATGAGAGTAGTGGACTGGAATAACTTATTTATGGGTAATGACACAAATTTGCATTGGGTGGCGTTTAAAGAAAGTTTAAGGCACATTGAAAGGGAGTTTATTCCTCGTAGGCCCAAGCGCGCTAGAAATCATTGTAGGCCCAAGTGGTGGACTAGGGAAATAGGCGAGTTCATAAACGAGCGTAATAGAGCGTATAGACTTAATAAGCGCAATGGCACGGCAACTAACTTTAATATATATATCGAGCTTAGACGTCAGGTTAAAAGATCAGTTAGGAATGCTAAGCGTAATTTAGAGATACTTATAGCTGCGGATAGTAAACATAATCCAAAAATGTTTTTTGAATACGTTAATAATCGTAAGCCGATAAAAGATAACATAGGCCCTCTAGTGGATGTTAATGGCGCCTTGGCTTCTGACGCTCAGGCGATGGCGGGTATTTTCAATAACTTTTTTGCGACAGTTTTTACCGTAGAAGACGTAAATAATGTCCCCGACGTGGACGATATCGTTCCATTTAGTAGCGAGACTATTTTGGATGAAATAACTGTTTACGAGGGTGAGATTGCGCATTATATCGATAGGCTAAAAGTTAGCAAGGCTCCAAGCCCTGACGCTTTTTATCCCAGACATTTGAAAGATTTGAAAGACGTTATTGTAGGCCCCTTAACGAAGATTTTTAGTCAGTCACTCGAAACGGGGATTATTCCTGAAGACTTCAAATTAGCTAACGTCACGCCTACTTTTAAAAAAGGCGACATCGCAGTAGCTAGCAATTATAGGCCCATTAGCTTAACGTCAATTGTCGGTAAACTTTTGGAATCCGTAGTTAGGGATCGTATCATCGATCACTTAGAAAGTAGAGATTTGATTAATAGTAGTCAGCATGGGTTTCGACGCCATAGGTCTTGTTTAACTAATTTGTTAGAATTTTATAACGAAATAGTGCGCGAATACGATAGGCATAGAGCGGCTGACGTTATTTATTTAGATTTTAAAAAGGCGTTCGATACAGTTCCGCATAGGAGATTAATTGCGAAGGTCAAAGCGCACGGTATTCGCGGTCAGGTAGCTAACTTGTTAGAAGAATGGCTTCGTGCTAGGAGGTAGAGGGTCGTAGTTAATGGTAGTGAATCGGGGTGGTTGGATGTAGGTAGCGGTGTCCCACAGGGTTCAGTGTTAGGCCCATTGCTTTTCCTAATTTACATTAACGACATAGATGTAGGATTGACTAGTAACGTGTCAAAATTCGCGGACGATACTAAAATAGGCGGTAAGGTTGTTAACGAGGACGATAGAAATAGGCTCCAAGACGATGTAAATAGGATTATGGAGTGGACGGATAAGTGGCAGATGCAATTTAACGTAGACAAATGTAAAGTTTGGCATTTAGGTTCTCGTAACAATAATTACACGTACACGATGGATGATAGGGAGTTGGCGAGCGTTGACGAGGAAGTAGATTTAGGCGTACGCGTACCTAAGGATTTAAAGGTTAGGAACCAGTGCCTGGAGTCTTGCGCAAAAGCTAATAGGATGTTAGGCTTCAAAGCGCGTAATTTCGAATTTAACTCGAAGGATATTATATTGCCCCTTTACAAGTCCCTAGCCAGGCCTCATTTAGAATATGCCGTTCAGTTTTGGTGCCCGTACTTGCGTGAGGATCTTGATAGGTTAGAAAGGGTTCAACGTCGTCGTGCCACGAAACTAATTCCGTCATTGCGCAATAAGCCTTATGAAGATAGGATTAAAGAGTTAGACCTGTATTCACTCGAAACTAAGAGATTAAGGGGGGAGCTTATTGAAGTTTTCAAAATCGTTAATAACATCGATAACGTAAATTTTGACAAATTGTTCACTTTCGATAATAGTAATACTCGTAATAACGGATTTAAGTTGCGTAGCAGACGTTTCATTACTAATATCGCTAAAAACTTCTTTACGTTTAAAGTAATTGATAAATGGAATAATCTTCCCGCGCCCGTTGTGAACTCTACCATCCTTAATGTGTTTAAGAACCGTCTTGACAGACATTTTAAAAATATTAACGTTGCATGTTTGTAGTTTGCATGGTATGACAGTGAGTTAAGACTGTGTTTGCATGGTTTGTTAGCGTTCTTGTTTTACTTCTTTTCATCTTTCACCCCTCTCCTATTTCCTCCGACTAGTTTTCTGACTTGTCGGCAGTGGCCGGCGGATGATGATGGTGAGTCTTTTTTCTCTTTTTCTGAATGAATGTTAACCCACGAGTGATAGGTATTCCTCCTTACTTAACCCCTTATTCTCTCCTCTTCTCTTAACCCCCTACTCTTTCCTTTCTCCCGGGCTAACCTCAGAGTGGATCTTAGGGTCTTTGTTAGTCTTAGCTTCTGTAGATCTGTAGATCTTGTTTTTATAATCCATCTACGGTGTACCAACTTAGCATTATATAATTACCTTTATGTAAATGATCATATTTCTCTCAACTATCCTTAGGCCTATCCATAAACGCACGTCATCAATCCATTATTATTGGGCCGCATCATTTATTCTATGTTTATCCATTCAATCATTTAGCCTATATAATCAAGGTTACTTATTCCATTCACTGTACTAAACGCATGTGCATTATTTATATCGTTTATTAGGCCCATTCAATGTCCCATTTTGCATGCCATTTACATACCATCAATGAATTTATTACTTGTCAATTAAGCTATTAACTATTCATCTTATTAGCTAAGCTCTATGTCATCAGCATAACGTAAAGGCTATCAAATAATCACTGTCAATCCTTTGTTAATCACTGTGAAAAATAACGTATATATTTTCTTAATTAAATACAAAACAATAAGGTACTTTTTTTAACCTTAACAATTTACTTAGGCGTAATCTAAGCTGGTGATCCCGAAGCAATTCGAATCGCTCAATATTATTATTATAGTAGGCCTACGCCATTAGCCATTTCCAACTGGTGATATTGTATGACATCATAAATCGTTAACCCAGCCTATCATTAATAATCAATCATTTGCAACAATTAATCACCAGCATACAATTAAATCACTATCACCTTAAACGGCTATAAACTAGGTCCACTATATATATATATATATATATCAGGTTGTAACATAAATTCTGCTCGATTAGAAAACGGACGATAGATAACACTGGGGAACAAATTTCAACGTTTTGTCTATTGAATTAGATTTGACAGTTAGTTCTAGGTAATTTGGGTGCGCTGAGCACGAATTTTTACTCGGTTTTGCTCTATCAGGTCCTGATTTTGCTCAACACCCCTCCTCTTTCGTCGTATTCATAAAAAGGTTTTTTTCTCAATACTCGCTGTCTTTTTGCAGTTACACATTATGCAACTAGGTTTTTATCTAGGTATTTGTACCTATTGTTATGGTATTGTTGTATTTTGTATATTTTTATATGTAACACCCTAAAAATATTTTTAATTTTGTCATTTTTAACCCATTTTAATATTAGTAAATTAAGCTAAAAATATCATAGAATTCTAAAATTTTCTCGAGCGTTCCTGTTCTCTGTAGAGTATTCTAGAGGGACAACTAAAATATATAAAAGCGACTCGTTTCCAGAGTTAATCAGTCAATTCAATCAGTCAGTCAGTCAGTCAGTCAGTTGAGTTAGTTAATTAAGTTTGGGCATTAACATAATTTTGAATTGGCATATGATTTAGTGAGTAATTTTGTCATCGTGATTTAATATAGTTGATTTAATTAGACGTAATTTATATTGTACCTACTCATCCGTGTTTCTAGTTTAATTTCATAGATTTAAGTACCTATTTCATAATAAGTACCTATTTAAACTAATTTTTGTGTTTATATTTCAGATTTTCTTAAATTTATATGAATTAAGGGCTTTAAATACCTTTACAAATTGGCAGAACAATCAAGCAATATGTCATCAAGCACTAGAAAGTTCAAATGCAAAAACAACCCTGATTCCTTCTGTTATATATGTGGAAATTTTACACTTCCACATCAACGAGCAAATATAACTGACTTCGTAAAAAGAGCTTACTTAGCTTATTTTGGCATAAAACTGGGGGACCAAGATAAATCGTGGGCTCCACATAAAGCCTGCACTATATGCATTGAAAGACTGCGACATTGGACGAAGGGTTCGGATTCAAAAATACCTTTTGGAGTTCCGATGGTAAGTTTATGATTTCATAAAACTACGTAATTTAATCACTAGTATACTGTAACTTACCTAAATGTAATTGTAACTTAGGTACATAAACAAAAATTTACAGAAAATGTTTATAAGAATCTCAAATATTGCATAAGGTTGAAACACATAGAAATGTTAAATGTTTGGGTGATAACTTTTGATAAAATTCATAAAAACAAGTCTCTCGTCGCTTTTGTTAACGCTTTACAATTTTTTTTCCATATCAGGTGTGGCGAGAGCCTACTAACCACGAGACCGATTGCTACCTTTGCTTTGTCAAGACTTCGGGCTTCACTAAGAAAAATAAACATTGTATCGAGTACCCAAATTTCGACACCGCGATACGACCTGTGCTACATTCAAATGAGATCCCCATTCCAAAATTTAAGGGTCTGCCAACTCAAGAATTAGTTGAAGATGTTCCTGAAAATATTGTTATGCACTTTGAGGAGTCAGACACCGATTTTGACCCCAGCGTATTTGAAAGTCAAAACGATCCGCAAAAGTTTAACCAGGCCGAGTTGAATGATCTTGTAAGGGATCTAAATTTGCCAAAAAAGGCTGCGGAAATTTTAGCTTCAAGACTTAAAGAGAAAAACGTGCTTACTTCAAACACATACATTTCATTTTACAGAAAAAGAGAAGAAGAACTTGTTAAATATTTTAGAACAGAGGATAGTTTAGTATATTGCTGCGACATAGTTGGTTTGTTAAAGAAGATGGGGGTTGAGTCTTACGATGCAAATGATTGGCGCTTGTTTTTAGACAGTTCGAAAAGAAGTCTTAAGTGTGTGTTGTTGCATAATGCCAATCTATACGGCTCGATACCGATTGGGCACTCAACAAAATTAAAAGAAAAGTATGAACATATAGAAAAGGTTTTAAATCTTATCAAATATAGGGAGCACGAGTGGATCATATGTGTTGACTTAAAAATGGTTAATTTTCTGCTAGGACAACAAGGAGGGTATACTAAATATCCCTGCTTCCTTTGCTTATGGGACAGCAGAGCCAAGGAAGAACATTATTTCAAACAAATCTGGCCAGCACGAACATCACTTACTGTCGGAGAAAAAAACGTAATTAATCCACCTTTAGTGAGCAGAGATAAAATCATATTTCCTCCTCTGCATATAAAACTAGGCCTCATTAAACAATATGTAAAAGCTTTAGATACGAACGGCGAGTGTTTCAAATACATAACTTCAAAATTTCCAAGTTTAAGTTATGAAAAAATCAAGGCGGGAATTTTCGACGGTCCACAAATAAGAACAATGATTAAAGACAGCAATTTTCCTAATGTCATGAATGAACGCGAAAAAAATGGCTGGTTCTCATTCGTGGACTTGATAGAAAACTTTTTAGGTAATTATAGGGCAGATAACTACGAAGAAATCGTAAAAAAACTTTTAAGGGACTACAAAGAGTTAGGTTGCAATATGAGCATAAAAATGCATTTTTTGAATAGCCATCTTGACCAATTTCCAAGTAATTTAGGTGATGTAAGTGACGAACAAGGGGAGAGATTCCACCAAGATATAAAAATTATGGAGGAACGGTACCAAGGCCGCTGGGATTCCCACATGATGGCTGATTACTGCTGGTGCTTGAAAAGAGACCTGCCATCAACAAGCAAATACATTAGAAAGTCTTACAAAAGAAAATTTTTGCCACAGTGAAAGCTTCATATCTGTTTGTTTTTTATTTTAAGTCATTTCTATCGTTATAATGTAATTTTACTGTAGTTTGAACTGCTTGTATTCATGAAACTTGAAAAAAAAATTTAACACATGACTTAATTTTTTAGTCCTAATTTGAAAAATCTGGAAAATGGCACATAGGCTGTCGACAAGAATCAGGACCTGATAGAGCCAAACCGAGTTGAAATTCGTATTCAGCGCACCCATATTACCTAGAATCAAGTGTCAGATATCATTCAATAAAATACGTGTTGCCCAGTGTAATAGAATAACCTCAAGATAACGTGAAATAGTTTTAGAAATGTTGCAAAATACACGCGGGGACAGGTTCGCACAGGTTTTATCACGATACAGAATGATACAGAATGACTTAGGCTCTGGTGTTTTTCATACAGTTACAACGCCACCCCTACGATATTACAGTAATTGAAAAAGCATGGAGCCCACGAAAGAGCATATTCGACATGTGATGCTGTATGAGTTCCATAATGGATCTAACGCTAGTGAATCCGCAAAAAACATTCAAGGAGTTTATGGAAATGATGTTGTGAGCGAATGGATGTGTAGGAGATGGTTTGAGAAGTTCAGAAATGGAGACTTCAGTCTGAAAGATTATCAATGAACAGGACGACCAAATGAGTTAGATGAAGAGTTGCTGAAAGCAACATTGGAGGAAAACCCAACGGTAACTGTAAGAGAACTTGGCTTGCAACTTGGCGTTAGCCATATGACCATTCATCGTCATTTGAAGCTGTTTGGAAAAGTAGTGAAGGTTGGAAAATGGGTTCCGCATGATTTGTCACAAGCGAATCTTCAACATCGAATCGATATTTGCACATCACTGCATTCTCGGCAACTGCAGGCACCGTTTTTGAATCGGATCGTCATTGGGATGAAAAATGGGTCCTCTATAACAATATTAAGCGTCGACATCAGTGGCTTAGCTGTGAAACAAAGCCTGAACCTCAGCCACGCAATGGACCCCAGCCAAAGAAAATTTTGCTATGCGTTTAGTGGGATATGCAAGGAATTATTCATTTTGAGCTTCTGCCAGATAACCAAACAATCACAACTGCAGTCTACTGCCAACAACTTCAACGAGTGAAGATGGCATTACAAGAAAAACGTCCTGCATTAATTAATCGCAGAGGTATGAAAATAAAAACCCACTCTAATAGACAGAGTTTATTTCCACGACAGTTTCGACGCCCACTGGCATCCTCTCGGGTGGATACAGAAACACGAATTCGTGTTTCTGTATCCACCCGAGGAGGATGCCAGTGGGCGTCGAAACTGTCGTGGAAATAAACTGTGTCTATTAGAGTGGGTTTTTATTTTCATATTTTGACCTTCACGTAGAAAAAAGTGAAGTTTTTTGCATTAATCGCAGAGGTGTTCTATTCCACCAGGATAACGCGCGCCCTCACACTGCTCGAATCACCACTGCCCAATTGGAAGCATTTGGTTTGAAAAAAAATGCCTCATCCACCTTATTCTCTGGACATCGCACCTTCAGACTACCATTTATTCAGAAGTCTACAACACCACGTAGATGGACAAAAGTTGCAATCCAGGGAAGCTATCGAAAACAAAGTGATCGCTTTTTTTAACTCGAAACCAAGGGATTTCTTCGAACGTGGCATAAAAAAACTTTTCTACAGGTGGGACGAGGTTATAGAAAAAGAAGGGAATTATATTGATGATTAATTTGTCATTATGTCATTTAATTTTTGTTGTGAATAAATTAAAAATTCGAGCAAATTTGTCCTTATAAGTCCTTTAATTTTTGCTCTGAATGAACTAAAAAATCGAGCAGAATATATGTTACAACCTTATATATACTGTGTATATATATATATATATATATATATATATATATATATATATATATATATATATATATATATATATATATATACTGTATATATATATATATACTGTATATATATATATATATATATATATATATATATATATATATATATATATATATATATATATATATATATAAACCATTAGTTTTGTTTCTGCCCCACTTCTTCATTCTGACGAAGGTCAAGGTTGTTGCTCCACCTTGTATTTACAACTTAACGTGGAATCCGAACCACGACCAAACCACGGGTGGTCAGAAATTACAAAGTCCTCGCCCAGACTCGATCTCACGATTTCACGATCAGCAGCAAAAACAGGCCAGCGTCTTAACCACTAGGCCACCCACGGTCCCCATTTGTTTGCCAACCTATTTTTTCTGGAAGGATAAACAGCTGGGTGAGCCGCGCGCCGACTGCTTTTGCCAGAAATGGAAAACGGGGCCGGTGGATTCGGAGTCAGCGATGCTAACCACCACACCATCGAGGCGCATTGTAATATATTTATATATATCTATATATAGGGTGGACCATAAGTCTCTTTACCTTCGTACTATAACGAAACTCACTTCTCTAGAACAATGGTCTGCCCTGTATATATATATATATATATATATATATATATATATATATATATATATATATATATATATATGTTAATCCTCCATCGATGGCCTTGAGTGGTTTGAAGTTGACGGGGGTTCTGGTTAGTTGACACAACGGATTTTCACCTTGTGGTAATTGGTTCTGTATAGGAAACCGCAATAATTTCTTTTTTACAACCCTCCGATTTCTTCTTGTAGCGGATCGGAGGATTATGTGAACACCTACTAGGTTATTGGTCGATTCCCCGATTCTTCTTATAGCGTATCGGAGAAATTTGTGAGGCAATGCTGGTCTCAGACTTAAGACCTGTTGATTACTAAATTTACTGTTTATTGAAGATGCTGCGTTAATCTAAAACTAAATTCTCTTGGAGGAGACAGGACTCAAGGAAGACGATAAAGTGTGGTGCAACTCCTTTTTCGGTTACACTTATTGCGGGCGCGCGGGTTCGTTTCTTTCAGGATGACTCTGCCTATCCACTCAGATGGCCCTTCAATTTTATACGCGTAGTTTTCTTGGCTTACTTGAAGCCCACTTTGAATTTCGAACTTTCAATGTTAATTTACCCTCAGCTTACAAGGGAGGCCTATTGCAAGGTAACATAAAACAATACCCTACCTCATATAAAGTCTATTTTATTTCACTCAAAATAGAACATAAATTGAAAAGAAATATACCGATGTGCGATTACAATTTTGTTTAAAAAAAAATCAAATTCTCAATTTAAAGAAAATGTTTGCAAGTATTTAATTCTGAAAAAGCATTATATAAAGGTTTTTTTATATTTGAGTGTAACTCTAGAAATAGCACTAAATTCAAATTCCGAACTCTATGAATACGTGTACAGAAGTAGTTTACGGACAAAAAATTTAAGAAATTTACTCACAAAAGTCCTGTGCGAATTCCGCAGGTTTTCCCGGAAAAAAAGTCCGTCAATTAAATCAAATAAATTTTCACAAAGGCTTTAAATGGTCATGCACTAACTTCACGGGTTTCCTCGGGAAACAAGATCACCACAAGAGATTTACTCTCCCCTGAGGAAACATAATATTTCGCAAACTTACAAGTTTAACGTTTAATATGGACAAAATTAAATTAAAGAAATTCCACGAAATTCTTTTTCTGTCGGCTAACATCAATTAAGCTCTTCCAACCAAACCAAAGGCAATTCAGGTTTACGTACAACGTGAAACAGTTTTTAACTCAACTTAAATATTTTCAATCATGCCACAGAGTTTAAAGATTTATTTTTCCAAGCCACTTTAACTGTTGAGGACAGAACTACAACTAACTTAGAAATCTAAGTTGCACCTTAAAATTACAAGGACTCCGCCTTACAGTACTCTGAATGGCCTATCAAAACCATTTTCATTTCATAAGGTCATCCCTGCGAAAGCTTCCATCCATACATAAGGGGAAGAAGGCGTTTCCCTTTTTCCTCACTGGGTGTTACAAGAATAATTGTCCTTTGATTGGACATTGACATTCCCTTCAAAGGAAAGCTCCTCCTTTTCCTTAAAATTCAACTGAAATAAAGTCCTTTCTTCGAAGCCACTTGTCTCTCAAGTTTATTACCAACTTTATGGTCCAATTTAACAAGTGGGTTCGAAGTCAGTTTCCAAAAGTTTAACCACGAAACGAAGAGGAGAAAATCCATATTACATCTGAACCAGGCCAGTTTGTTTTCCCTTCTCGTTGAAGCGAGGGCCGATCTCGACCGTACCATAAATCTTTACCTCAAGGCTGACCTGAGTGATACAATTACCGTGAGAAGACAAAAATAAAAATCGAACGAATTTTAAACAATTTGAAACATTTTTATTTTTTTAAACTTGTAGCAAGAAACCTATTGATATTCTTCAATAATAATAATCTAAACTACTTTGCTTTAGAGATTTAAACAACAAAATCTTAAAACTAAAATTTCTGTTCCTATTTTAGTAAGAGATTTCGGCACACAAATTTGCCGTCACAACAAAAGATATCCTTTTACTGAATTTTACTGCTCCTATATATTACAGGTAATGCTTCAGCCTCTGGATCAGATCAGAGAGAACAAAAATTAAAAGGTTACAATGGTTTATATACTGTTTAAGATATTGACGTCATTATTATTAAATTTGACTTGTTTTTTCCAATTTTTAATAGACTGAATTACTTTGCTAATTCAAAAGAATTGTTTGGTGTATTATGTGGATCTTGCAGGAACTGATAAAACAAAATATTTGAAGATGAAGGAAAATTCTGCTGTAACAGCATATTGACAAGTTTGATGTTACCATGATTTGCTGTACCAACTAAAAATGGAAATTAAGATAGCATTTTATTAAGATAAATGTTTAAAATTTAATATTAAATGCTGATTCAGGATACGACTTCATCTTTTATGATTTAAGAGAGAATATAGAAAAAAATGAACATTGTAGAATTTAACAAGGTTACATGATTAAGCTTAATAAGAAAACAACATCTTGGTAGCTAAAAAAAAAAAACGATTCATCAGGATCTCATTGAACAAAAATTAAGTAAAAAAACAGAAAATAATTATTTTCCAAGCTTGTATGAATATTATATACAGTTAGAATGTTATGCGAGTGTGGACTTTATATGCAAAAATGAATGTTAGAATTATCATATATATATATATATATATATATATATATATTAGGTCATCCCATAAGTAATGCGGCATTTTTTTAATTTTTTTTTTTTTCCATTTTTATCATTATTTTATGGATAGAAATCAAACAACTCTTTGAAGTTATTTATATTTAAATAAATATTTATTTAAATATAAATAACTTCAAAGAGTTGTTTGATTTCTATCCGTAAAATAATGATAAAAAAAAAAAAAAAAAAAATTAAAAAATGCCGCATTACTTATGGGATGACCTAATATATATATATATGATGCAAACACACAAGGAAAAGGAGAGGGGGATTTCCCATCGCCAATACAAACCACAGCATAAAACTTATTTTCAAACTGAAATTTACAATCTTAAGGCAAAGCTTAATTAATTCAATAAGAGTGTTGTGTTAAACAGGGAAACAATATTCAGAGATCTTATCTTTTATAAAATCAAGTAGGTCATCAACAGGGACTTTTGTGACTAACGACTAACGAGCATACATCAAAACTTACCAGTTTGAAATTAGGGTCATTAGGAAACTTCAGTTTGTCAATAAGATCCATGCTATTTACAATATGTGACTTGGAAATAGAGCCACTTAACGGTGTTAATAAACTAACTAATCATTTAGATAGCTTATAGGCTACGGAGCCAACTGAGCCAACAATAGGTCTCATGGGATTATGAACTTTATGTGTTTTTACTAAACTGTATAAATCCCCTCTCACCAGTATTAGCTAACTTATAATGGAAGTTTTTGAAAGTAGAATTTTGCCTACTATTGTTAATTTTAACCTTGTTTGGTACAGGTATATAGATGATATTTTATGCCTTTGGCCGAATAATTTGGGTGTTGACTTATTTCTTGGTAGGCTTAGCAATTTAGTTCCATATATTAAGTTCACGGTTGAAAAAGAAAAAGATGGACGCTTATCTTTTCTGCATCTAAAAATTTGGAGATGCTTTAATCAGTTCAAATTTGAAGTTTATCGTAAGCCTACTAATAATAACTCTTATGTGCATTTTTATTCTGACCATCATCTTTCGATTAAATCTTCTATTTTCTCTGCTATGTTTCTTAGAGCACTGAGAGTTGTCAGTTCTGAAATTTTTTATTCCGAGTTATGCAATATCATGAATATTGGTACTAAATTATGTTATCCTATTTCATTTTGAGATAACTGCCTTAGGAAAGCCGAGAATAAGTATTATAATAGTGTAACTGTAAAGGAATTTGAGCGTAAAAGTATCCTTAACCTACCTTACCATGTTAATTTTCAATATCTTCCGAATTTACTTAAAGCAATTGGTATCAATGTAGTCTTTAAGTATAATAATACTGTTAAATTACGCCTAATAAAGAATAGCCCGGATAATGTGGTTGGTTGGGTGTATTCGATCGGATGTACACAATGTGACACAGTACGGGGCTCTAATAAACCTTAGTCCCCTCTGCCCATGGCCTAAACCATTAGAGGTACAGTAAAACTAAACATACCTTACAAAAGAGAATTTAATCCTGCATTTAATGAGAAACAATTAAAACTTGGTGTTCCCGCCATTGGCTTCCAAGACAGCCTGAATTCGCTTTGGGTAGTTTGCCAAAGTAACGTGAATAGATCTTGATCGTTACGCAAATTTGCTAAAACAGTTTGAATGTGTTGCGTCATTGTATCCTTCGAAAATCGATTTGCTGCAGGTTCTTGAAACAAGAGACATTCAACCTTGTCCTTTATAACTGATCCAATGTGTTCACAGACGTTCAGGTCAGGAGAATTTCCTGGCCATTCTTCATTTCCAAAGAAATCGATCTCATGGTTCCGCAACAACTGTTGAGTGGCTAATGCCTTAAAGCAGGGGGCCTTATCGTGCAGAAGTGTGACCTGATCGACATCCATAATATTGTTTGGGTTTCTTAGAAAAGTAATGATATGCTGGGAAACAATAATATCACGAAAATACTGTCCATCCCAACTCTGACCATTTGGCTTCAGCACCCACATGAGCTTCTTTGCAGTGAACAAAACAAACACACCAACACAGTCTGAACTTTTTAATAATTCGCGATAATGTTCATTGTCATCAATTTCATCTGGTGATGTGGCCCACACTCGATCATTTTGGTAGTTAGGCCGACGTGTTACGTAAACAAAAAATTCATCGGAGACAGCTAAATGCATGAAATCATCCACATCCCAATCTTCAAGATAATGGGCAAACCACATTCTGTCATCGATGTTAAGTTGAGTTTTTCTTGGTTTTGGAAGTTCATGCTAAGGCTTTAAACCTTGCCTATGACGGTACAGTCGAATGATCTCACCACTAACGATCTTTCCTCTCAACACTTCGATCTCTCTAGAAAGTTTAGCACAACTGTTTTTCCGCTTACGCGTACCGCTTTCAATGATGTCCTTTGTTTCCTGAGAGAGTGGCAAATTTGGGCGCCCAGATTTGGTTGTATCCATTTCACATTCATCCAAAGTTTTATTCCAATTTCTTTTGACGAAGTCCTCACTTCTTCGCAACTTTTTGGCAACCATGAACGTGTTATAAAGGTGGCTCCAGCATCAAGAGCTTCCCGAAATGTTATTGCTCGTTTGCGATCTGTCACACGTTGCCTCTCCAAATCACCAATTAATTGAGAAGCCATTATATTATCACTTTATCAGCTAGAGTAATTTTAATACCTGCAATAAATACAGAATTTTATATATTTTTATAATCACTAAAAACTATTTCGATATAAGTAAACATGCAAGCTGCAAATGGGGGGAGCTAAGGTTTGTTGGCCCCCTTATATATAGGCCAAATGGGTAAAATGTTACATATTAGGGTAAAACAGCAAAAATATGCGTGCAGAACAGCAAATAATTCTAAAGCATTGTTTAACCCTATGTATAGATGCAATCATAGTATCAAGTGAGAGAGTTTTAAAGCGGTCGTTAAAAACAGAGATATAATTGAAAAGATTATTCTAGAATGTGCATTTATCCATTTTAAAAATAATTTCAATAACAGTGCGGGAATGTATAAAATTTACAATATCCTGTTAAAATACCTTTTGCCTCTAATCACCTCCTGTTAATCATGTGCTAATCTTTTTGTTTTTCGGCCCCGTTGTATATATTTTTATCATCTCGCCTTCGTCCCTGACGAGGTGTACTTCTGAATACACGAAAGACCTTGGAATCATTTTTCCTTTTCTTTGTAGGTTTGCACCATTCATTCATTTCACGTGTTTAATTGTGAAATTCATCCCATATATATATATATATATATATATATATATATGTATAAATGTTAAACACAGACCGTGCATGGAACAAGGAACTCTTCTGGGAAATTATATCTATTATAGTTCGAATAAGTTAAGATAAATGACAAATACTATAGGTTTTTTTTTTGTCATTTATCATTACTTATTCGAACTATAGTGGATGTAATTTCCAAGAAGAGTTCCTTGTTCCATGCACGGTCTGTGTTTAACATACAAGTTTCCCAGAGGACCATTCTGAGTTTGTGTGTGTATATATATATATATATATATATATATATATATATATATTAGTGATGTAGGTCACATCCGCATCCGCATCCGCATCCGCGGAACATCCGCACATTTTCTCGCATCCGCACTTTGGACTGCGGATGTCGTGCGGATGTGGACCGTTGAGATAAAATGTCATTAATAAGCGGAAATTATCAAATTCTACTCTATTAATAGAACTAGTTCATTGTGCGCAAAAGTGATGCAAGCGACAAGACGAGAGGCTGTTCTTGTATGAAGTTACTCTCTTGCAACCTACTTAGATCCACGTTACAAAGCTAAGTTATTTTCACCTAGTACATTAGAACGAGTTAAATCATCACTTGGCAAAGCAGTTGAAGAGCTTCAATCTCTTGAATCTGTCGCTTCGCCACCCACCAAAAGAATAAAAGTTTCAGTGACAGAACCAACACCTTCAACAAGCAAATCTATCACAGAATCTGTCTCTCAGTTTCTTGAGTCAAGCAGCAATGACGAGACCTACGCGATGTCAAAATGTAGTAAAAATGATCGAGAGCTATCACCAAGAAAAACGCTTGGCTGCATGTGACAATCCTATTAGTTGGTCGAAAAATACGCAGAATATCTATCCATACTTGAGTAAACTTGCAAGGAAACATTTAGCCTGTCCTCCAACAAACGTACCAAGCGAGAGATTATTTAGCAGTGCTGGATTAATATATGATGAAAAGAGAAACAGACTGGCAGCAGAAAAGGCAGAAAAATTAATGTTCCTTAAGCATAACCTTCCTATAATTAAGTTTGAACATTAAACGATGAACATCTTAGTTTACTTTATTTTAATTACTCATTTATAAATATGCCTAATAAAACAAAACTTAATATAAATAGTTATCAAGCTAATTAAAGATCTCTTTCTATAAGGGTGGAGGTTGGGGAAAGAGGTCGGTGGGGTGCATTTGAGTTGGGTTCACGTCCCGCATCCTGGTAACACAATTATGGTTTCTAATTGTGGCTGAAACTCAACAAAATATAACGAATTTATTTGCAGACGAATTCACTAATTGATTTCTATATTAGTTAGATGCTTGATATTATTTTATATGTTCAGAGAAAAGTACAGCAATTATTGTACAATTAATCAATTATACTACATTATAGCTACAGCTCTCTCTATATAATAACTTATTATATACGTTAAACACAACAAATCTCGAATATATCCTAAAAAATAACGAAAATGTAGACATCCGCATCCGCATCCGCATCCGCGGATGTGAAAAAAATGACATCCGCTACATCACTAATATATATATATATATATGATGAATAAAACCACGAAGGAAAGGAAACACAGAATGGTGATCAAGCGCTTTCGTCTAATGACATCCTCAGGAACACTGAAGTACATAAAGGGTTACAGCCTATATACAGGTTACAGAAAAAAAAAAAGAATAATATATATACATATATATATACACATACAAAAAATGGAGAAATAAAATTAAAAATTAAAGGATTGTTGGAGGGGCATACAAATTTCTAAAGAAAAACTATCGATTTTTAGCACAAGATCAAATAAATTGTTTCCAACCAATGTTATAAAAAAAAAAAAACACCGATTTTTAGCACAAGATCAAATGAATTGTTTCCAACCAATGTTATAAAAAAAAAAATACAAATTTATACTGGAAATCTGCCAGGGTTTTAGCACTCGCCCTTCTTGTATATAAAAATAAATTGAAAAATAAAAGTTATTAGAGTGGCATACAAGTTTACCAAAGATTTAGCGTTCTACCCTTCTTATCTAAATCTGTTCTGAAGGAATTCAAAACAACAGGATCGAGTTGAAAAAGACCTTTGCTTATGTTGAAGTTATTTGTAAGTTGGATAATGGCAGACTCAAGAATATTTCTATTAACAATGTTGCAGAGTGAAATAAAACTGAAGCATTATTCCAATCAATACAGTGGGATAACTCTGACAAATGGACAAAAAGGGCACTGGACGACTGTCCTGTTCTAACGGAATATTGATGCTGTTTTATACGTGTGTGCAAATCCTTTCCCGTCTGACCTATGTAAAAGGAATCACATTGTTTACAACCAATTTTATAGATAATGCCTGAATTATTGGTAGGGCTATTTTTTACTATGATATTTTTTACAATATTGTTAAATGAAAATACTACATTAATATCCAAAAGTTTAAGTACATTAGCAATGCCTAAAAAGCCCGGGAAAAATGGAAGTACTAAAATATTTTTTGACAAAGTACGAGTGTTATTATTGACACGATAGAAAGTTCGTTTTGCCTTGTTAAGACAAGATTCCATAAACGCAGATGGATAACACAGATCACTTCCAATACCGTTGATTTTTTCTAATTCGGCATCGATGTATTCCGGACTGGCGATCCTAAGGGCGTGGAGAAACATTGAAGAAAAAATGGCCTTCTTAGTGGGGGTGTCATGTCCCGAGTAAAAGTGTACGTAGGACAAATTGTTTTTTTTTTCCGATAGATACTAAACTTAAAACCTGGGCTTTCCTATGTACACGCACATCCAAAAACGGGATTGAATTGTCTTGTTCCACTTCTAAAGTAAACTTAATGGAGGGGACTTGATCATTTAACTGAAGGAGGAAGTTATCCAGGTCACGATTCATGGGCCAGATACACAAAATATCGTCGACGTGTGTTTTGAACCTTTCTTTGAAAAACATTAGTGACGATGCAAAAAGTGCCCTTGGATATGGTATGTCCTTTTTTATTGTTAAAAAACCTTCGGCTTTACAAATTTGTTAGTCTCGCTTGTTTTGAAAAACAGTGTAATCTCCCTCAGTATTTGTTTAACATAGTTAAAGGCCTTGTTTTTAGTGCGGCGAATAGTAGTTACGAAGAAAACTTTCCTAAACGTTTTCGCAATAGCCTCTAACAATTAAAAAAAGATGGGGAGCTCCATATTACTAAAGCAGACAAGGCTAACACCATAGTTATTATGGACAAAGTATACTACATCAGAAAGATGAACGAGCTTCTCCAGGACCCCGCCACATACAACAAACTTAGGAAGAACCCGCAGGATGATGTCGTCAAATCATTTAATAGTGGCTTGAAACGCATTCTCAAAGATCATAAGGACTTAATTCCGCTTTTCATGTCCACTTCACCTTCTCTGCCCTACCTTTACGGTCTTATTAAAACCCACAAACCTGGCAACCCTATGCGCCCTATTATTAGCTCGGTGGGCTCTATTACTTATAAACTCTCCAAATGGCTTGTCAAAGTCTTGTCCCCCATTCTCGGAACTATCTCTGATTCACATGTAAAAAATTCCATGGATCTTACTGAAAAATTGAATGATGCACGTATTGAAATTAACGATAGATTGATCAGTTTTGACGTTTGTTCATTGTTTACAAAAGTGCCGATTGACGATATGCTTGACTTTCTCTCCCAAGAATTATATAAGTATAACCTGCCACTACCTTCACACATTGTTTTGGAACTTATTAAGCTTTGCATCAAAGACTGTAAATTCACTTTCAATAACGAGTATTATCAACAAGATTTTGGGATGGCCATGGGCAACCCCTTGTCGCCCCTCCTCTCCAATATTTATATGGAGTTTTTCGAAATTACTTACATTCCGAGAATCCTGGGGGTTGGCATCCCTTGGTTGCGGTACGTCGACGATATTTTGTGTATCTGGCCCATGAATCGTGACCTGGATAACTTCCTCCTTCAGTTAAATGATCAAGTCCCCTCCATTAAGTTTACTTTAGAAGTGGAACAAGACAATTCAATCCCGTTTTTCGATGTGCCTGTACATAGGGAAAGCCCAGGTTTTAAGTTTAGTATCTATCGGAAAAAAAAAACAATTTGTCCTACGTACAATTTTACTCGGGACATGACACCCCCACTAAGAAGGCCATTTTTTCTTGAATGTTTCTCCGCGCCCTTAGGATCACCAGTCCGGAATACATCGATGCCGAATTAGAAAAAATCAACGGTATTGGAAGTGATCTGTGTTATCCATCTGCGTTTATGGAATCTTGTCTCAACAAGGCAAAACGAACTTTCTATCGTGTCAATAATAACACTCGTACTTTGTCAAAAAATATTTTAGTACTTCCATTTTTCCCGGGCTTTTTAGGCATTGCTAATGTACTTAAACTTTTGGATATTAATGTAGTATTTTCATATAACAATATTGTAAAAAATATCATAGTAAAAAATAGCCCTACCAATAATTCAGGCATTATCTATAAAATTGGTTGTAAACAATGTGATTCCTTTTACATAGGTCAGACGGGAAAGGATTTGCACACACGTATAAAACAGCATCAATATTCCGTTAGAACAGGACAGTTGTCCAGTGCCCTTTTTCCATTTGTCAGAGTTATCCCACTGTATTGATTGGAATAATGCTTCAGTTTTATTTCACTCTAGCAACATTGTTAATAGAAATATTTCTTGAGTCTGCCATTATCCAACTTACAAATAACTTCAACATAAGCAAAGGTCTTTTTCAACTCGATCCTGTTGTTTTGAATTCCTTCAGAACAGATTTAGATAAGAAAGGTAGAACGCTAAATCTTTGGTAAACTTGTATGCCACTCTAATAACTTTTATTTTTCAATTTATTTTTATATAAGTTACAAGAAGGGCAGAGTGCTAAAACCCGGGCAGATTTCCAGTATAAATTTGTATTTTTTTTTTTATGACATTGGTTGGAAACAATTCATTTGATCTTGTGCTAAAAATCGGTAGGTTTTTTTTTTTTTTATAACATTGGTTGGAAGCAATTTATTTGATCTTGTGCTGAAAATCGATAGTTTTTCCTTACAAATTTGTATGCCCCTCCCACAATCCTTTAATTTTTAATTTTATTTCTCCGTTTATTGTATGTATATATATATATATATATATATATATATATATTTTTCTGTAACCTATATATAGGTTGTAACTTTTTATGTACTTCAGTGTTCCTGAGGATGTCATTAGACGAAAGCGCTTGATCACCATTCTCTGTTTCCTTTCCTTCGTGGTTTTATTCATCATAAATATTTTTCACGTGTTACTTTCGTGAAATAATTTTGATATATATATATTATATTAGGGTGTGTCAATTTTAGGGAGCAAAGTGAAATCTTTAGACTTTCAAAGACTACTAGTGACCAAATGATGCATTTTTATGTGCTGAATCGAAATATGGCTTTAAAATCCAGATTTGACCACTCCTAGCTACTTATATTTGAAGTTGAACTTTACGAAAAATCAGCAATTTTTGCAAGTATTTTTTTATTGTATATAACTACATTTTACATACATTACATACAATTAAAGACATTTTTGATTGTATTTCAATATTAAAACTAAGAAATATAGATAGGTTTCTTGAACTTTGCCAGGGATGCCATATATAACTACATTTTACATAGATACAATTAAAGACATTTTGATTGTATTTCAATAATAAAACTTAGAAATATAGATAGGTTTCTTGAACTTTCCCAAGGATGCCATGTCTGCCTTGCTCTTGTTCCTGGACATGAGCTCCCTACTGGCCACCTGGTCACTGATGTACGCCTCCCTCTTCTCTTCTGAGTAAACATGTTGCATGTTGTGCTGCTTCAGTTGTCATCCTTACACACCTCTCTACTGACTGTGTGTGTGAGGGCCATGCAGGAACTTCCATTGGTCTATCCAGAAACTTCTTGATTGCAGCAGTGGTAAGGGAGCAGGTCAGAGGAGGCTCAGTCACGCCAGATTTCCAATAAGCTCCGAGAGTTTGGTGGCATCTGGGTTGATGTCAGGAGTCTTCCTGGGTCTGACACTGCAGTCTCCTACCTGTGTGTCCTCATCTCCTTCCCCTCTGATTTCCAGTATCCTCTTCACTGCCTCCCTCCTCTCCTCCTCCACCTCACTGCACAGCATGGCCTGGAGCACAGCCTCAGAGTGTGCATACCAGGCTGATCTCTTCACTGTAGGCATCACTATTCCTATCACCTCCTTCTTCTGACTTCTGAGCAGCTCCAGCTGGTACAGTACATGCCTGGGACCCTCCACCCAGCTGTGATTTAACTTGATGTTGAACCAGTTTGGCATGTACACTCCCAAGATGAATTCCACAATTATCCTCAGATTCTTCAGGTTCCTACCCTTCGGCCCATGTTTGGAAATCCACAATCTGCAGAGCCTTAGAGCCGTGGTGACCCACCTACTGTGACAGACTGGCCCAATCTCCAGGAGAGCTAGACTCTGAGGTACCTCTCCCGATCTGATGGCAGTGATGATTCTGTAGCCATATGATTGGTCTGTGCTGAGATCCTTGACTACCTCCTGACTGAGATGGGATAGAGGAGGACCAGCAGTGATCCTCGTGAAGTTTGGGTTGATCTCCAGCTCAGTGGCAGTGTCTAACATCTTCCCTAGGGGCCCAGACCACTTGTTGTTGCTCAATGTCTTGCCACCCAGTGCAGTCACCATGTGTCTGAGACTAGGCTCCCCAGTGTGCAAGTCACAGACAAACCACACCAACTTCGTGCTAAGCTTGGCCTCCACATAATGCATTACTCCTCTCGCCCAGCCAGTATTCACATAAGTACTGTCACCTCCTATGGCCAAAAGGGTCTGGTCTGCTCCTTTCTCTCTTAGCCAGTTCACCAGATGATCAGCAATGACCTCAGCATGACTTCTCTCCTCTGCAGCTTCCTCTGGTACAAAATGCCACAAATATTTCCAACCTGGTTCATTGCACACTGTGGTGTTCTTCCTTAATGAGGCCAAGAAACTGCCTGTCACTGCCCTCAGCTTCCATCATCACTTTAGTGTAATCTTTTTTCCCATCAAAGAAGGTACAGGTGATGCTATTTTCACTAGTCTCTTCATCAAACTTCTTGACCAGCTCCTTAGTAATTCTCTCCTGAACCCTCCTCACCTTGTTGTGGTCAATCACCAGTCCTGTGTCAAACTCTGTGATAAGACCAGCATCACTCCAGGCAGCAGTGGCAATCTCTGCACTCTCTCTCAGCCCAGTGTGATGTCTCAAGCTAGCCAGAGCTATGTTGGTGATATCTTCAGTGTTGTATTTCTTCTTCTTAGCCAGAGGCAAGGAAGAAGTTGTCGCAGCCTCTGGTATGAAGTCTTCGTCCTCCTCTCTCCTCCCTGCCTCCTCCATTATATCTCCAGTCTCCTCCAACTCCATCTCCAGCAGTGACTCCTCCCTCAACTCCTCCTCTTTCTTGGCTGACTCCTCTGCCTTCCTCCTCTTCTTCTCCTCAGCCTTCCTTCTCTGCTCCTGTCTCTGCAGCATTGCTTCCTGTCTCCTGGTCTCAGGATGATCAGCTAGACACATCTGGTGTGCCTCCACACTGCCCACCTTTTCTCTGTGACCTTTAATGAAGGCAAGTTCCTGCACTGGTATCTTCTGCTCGCTCCTGCAGCTGCAGTCAATGTGAATCTCACTGTTGCAGACAGGGTTGCACCCAAGCTCACTGCAGCTCCTGATAACACAGTGACAGGTCAGGATGTCCACCAATTTGTCCAGTTTCATTATGAGCCTATCTTTGACCTCTAGCTTCACATTACCAATGGAGACCTTCACTGCCTCATCCCACAGTGCCTTCACTTTAGCCCTGATCCTGACCTCAGTGTTGATTACAGGTCCTGTCAATAGAGCGTTGGTCTTTCTCCACTGAGCCAGTAGCCCTGGAACCAGTGGCGTACTAAGGGGGGTGCGAGGGGGAGGTCCGCCCTGGGTGACAGCCATGAGGGGGGTGCCATCGGGAGAGTTGAAATATCAGTACAAGTTTTCAAACCAAATGAAAAATTCGCCAAAGTAAGAAAAAAAATTAAAAAATGTTCAAACTATTACACCAGCTTAATGTTAATTTCCACTATAAAATAAATTTTTATTTTTTATTGGCAATACAAAATTTACAAACGAAAAATTAAATATTTGATAAAAATTATATCGAAAGGCGAACGTTTGATGACGTTTTAGTGATCAGTTTGTTGAGCATAGCCAGCTGGCTGCAACTGACATTCCAAGTCTTGTTCACTTGACACTGTGACTCCACATACATGAGGTATGTTTCATTAAATAATTATGATAAAGCATAAAGTACTGGTGTTTATAACAATATCATGGTGCTTATACCAGTGTCCAGTAATTTTTGACAATGTGGTATCATAGTGACGTTTAAGTGTTTATAAATGCATCGTCGTGATGTTATAATACCCGGTAAATGCATACTGTTAATTTTAATTTTGTCAGTGATCCAGTTATTTGTGAGTAATGCTCATCTGCTTTTTTAGGAGTCGTGTTTGCACTTAAATCCCCCCCCCCCAAAAAAAATAATAATAATCATAATAATACTAGTAATAATAATAATGTGTGACTTTTTTTGGAACCTTGGAGAGAGTCTATTCTTGCACTTTCCCAGGCAAGATGGAGTGCTCATTATGATGCTGTGAGACCAGTGAAGGCAAATTTTAAAAAGCTGACCTCAACCCTTGAAGTACTGTGCGATTCCAAAGAAAATGTGGACAGAAGAGGATCAGCTCAGATTTTGCTGTCTGCTGTATGTGATTTCTCTTTTATGAGTTATCTTTCTTTCTGGTGTGAAGTCCTGGAAGAAATTAATCTCACACAAAAGTATTTGCAAACAGTTGGAATCAGCCTTGAAAAGTGCACTGTGAAGCTCCAAGCTCTAAAACTGTTTCTTGAAGATCAGCGCAATGAAATTGTGGAGAGGGACATTCATTATGCAACTACAAAGTTTGAGGAAATGGACATTTCTGTGGAGAGAAGACGGAGAGTAAAGCTCCAAAAAGGATGCCAGGGGAGATGGCAAAGGATGCTGGTCTCACATTGCCAGAGGAAGTAAACGGGGCTATGTTTGAATGTCTTGATCGCTTTCATCAAGAATTGGAGATTCGTTCTAAGGCAATGGATCAAATTCTGTCAATCTTCGCTGTTATTCAGCCAAACACGTTTGTTGTTGCAACAGAAGAAGAACTTCGGAAGTATATTCCAAATTTGTCACCCAGTTTTCGATGAATTCTCTGATGAAGATATCAGTGTGGAAATTGGACGACTTCGGAGGCATTTGGAAGCTGCCAAAATCAGCGTTGAAGAGGCAAAGAAATGGACAGCATTGCAGTTTCTGGAGTTTATTGTGAAATGGGATTTTTGTGAATCTTTGCCAAGCTTGTCACTGTGTTTGAGATTCTTTTTGACTGTCTGTGTGTCTATTGCTTCATGTGAAAGAAGTTTTTCCAAATTGAAATTTATAAAAAATTTCTTTCGCTCGACCATGAGTCAGACAAGATTGACAAATCTGGCTTTACTTTCAATTGAACATGAATATGCAAAGAAGGTGAATTTTGAAGAGGTCATTGATCAATTTGCAGAAATTAAGGCTCGAAAGCAGAGACTGTGAATCCTCTCTATTTACCTTTGAGCATTGAGACTGGATTTCCTGTGTTTTTGGTATAAAATTAAATGCATTATTACCTGTTCACTGAATTTTTAATGTCCTGCATTTTTCTTATTTCCAATTTGCTTATGACAGTACTGTACTGTTTAAAAATCTACTTGCAAACATAATATATTTTTCTGTGTTTAAATTTTAAAATTATTTAGGGAGGGTGCCAAAGGAAGGATCCGCCCCTGGTGCCAAATACTTTAGGTACGCCCGTGCCTGGAACAATGCCGTTGTTAATCAGGTCATTAACTGGGTAATTCCTCCTGTCTTCCTCACTCATCTCTCTCCTCAACAAACCATACCTCAGCAGATCTCTTGCTCTGGGCAGCTCAGTAGGGGGAAGTTCCCTCCCAGTCCCCACCAAATGACTTAGGTGACAACTTGATTTGCTTCGGGTTCTGATTTCTTTCTGACTCATCTTGTGGACCTGTGAACAAAAGAAGTGTCATTGAAATTTGGATAGGCCTACTGATTATGAATACATAAAATTAAGTTAATTGAAATTCTTAATATCTTCCTCTAAGCTCAGATAAAAGGTTGTGTTGTTATAGGTACAAGACTTAATTATTCAAAGTAATGACAATTTCATATATCTATCATATCAAAATATACAGAAAGTTTGGGTTACACATAACGTTTCGAATAATTTGAATTACACAATATTTATTACAAAGTAATCAAAATTGTCAAAAAGGAGGGGAAAAACATGCATTCACAATCAAAACTCCAGCATTTGTAACCACGTGAAACTTAGAAACCATACTGCACACCAAAAATAACCAAAGTTGACCACACATATCAATGGCACACTGATATACGATGCTACAGTCACATTTAGGTCATATTTCAAACCTTTATGGTCAAATATATGTAGGTAAATGGCTTTTTTAAACAACACTAAAGATATTTCTAAGTTTGCTAGATAATATGACATCATTTGAGCATAGCATTAGTAGTTTTTGAATTGTTGAATTTACTAAAATTGACACACCTTAATATATATATATAAAATAATAAACAGTAAGTATTGTATTACATCAATGGTCTTATACATATACCTATTGCATCTCTAACTTTGTTTGAGGTCAAAAACTTGGCTGGGACATATTGAACTCTAAGTTCTGAGTTTAAAGCCAAACTTACAGTAAGTTATCATGCAATGAGATTTTGATTGAAAGTTAATGAAAGATAAAGGTTGATTATAAACGAACAATGTCTCATCTCCTCGCAAATTTCCTTTCTGAAGTAATTTAGGTGCTTCATATGCTGGCTATAAAACTTTTAGCACCCGAGTCATTGTATACCATTCACTTTCATTGAAGATTATGCTTGCCTCAACCTCAGCCAATTCTTGTACAATTCAAAGACAATATAAGGGCAGTTGGACGTGTATTTAGAAAAACAAACGTCAAAAATCTACGCAATTATATTGTACTGGGCTTCCATCCTTAGCAAATTAGGGATAGTTAACTGAAGAGATGAGCTACACATCTTGCTGAAATGACAGTTCGCTGATTACTTCCAGCGTTTGTGTTAATCATTAGATTACGAAAATCTTCTCAACTCTTTAAAAATTCTAAAGCTTCTGTAATATCATCTCTGGTCATTGGTTTACTATACTATTCTGGCGAGTTAAAATCATACATTTTAGCGAGTAGAGCACTATAAAAACGACGCGTTAAATTTGTGCTTACTCCAAAGAGCGTTAATACATTTAATACTGGATGGTGACATATTATAGTTTATTGTTCTACCTATATTTAAATAAAACTCGCTATTCACTACACACCAGTCCCAACCTTTTAGAAACTAAATGGCTACTCTAAATCAGTATCCAACCAATAGTGGCTAAAGGCCTAAGTTGCAAGTTGACAATGTAACGTCCATACGAATGATACGATGCTGATGTTTAAAGGTGTAACTGAGTTTATTGCGTCGCATTGTTTTTTTTCTTCACAAACATTAAGTATTGTTTTTTCGTTTCAGAAATACAGAAAAGAAAAGGAAAGGTATTTCTTTACTCATACCAAAACGTATAATTTCAAAATATTTTATTTCTATACAGGCAGTCTCTACTTATGAACAGAATACGTTCCTGGACCTTGTAAATCCCAGAAAATTTGTTATGTACAGTATGTATTGTCAAATATGAATTATTAAAGAATATACAGTACATGTATTGTAGTAATAAATAAATTCGCTCTTTGTCCTTTAATACTGTCCTAACAGTTGACCCATTAACACCAAGAGAACGGCAATGTCAACCATCTTCTCACCTTTTTCTGCACGCTTAAGAACATCCACCTTCTGTTCAAATGTAAATGTGCATCTCTTCTTACTACTGCTATCACCACTAACTCCACAGTCACCACTCTTGCGCTTAGAAGTTTGAAATTGCGACTGAACAATAAATGGACTTATGCCAGAATGTTCGTATCTCTGAAAGTTCGTAACTCGAATGTTCGTAAGTAGAGGATTACCTGTACTCATATATATAACCTTGGTTAAACTTGGTCTTTCTTCCACCCGAATTGTTCATCCTGACGAAGGTAAAGCTTGTCACTCCACTTTAGACTTACATTTTAACGTGGAATCCGAACCACACCTCATCAGCAGCCTAGCGTCTCAACCACTAGGCTACCCACTACCCAGGGTACCCATTTATCTACCAAACAATTTTTTTATTGTGTGAAAGGATGAACAGCTGGGTTTTGCTGCGCGCAGCATGGCCGTCACTGGGTCTCGATCCCGATGGATTCGTAGTCAGCGACGCTAACCACTACACCACCAAGGTGCATACTTGTATATGTAATTATTTCTATACCTTCTTTTATTTCTATACCGTTACTATACCTATTCCGTTCTTTTATCCCTAGTGGTTAAGATGCTGAGCTGCTAAGCTGGGGGTCGTGGGATCGATTACCGTCTCGGACTCTGGGATTTCAGACTTCCTTGGCTGGTTGTGATTCTGATTCCACGTAGGTCGCTAAGCGAAAGCCAGGGTTAACCTGGATTATATATATATATATATATATAATATATATATACATTTTAACTGCAAAGAACACGCAGTATAATTAACGTAATGAACGACGCTTGTATAGGAGAACATTCCGCGCAAGATGAGGAGGGAGAACGAACGTATGAAAAAATGAGGTAACCACCCGGGAATCGAACCCGGGATCTTCCGATTGCCGGTCAGATATGATAACCACTACACCATGGTCCTCACTCGATCAGAAGTCGTAATTCTCCTACATACGAGTGAGGACCATGGTGTAGTGGTTATCATATCTGACTGGCAATCGGAAGATCCCGGGTTCGATTCCCGGGTGGTTACCTCATTTTTTCATTTGTTCGTTCTCCCTCCTCATCTTGCGCGGAATGTTCTCCTATACAAGCGTCGTTCTTTACGTTATATATATATATAATATATATATATATATATATATATATAACAGACAGACAGACAAACAGAGAAAAAGAGAACTGAAAAGAAAGATGAACGCAGCCACCAACATCTACCAGACGTTTCAAAATCAACCTTTCATGATGAGTGGTTTATATTAAATTTAAAAGCTGAATTAAAGGGTAAAAAAGGAGTGTCTCGAAGAAACGACATCCCCCACACCGGAGAAGAAGAAGAGAGCCCCTGAAAAGACAACCTAAGGGAAGATTCGGAGGGGCAGGCAAGTGTGTCACGAAAATCTTCCCTGGTTCTCAATTAATGTGTATACTAAATTAAGTGCAGACTACCCTAGTTGTTTAGACATGTATAAACGAACAGTCATTATCATCTTCATCATCATCCCCTATATATATATATAGGGGTAGACAGCTGCAAGCATTCCGTGCGTTTCTGTAGCCGTTTTACCAAGTTTAAAACAAAATTTGATGTTTGCACGTTCCTCAAATTTCGACATTTTCTGCAAAAGTGCTAGACGCCACAGAAACGCCCTCACACAAAGCAATGACACGGCGCACTGGTGCGTAGTTCAATGGTGTTTGTTGGCATCTGGCAAGTGGCCAAGGTGACGTCATCAGCCATACACACTGACATCACCTAGTGACACGCGTTCATTAGTTGCGGGACTATTTACTGAACTTTTTGATCACACCTCGTATATATATACTGTACAGTGGCGCTCATAAGTACTGGTCGCACTCCTGTTCATTATCATGCTAACAGACATAGACAGTGAAGTAAACACGCAACAGTATAGTAACATCCTTTGCAGACGATATAAAGATCAGCAGAAAAATCAGCGATGCAAAAGAGGTGGAAGCCTTGCAGAGAGACACGAACAAAATATACAAATGGTCAAAAGACAACAATATGAAATTTAACACCGAGAAATTTCAACTCTTGAGATATGGCGGAAATGAGGAACTTAAACAGGCTGCACATTAAGCTCCAGGTAGCAGGAAATTCAGAGAAGCACAAAAGCGATCGATTTTGGGGTTATAATGATCGATGATGCGAAATTCGAGACAGAATTAGATAGCAATAAATAAATAAAGAGTCGCGGGACAGGTACGAAGAACGTTCAAAAGAAGGGACAAGACAGTAGTAGGATGGGCGCATAAGGGAGAGTGTAATTGCAATGTTTATCAATGTTGCAAAACCCCTCCCCATTACTTGTTGCAAGACCCCCGCTCCTTGTTGCAAGACCCTTTCCCTCCCCAACCCACTTGTTGTAAGACCCCTTCCGCCTCCTCCACTCCTTGTTGCAATTTCCCATTATGTGACTGTCGCTACTAATCTAATCACCAATATCTCAATATATATACTATATAAGAACGATTGAGGGAAAAATTTCCCATTCGGTGATGGAAGCTTAACAGTGAAGCTGCACTTTCGACGCACTGAGTTATAATGGACAGAAAGCCTTTCACAGTCTATCGAGGTGTGAAATACCAGCGTGGTAGTGGACTTGGATCCATTTTTCAACCGTACTACGTAGGGCTGACCCCTTGCTGAAGAGGGGTGCAAGATATCTCGAGAGGAAAGCGTTACAATCAGGTCTTAACATTGCAGAAGACGTAATGGCTGGGGCTAAACCTAAAGAAGCTCTAAAAAACAGTTAAAGCGTACACGGGACGAAATCATCAAAGATGCAAAGAGAAAAATGTGTGGTGGTAGTAAGAAGAGTGCTGTCTGGAGGAAGGGATTACCAGCACGTGGCATTAAACGTAAAAGGATATCGAAGCAGAAGTGCTCTAAGAGAATGAAACCTATGGTTGACCATTTTTTTGAATGATATAAGCTAAGGACATTGATATCATGAATCATAGACTGTTTACTACTTGTCGAGAGAGGTGGTACTATTTCTGATTCGTCATGGCACGCTTCATCCATCCGTGTAGTTCACAATGTTGTAAATCGGAGCTGTCCCACTTTGACATGCCTTCAACTGAAGTTTCTATTGAGCACAGTGACTTTATTAAAATTAACCTTTTAAACACAATTATTTCCCCGAGTGCTCCAATAGAATTCGTGATACCCAGCTCAGGTCCTTACTTTTTTGACCCAAGCTGTGTGCACATGTACGCTAAACTACATATAGCCCATTCTGATGGAACGGACTGTGATGACAAATATGTTGTATACCCTGAAACAAACTTTCTGCACTCCATATTCAACCAGTGATGTATATTTAAATCAGCTCAACATATCGGCAAGAACGGGGTACTATCACCTACAAGCCTATCTGGAAAATGTCATCAATTTTTCCAAAGAAGCGAAGGATACCTTTTTAAGTGCCGAGGGCTATTATCAAGTTAAAGAGGAAAGTAGTATAAATGAAAAATTAAAAAATTCTAAAAAGAAGATACATGCGTGTTTACGACGCCTGCAGACAGACTTCACATTCCAGGAGAAGTTGCTTGTGAATGGGGTCGATATGAAAATAAAGCTCACCCGCACGAACCCTGAGATCTGCTTAAATCTGGGTGCTGATCAAGAAGAGGGTGCAAAGCCGTAGTGATTTATATTATGGAATGATAGCTTCGCGTACATTGTGTGAAATTAAGTTCGCCTAAACAAGTAGAAATTGATAAAAATTTACTACATGCTACAGTAAAATACCAAATTAACAGAGTACATATCAAACTATACACGGTACCAGCAGGGTTGTCATTGAAACAGATAGAAAACATCGCCCTGGGAGTTCTACCTAAAAGGATATTAATTGGAATGCATGACCATGCTTCAGGTGAAAGGAAAATATAAAAAGAGTGCCTTTAAATTCGAGAATTTCAGCCTTAAAAATATAACTTCATACGTCAATGGTGTTGCGTTGGGCGGGGGCTATGGATACGGATTATTCATCAGACGCTGTGTTCCAGCTTTGCGCGATAGCATATAGTAATCTGGCCCATTTTGCAGTTGCTTGGATGAGCTCGGGATTGGGGTGACGCAGAAAGAATTCATCGATCAATTTAACCTTTATCCGTTTGACATCACACCTGACTTATCTGCTAGTGTAAATACACACTTAAGTCCACAACAGAGTGGACACTCTCAGTCAGATTGGAATTCCCTAAGCCGATAGACGCGCCTATTATTATACTAGTATAACTCGAGTCACAAGCCCTAATAGAAGTTGACGGATTTAGGAGCGTTGCCACTGACTTTTAAAATGGACGCGAATACACTTCAGGAAGTAATGAATAGTGAACGAACCACACGTTCCAAATTTATCGGTGTGTTTGCGAAGAATGAAACATTGAAATTGCTAACTACGAGAGAATGCGGTATTATTGTGAACACAGATTTTATTGGTAGTGAAGGGATTCAATGGTTTACAATCTATTTTAAAAATAGGGACTGCATGTACTATTTTAATTCACTTGGGACTCATCCCTGGAGTGACCCTGTTATTGTAAAATTTCTCGAGCAGCTGCATATCCACGAAATTGTATTTAATCCCTACCGACTACAAGGATACTTTAGTAATACTTGCGGGATGTATTGCCGTTCATTTCTCATGCATATGTCACGTGGTAAGGAATATATAAATTTTAAAAAAATATTCGACCCGTGTTACACTCAACGAAACGACGAAATGTTATGCAGACAGATAAAAAAGCCGTTTTCCGATTGTGCGCACTCGTTGTATAGTATGATGTTTTGATCGTATATATAATATAAATAATTGCATCAATATTGCCTCCAATAATATTAGTTTATGTATTCTGTAGCTTATTTAAAATGTAATGGAGCCTAATTTAAGATGGTTATAAAATTTTTTACTATTTTATAGAACATGATTTCTATCATTTAAAAAATTGATGAAAATACATTGCGTCTTCTTCTTACCCGAAACACACGAAAAAGAAAAAAAACTTACTCGAAACATAAGAAAAAGAAAAACGCTTATATTATTTCGCTAATGATGTGGCAATCGCTGGGTTGACTTCACAGTAAAATTTCTACCTCCGTATTCAGGTCCACGACATGCGTTTCTTCAAAACTATCACGAAAAGATTGCATAACACGTGTCAAACCCTCATAGGATCTTTAAGGAGAAAGGATAATTTTAAATTAATGTGATTAGTTCCCATATTTTCTGGAACTTTTTTAATAAAAACCCTTGTTTTTCATCAAAACATATGCAGAGTACATATATATATATATATATATATATATATATATACACGAAGTGAGTTACAATGTGATGTATCAAATATCTTCGAACCGCTCGGAGAAGTTTGTGACCCTTTAAGTGAAAATACCGAATAACATTTCACATTAATTTATTATAGAATTTTAAAATTATTTAAAGCTTGCAAATGAGTCTTGATTGTTATAAGCTTTAAAAAAATCAACGATTTTTGATGAATAGAATTACTATTGCAAACTAATCTATAATTAAAAAGTGCGGATACCTGCTATTTTAGTGAAGCATTTTACAATAAAATGTAATGAGATGAAAATAGATTACTACAAACCTCCATATATATATATATATATATATATATATATATATATATGATGAAATAATCGAAACCCAAAACAGTGCTCAATAGCTTTCTCCTAATGACATGTTCAGGAACACTAAAATAAATAATAAGTTCGCGAATAAATGGCTACAAAAAATAAAATTACAGTCACATACGTTTATACACTTACATTTCAACTGCAATCCCTTGCGCCGGATTGTAATGAGCGTCATTGCAAATATCATCAACGGTCTGCGTTGGAAATAATCCATCCCGGTCAGCAGCGTTAAAAAGATTAATTGTAGACACCGCGGCAGTATCTCCATCTTCATATAAAGCCGATAAACTGTAAAGTTGTTGTGACTGACTCATGAGACAGGGAATGTGTTTGTTTATTCACTGTTGAAAATAACAGCTGTGAGTTCCAATTGAAAATACTCATTTTTATATGCATGATCTCCAAGCACTACCCAAAAGACTAATAGGCGGTTCGTAAGTTTGCTGATTGGTTGTCAATGTAACTGGGTGGGTTGTTAAATTTGTGTACCAATCATCTGTCGTAACACCGATATAACGGACCCACGCATTGGATATTGAAGTCCTGATTGGTCACCTTCACGAATAATGAAGGTGTGTCATTATCAAATTAAGTTTATTCTCTCCGCAGATTTATTTTCAATGTTTACATCTCAAAGTGAATGAGTGAATTGCCTACTCGCACGCTTTGTCACGGTGCTTTCAAATATTTTGCTTTATTATTATATATTTGCAAGCACACTACTCTCAGCTTGATCCTCAACTTTCCCCATTTTGGACATGGGTTAGGTGAGGTAAAGTTACATTGGATATGGAATATTAACGCTACATCATCTGAACACGGTCCCCAGTTTAACTACTACTACCAAGCGTTCAACAAGTGTGACCATGGAATCATAATACATAAACTGAAATCATTGGGAATAACAGGAAAAGTAGGGAAATGGATATATAATTTCCTTAGTGAGCGGCGACAAGTCGTTACAGTACAAAGAATATCTTCACCAGAGGCCCTCAGCTCAGTACCAGTACCACAGGAAACAATATTAGCGCCGCTACTCTTCATAATCATGCTAACTGACATAAATGAGGACATTACGAGAGACGGCACAGTAATATCCTTTATCGATGACACAAAGATCAGTAGAAAAATAAGGAACCTAGAGGATATAGGATATCTACAAACAGAATGTAGAAGTGGACGGAAGAAACAATATGAAGTTTAACACTGAGAAATTTCAGCTGTTACGGTACGGGAAAAGGGAAGACCTGAAATCCGTGGAATACAAAAGAAGATTAGACACTTCGCACAGAACAATCCACGATAAGCCGGGGTGGAGAGTACAAGAAGCCAACTCATTACTTCACCAGGCCAACTCGAGAGGAGGGCCGATAAGCTTGACCTTCGTGAAATGAGGAATCATCGCACGGAACATTTGAAAGGTTGAAAGGTATATATATATATATATATATATATGTATATGCATTTAACTGCAATGACCACGCAGTATATAAATGAATAGAAACGACGTAAATAAGGACCGTCTCTGCACACGGGGAAGAGAAATAACGAATAAATGAAAAATGAGGCGAACCGCCCGGGAATCGAACCCAGGGCCTTCCAATTGCCGGTTGGATGCGCTACCATTACACTACGGACCTCGATCAATCATAAATCGAAATTCTCCTAAATAAGGCAGAAACCAATGCCCTGAGAGGGCACCCTCGCAATTCGTGAATATGTGCATTTAACTGCAATGACCACGCAGTATATAAATGAATAGAAACGACGTAAATAAGGAGCGTCTCTGCACACGGGGAAGAGAAACAACGAATAAATGAAAAATGAGGCGAACCGCCCAGGAATCGAACCCAGGGCCTTCCAATTGCCGGTTGGATGCGCTACCATTACACTACGGACCTCGATCAATCATAAATCGAAATTCTCCTACATAGGGCAGAAACCAATGCCCTGAGAGGGCACCCTCGCAAATCGTGAATATGTGCATTTAACTGCAATGACCAAGCAGTATATAAATGAATAGAAACGACGTAAATAAGGAGCGTCTCTGCACACGGGGAAGAGAAATAACGAATAAATGAAAAATGAGGCGAACCGCCCGGGAATCGAACCCAGGGCCTTCCAATTGCCGGTTGGATGCGCTACCATTACACTACGGACCTCGATCAATCATAAATCGAAATTCTCCTACATAGGGCAGAAAACAATGCCCTGAGAGGGCACCCTCGCAAATCGTGAATATGTGCATTTAACTGCAATGACCACGCAGTATATAAATGAATAGAAACGACGTAAATAAGGAGCGTCTCTGCACACGGGGAAGAGAAATAACGAATAAATGAAAAATGAGGCGAACCGCCCGGGAATGGAACCCAGGGCCTTCCAATTGCCTGTTGGATGGGCTACCATTACACTACGGACCTCGATCAATCATAAATCGAAATTCTCCTACATAGGGCAGAAACCAATGCCCTGAGAGGGCACCCTCGAAAATCGTGAATATGTGCATTTAACTGCAATGACCACGCAGTATATAAATGATTAGAAACGACGTAAATAAGGAGCGTCTCTGCACACGGGGAAGAGAAATAACGAATAAATGAAAAATGAGGCGAACCGCCCGGGAATCGAACCCAGGGCCTTCAAATTGCCGGTTGGATGCGCTACCATTACACTACGGACCTCGATCAATCATAAATCGAAATTCTCCTACATAAGGCAGAAACCAATGCCCTGAGAGGGCACCCTCGCAAATCGTGAATATGTGCATTTAACTGCAATGACCACGCAGTATATAAATGAATAGAAACGACGTAAATAAGGAGCGTCTCTGCACACGGGGAAGAGAAATAACGAATAAATGAAAAATGAGGCGAACCGCCCGGGAATCGAACCCAGGGCCTTCCAATTTCCGGATGGATGCGCTACCATTACAATACGGACCTCGATCAGTCATAAATCGAAATTCTCCTACATAGGGCAGAAACCAATGCCCTGAGAGGGCACCCTCGCAAATCGTGAATATGTGCATTTAACTGCAATAACCACGCAGTATATAAATGAATAGAAACGACGTACATAAGGTGCGTCTCTGCACACGGGGAAGAGAAATAACGAATAAAGGAAAAATGAGGCGAACCGTCCGGGAATCGAACCCAGGGCCTTCCAATTGCCGGTTGGATGCGCTACCATTACACTACTGACCTCGATCAATCATAAATCGAAATTCTCCTACATATGGCAGAAACAAATGCCCTGAGAGGGCACCCTCGCAAATCGTGAATATGTGCATTTAACTGCAATGACCAAGCAGTATATAAATGAATAGAAACGACGTAAATAAGGAGCGTCTCTGCACACGGGGAAGAGAAATAACGAATAAATGAAAAATGAGGCGAACCGCCCGGGAATCGAACCCAGGGCCTTCTAATTGCCGGTTGGATGCGCTACCATTACACTACGGTCCTCGATCAATCATAAATCGAAATTCTTCTACATAGGGCAGAAACAAATGCCCTGAGAGGGCACCCTCGCAAATCGTGTATATGTGCATTTAACTGCAATGACCACGCAGTATATAAATGAATAGAAACGACGTAAATAAGGAGCGTCTCTGCACACAGGGAAGAGAAATAACGAATAAATGAAAAATGAGGCGAACCGCCCGGGAATCGAACCCAGGGCCTTCCAATTGCCGGTTGGATGCGCTACCATTACACAACGGACCTCGATCAATCATAAATCGAAATTCTCCTACATAGGGCAGAAACCAATGCCCTGAGAGTGTACCCTCGCAAATCTTGAATATGTGCATTTAACTGCAATGACCACGCAGTATATAAATGAATAGAAACGACGTAAATAAGGAGCGTCTCTGCACACGGAGAAGAGAAATATCGAATAAATGAAAAATCAGGCGAACCGCCCGGGAATCGAACCCAGGGCCTTCCAATTGCGGGTTGGATGCGCTACCATTACACTACGGACCTCGATCAATCATAAATCGAAATTCTCCTACATAGGGCAGAAACCAATGCCTTGAGAGGGCACCCTCGCAAATCGTGAATATGTGCATTTAACTGCAATGACCACGCAGTATGTAAATGATTAGAAACGACGTAAATAAGGAGCGTCTCTGCACACGGGGAAGAGAAATAACGAATAAATGAAAAATGAGGCGAACCGCCCGGGAATCGAACCCAGGGCCTTCAAATTGCCGGTTGGATGCGCTACCATTACACTACGGACCTCGATCAATCATAAATCGAAATTCTCCTAAATAAGGCAGAAACCAATGCCCTGAGAGGGCACCCTCGCAAATCGTGAATATGTGCATTTAACTGCAATGACCACGCAGTATATAAATGAATAGAAACGACGTAAATAAGGAGCGTCTCTGCACACGGGGAAGAGAAATAACGAATAAATGAAAAATGAGGCGAACCGCCCGGGAATCGAACCCAGGGCCTTCCAATTTCCGGATGGATGCGCTACCATTACAATATGGACCTCGATCAGTCATAAATCGAAATTCTCCTACATAGGGCAGAAACCAATGCCCTGAGAGGGCACCCTCGCAAATCGTGAATATGTGCATTTAACTGCAATGACCACGCACTATATAAATGAATAGAAACGACGTAAATAAGGGGCGTCTCTGCACACGGGGAAGAGAAATAACGAATAAAGGAAAAATGAGGTGACCCGTCCGGGAATCGAACCCAGGGCCTTCCAATTGCCGGTTGGATTCGCTACCATTACTACGACCTCGATCAATCATAATCGAAATTCTCCTACATAGGGCAGAAACCAATGCCCTGAGAGGGCACCCTCGCAAATCGTGAATATGTGCATTTAACAGCAATGACCAAGCAGTATATAAATGATAGAAACGACGTAAATAAGGGACCGTCTCTGCACACGGAAGAGAAATAACGAATAAATGAAAAATGAGGCGAACCGCCCGGGAATCGAACCCAGGGCCTTCCAATTGCCGGTTGGATGCGCTACCATTACACTACGGCCCTCGATCAATCATAAATCGAAATTCCCTAATAGGGCAGAAACCAATGCCCTGAGAGGGCACCCTCGCAAATCGTGAATATGTGCATTTAACTGCAATGACCACGCAGTATAAAATGAATAGAAACGACGTAAATAAGGAGCGTCTCTGCACACGGGGAAGAGAAATAACGAATAAATGAAAAATGAGGCGAACCGCCGGGAATCGAACCCAGGCCTTCCAATTGCGGTTGGATGCGCTACCATTACACTACGGACCTCGATCAATCATAAATCGAAATTCTCTACATAGGCAGAAACCAATGCCTGAGAGGGCACCCTCGCAAATCGTGAATATGTGCATTTAACTGCAATGACCACGCAGTATATAAATGAATAGAAACGAGTAAATAAGGAGCGTCTCTGCACACGGGGAAGAGAAATAACGAATAAATGAAAAAATGAGGCGAACCGCCCGTGGAATCGAACCCAGGGCCTTCCAATTGCGGTTGGATGCGCTACCATTACATACGGACCTCGATCAATCATAAATCGAAATTCTCCTACATAGGCAGAAACCAATGCCCTGAGAGGGCACCCTCGCAAATCGTGAATATGTGCATTTAACTGCAATGACCACGCAGTATATAATGAATAAAACGACGTAAATAAGGAGCGTCTCTGCACACGGGGAAGAGAAATAACGAAAAATGAAAAATGAGGCGAACCGCCCGGGAATCGAACCCAGGCCTTCCAATTGCGGTTGGATGCGCTACCATTACATACGGACTCGATCAATCATAAATCGAAATTCTCCTACATAGGGCAGAAACCAATGCCCTGAGAGGGCACCCTCGCAAATCGTGAATATGTGCATTTAACTGCAATGACCACGCAGTATATAAATGAATAGAAACGACGTAAATAAGGAGACGTCTCTGCACACGGGAAGAGAAATAACGAATAAATGAAAAATGAGGCGAACCGCCCGGGAATCGAACCCAGGGCCTTCCAATTGCCGGTTGGATGCGCTACCATTACATACGGACCTCGATCAATCATAAATCGAAATTCTACTACATAGGGCAGAAACCAATGCCTGAGAGGGCACCCTCGCAAATCGTGAATATGTGCATTTAACTGCAATGACCACGCAGTATATAAATGAATAGAAACGACGTAAATAAGGAGCGTCTCTGCACACAGGGAAGAGAAATAACGAATAAATGAAAAATGAGGCGAACCGCCCGGGAATCGAACCCAGGGCCTTCCAATTGCCGGTTGGATGCGCTACCATTACACTACGGACCTCGATCAATAAATCGAAATTCTCCTACATAGGGCAGAAACCAATGCCCTGAGAGGGCACCCTCTCAAATCGTGAATATGTGCATTTAACTGCAATGACCACGCAGTATATAAATGAATAGAAACGACGTAAATAAGGAGCGTCTCTGCACACGGGGAAGAGATATAGCGAATAAATGAAAAATGAGGCGAACCGCCCGGGAATCGAACCCAGGGCCTTCCAATTGCCGGTTGGATGCGCTACCATTACACTACGGACCTCGATCAATCATAAATCGAAAATTCTCCTACATAGGGCAGAAAACAATGCCCTGAGAGGGCACCCTCGCAAATCGTGAATATGTGCATTTAACTTCAATGACCACGCAGTATATAAATGAATAGAAACGACGTAAATAAGGAGCGTCTCTGCACACAGGGAAGAGAAATAACGAATAAATGAAAAATGAGGCGAACCGCCCGGGAATCGAACCCAGGGCCTTCCAATTGCTGGTTGGATGCGCTACCATTACACAACGGACCTCGATCAATCATAAATCGAAATTCTCCTACATTGGGCAGAAACCAATGCCCTGAGAGGGTACCCTCGCAAATCGTGAATATGTGCATTTAACTGCAATGACCACGCAGTATATAAATGAATAGAAACGACGTAAATAAGGAGCGTCTCTGCACACGGGAAGAGAAATAGCGAATAAATGAAAAATGAGGCGAACCGCCCGGGAATCGAACCCAGGGCCTTCCAATTGCCGGTTGGACGCGCTACCATTACACTACGGTCCTCGATCAATCATAAATCGAAATTCTCCTACATAGGGCAGAAAACAATGCCCTGAGGGGGCACCCTCGCAAATCTTGAATATGTGCATTTAACTGCAATGACCACGCAGTATATAAATGAATAGAAACGACGTAAATAAGGAGCGTCTCTGCACACGGGGAAGAGAAATAACGAATAAATGAAAAATGAGGCGAACCGCCCGGGAATCGAACCCAGGGCCTTCCAATCGCCGGTTGGATGGGCTACCATTACACTACGGACCTCGATCAATCATAAATCGAAATTCTCCTACATAGGGCAGAAACCAATGCCCTGAGAGGGCACCCTCGCAAATCGTGAATATGTGCATTTAACTGCAATGACCACGCAGTATATAAATGAATAGAAACGACGTAAATAAGGAGCGTCTCTGCACACGGGGAAGAGAAATAACGAATAAATGAAAAATGATGCGAACCGCCAGGGAATCGAACCCAGGGCCTTTAAATTGCCGGTTGGATGCGCTACCATTACACTACGGACCTCGATCAATCATAAATCGAAATTCTCCTACATAGGCAGAAACCAAAGCCCTGAGAGGGCACCCTCGCAAATCGTGAATATGTGCATTTAACTGCAATGACCACGCAGTATATAAATGAATACAAACGACGTAAATAAGGAGCGTCTCTGCACACGGGGAAGAGAAATAACGAATAAATGAAAAATGAGGCGAACCGCCCGGGAATCGAACCCAGGGCCTTCCAATCGCCGGTTGGATGGGCTACCATTACACTACGGACCTCGATCAATCATAAATCGAAATTCTCCTACATAGGGCAGAAACCAATGCCCTGAGAGGGCACCCTCGCAAATCGTGAATATGTGCATTTAACTGCAATGACCACGCAGTATATAAATGAATAGAAAAGACGTAAATAAGGAGCGTCTCTGCACACGGAGAAGAGAAATAACGAATAAATGAAAAATCAGGCGAACCGCCCGGGAATCGAACCCAGGGCCTTCCAATTGCCGGTTGGATGCGCTACCATTACACTACGGACCTCGATCAATCATAAATCGAAATTCTCCTAAATAAGGCAGAAACCAATGCCCTGAGAGGGCACCCTCGCAAATCGTGAATATGTGCATTTAACTGCAATGACCACGCAGTATATAAATGAATAGAAAACGACGTAAATAAGGAGCGTCTCTGCACACGGGGAAGAGAAATAACGAATAAATGAAAAATGAGGCGAACCGCCGGGAATCGAACCCAGGGCCTTCCAATTTCCGGATGGATGCGCTACCATTACAATATGGACCTCGACATCATAAATCGAAATTCCCTACATAGGCAGAAACCAATGCCCTGAGAGGGCACCCTCGCAAATCGTGAATATGTGCATTTAACTGCAATGACCACGCACTATATAAATGAATAGAAACGACGTAAATAAGGGGCGTCTCTGCACACGGGGAAGAGAAATAACGAATAAAGGAAAAATGAGGCGACCCGTCCGGGAATCGAACCCAGGGCCTTCCAATTGCCGGTTGGATTCGCTACCATTACACTACGGACCTCGATCAATCATAAATCGAAATTCTCCTACATAGGGCAGAAACCAATGCCCTGAGAGGGCACCCTCGCAAATCGTGAATATGTGCATTTAACTGCAATGACCAAGCAGTATATAAATGAATAGAAACGACGTAAATAAGGACCGTCTCTGCACACGGGGAAGAGAAATAACGAATAAATGAAAAATGAGGCGAACCGCCCGGGAATCGAACCCAGGGCCTTCCAATTGCGGTGGAGCGCTACCATTACACTACGGACCTCGATCAATCATAAATCGAAATTCTCCTACATAGGGCAGAAACAAATGCCCTGAGAGGGCACCTTGCAAATCGTGAATAGTGCATTTAACTGCAATGACCACGCAGTATATAAATGAATAGAAACGACGTAAATAAGGAGCGTCTCTGCACACAGGGAAGAGAAATAACGAATAAATGAAAAATGAGGCGAACCGCCCGGAATCGAACCAGGGCTTCAATTGCCGGTTGGATGCGCTACCATTAACACAACGGACCTTGATCAATCATAAATCGAAATTCTCCTACATAGGGCAGAACAATGCCCTGAGAGGGTACCCTCGCAAATCGTGAATATGTGCATTTAACTGCAATGACCACGCAGTATATAAATGAAAAGAAACGACGTAAATAAGGAGCGTCTCTGCACGGGGAAGAGAAATAGCGAATAAATGAAAAAATGAGGCGAACCGCCCGGGAATCGAACACAGGGCCTTCCAATTGCCGGTTGGATGCGCTACCATTACACTACGGACTCGATCATCATAAATCGAAATTCTCCTACATAGGGCAGAAAACAATGCCCTGAGAGGGCCACCCTCGCAAATCGTGAATATGTGCATTTAACTGCAATGACCACGCAGTATATAAATGAATAGAAACGACGTAAATAGGAGCGTCTCTGCACACGGGGAAGAGAAATAACGAATAAATGAAAAATGAGGCGAACCGCCGGGAATCGAACCCAGGGCCTTCCCAATCGCCGGTTGGATGTGCTACCATTACACTACGGACCTCGATCAATCATAAATCGAAATCTCCTACATAGGGCAGAAAACCAATGCCCTGAGAGGGCACCCTCGCAAATCGTGAATATGTGCATTTAACTGCAATGACCACGCAGTATATAAATGAATAGAAAAGACGTAAATAAGGAGCGTCTCTGCACACGGAGAAGAGAAATAACGAATAAATGAAAAATGAGGCGAACCGCACGGGAATCGAACCCAGGGCCTTCCAATTGCGGGTTGGATGCGCTACCATTACAACGGACCTCGATCAATCATAAATCGAAATTCTCCTACATAGGGCAGAAACCAATGCCCTGAGAGGGCACCCTCGCAAATCGTGAATATGTGCATTTAACTGCAATGACCACGCAGTATATAAATGATTAGAAACGACGTAAATAAGGAGCGTCTCTGCACACGGGGAAGAGAAATAACGAATAAATGAAAAATGAGGCGAACCGTCCGGGAATCGAACCCAGGGCCTTCCAATTGCCGTTGGATGCGCTACCATTACACACGGCCCTCGATCAATCATAAATCGAAATTCTCCTACATAGGGCAGAAACCAATGCCCTGAGAGGGCACCTCGCAAAGTGTGAATATGTGCATTTAACTGCAATGACCAAGCAGTATATAAATGAATAGAAACGACGTAAATAAGGAGCGTCTCTGCACACGGGGAAGAGAATATAACGAATAAATGAAAAATGAGGCGAACCGCCCGGGAATCGAACCCAGGGCCTTCCAATTGCCGGTTGGATGCGCTTACCATTACAATACGGACCTCGATCAATCCATAAATCGAAATTCTCCTACATAGGGGAGAAACAAATGCCCTGAGAGGGCACCCTCGCAAATCG
>JAJOZX010000236.1:0-115000 GCA_023014485.1 Bathynomus jamesi
TGGGCCATTTGGTTTTCATATTTTTGTCGTAATTGAGCCTAAATAAGTATAGATGTATATGTATATAGATGTATATGCCCTATATGCCCTACTACAAACTGCTTAAAAAAAAAGCCCTGGAATAATACATGTATGGATTTCATAATCGAGATTTCGCTTTTGATACAAATGTTAAACTAGGTATTATTAAAACTAGAAAGTTTAAATAATAATAACTAATCTTAGTCAGTATCTAAATATTAATTAAAATGCCTTTAAATGAATATTTCTGTTTACATAAACGTATGTTTTAACGTATTTTGAATAGAAAATAATGCTTGGGAACTTAATGTAAACGTCTGAATAATAAACAGTTCTGAATCGAATTTGGTAATATATTAAACATACCGCGAGATGAGGGTCTAAATTTTATTAAAATATAAAGATTAAAGTTTGATCTCCAAAATATAATTAAAATTCAACTGTAGTTCACGCTCAAAGTCTGGATTTTGTAATTATAAGATTGAGGGATGGCACTAATGTGACGCTGAGCCTATGCAATGTTGTTGCTATGCCAAGCGTGTTTACTAACAGCACACACTGTAATTATATATACAGTGGTGCACTTCAGCCTTCATCCCTTCCGTGCGCTTCTCTTTCCCTCCCCACTTCCGTGCCCTTTTCTTTACCTCCTTCCTCCCTTTCCCATCAAGTTTAGAGAGCTACGATTGGTTAATGAATAGATTCAAGCTGTTACGACGCAATAATAATCGACTTTATTGATAAGTAATTATTAGTATAAGTATCAGGTCATCCCATAAGTAATGTCGTTTTTTACGATAGATTAAGTTTAAACTAGTCCTACTCGGTTTGAGCATAAATTTTCCGAAGGTTATATCTAAGAGGAGAGCTATCGTGTTTCGCTACATACTTTACAGACCTTGACCAGTGAAGACGTGTGTTTTGCTTTATGTGAACCCCTCATAAACATGGCGGTATCAGAAGAGCATATCAGGCATATAATGCTTTACGAGTTCAAAAAAGGGAATAGTGCTACTGAAGCAACGCGAAACATTCAGGAAGTTTATGGCAACGATATTCTGCATGTGAGGAAATGTCAAAGATGGTTTCAAAAGTTTAGGAATGGTGACTGCTGTTTGACAGATGCAGCACGCTCTGGACGCCCTGCTGAGTTCAACAACTGTCGAAGAATTTTAAATATCTTCCGACCTTACCTAAAATAATTGGTATCAACGTAGTCTTTAAGTATATTAATACTGTTAAATCACGCCCAATTAAGAATAGTCCGGAGAATGCGGTTAGCTGTGTGTATTCGATCGGATGTATGCAATGTAACTCAGTATATGTAGGTCAAACGGGAAAAACTTTAGATATCAGAGTAAAACAGCATAAATATGCGTGTAGAACAGCAAATACGTAATTCTAATGCATTGTTTAACCAAGTGGGAGAGTTCTAAAGTGCTCGTTAAAAACGGATATAATTGAAAGGAATATTCCAGAATATACATTCCTCAATTTTAAAAATATTTCAAGAACAATGCGGGAATGTATAAAACTGACAATATCTTGTTAAAATGTTTTTTGCCTTTAATCAGTGCTTGTTAACCTTGTGCTAATCTCTTTTTATTTCTTTGTTCTAACGTACATAGGTATATATTTTTGTCGTCTCGCCTTCTCCCTTCATTCCCTGACGGTGTGTATTGTTAAATACACGAAAGATCTTGAAATAATTTTAACTTTTTCCTTATGAGTTTGCAGAGAGAGAGAGAGAGAGAGAGAGAGAGAGAGAGAGATTCATTACTTATGAATTATTGTGCTTGCGTGAAATGTCTTTAAGTCACGCTAAAATAATTGAAGAGAAAGAATTCAAACGTTATTTTAATTTAAGACTCTTTATTTTTTGTTTTTTTAAGATTTCCACGACTCTTATTATAGCGTGACCCGAAGACGACTTCAGTAGTTGGCATAAAAAAATTTACTCCAAATGAAAAGAAATAAAGACATTTTAGTACAGACGGTTTGTTTGATGGGGTTGTTTAACATCTTTCGCAACATCTAAAGTCATATGACCTTTAGGCGATCTACAGCTTTTCGTGGGATCCGAATCAGCGGTCGCTACATACTCTGGACGTAGAAAACGGTCCCCCATCCAGCTACTATTTAGACCGAGTATAGCTCAACTTCGCTGATCGACGGGAAGCGGTGTTATGACATTGGCCATGATGTAGTCCTTTTAGTTCAGATAATTTCCATATTATTTCTGGTATGAAGAAGTAAGGGTTCCGGATGTTACTCAAGACAGATCGTTTACAGATTAAGTTTTAGAAAATAAAAGTTACATTCTTTTAGAAAGCACCACTCAGCCCATACAGCTATTCACTGTATGGGCGACTCGCAGCATCATTGCAAAGTATATAGGAGGTCAGGGTATACTAAGGAGAGGTTCGTACGTAAACCTACTTCATCGCCACTAGAAGCAACAATTTTTTTATGCAGGGAGGATGGGCCAAGGGCGAATACCCGCAAAGGCGCCCCCTCCCCTCATTTAAGAAGAAAACCAAAATTAAGGTCCAGGGTTTTCGAGACACCTGGACACTCTGCGCTTGAAAGATTGAAGGTCATAGACAGGGGGAAAGATGGATTGAGGAAGATTGTTCCAGAGTTGATCGGTTGAATAGCTGAAAGGTCGAAAATGCCGATTAACCTTTGCGTTAAAGAGTTGGACAGAAAAGGAATGAGAATGTGTAGAAAGTCTGGTACTGCGTGCTTTCCTTAAAGGAGGAGGCATGCAGTTAGAGACAAACAATTGGTACAAATCTAAACAATTGGTATTGTTTAGATTTACCCTTATTCAATTTGACTTCAATAAATAACAGAAGCAATAGTTTACTGAAATGTTAATTATGTCGCTGTGACCCCCTTCAAAGACCAACATTGCTGCGACAGACCATTTTGACGAGACAAGAAATTTATTCTTCACTGCACTTACCCAAAAGACGAAGAAGGAAGCAAAACAATAAAATTATTCAATGTTTTCACCAAGAACGAAGGATCTGATCCTATTACCAAGCGAAATTCTTCTTTCAGAGCACGAGGAAACTTAGTTCTCAGCATCAAAAGCTTTATCTTTCTTGGAGAAATCTCGAATTAACTTTGAAAGTGAAAGAAATTGTTAGTGAAATTAGAAGCAAAATCAGTTTAAAATAGAGGGTCAAAAAGAGTTGTTGATGGAGCTTTTAGATATAACTTTGTTGCTTGCCTCAAGGAATTTAACCTCTTTTGGACCACTGGGTCGAATATGTACCGTTTCCAATACACGCACTCATAACTTAACCCTACAAAAACTTCGGTCGTTAAGAGGTTAAGGGGAGCAGCTTAACAACTGGTGACTCACACGATGGTTGTACAACTTTCTTGGCATTCTGGAATTAACTTTCCATTTACGATCTATTCCTTAAAAATTTCTTACAACAAATTCAAAACGCAACACTGGACACGTCTTACATAGAACAAAATTTTCTTATTTTGAGGTACGTATAAAAAGAATATGGTTTACTGAATTTGTAGACTTCACTCAGAAAACAGAACAAACAATAACAGAAATAATTGTAAACGTTTTACAGAAAACTGGATATTGAACAGTGAGAGACAAAAATCCTCAGGGGTGCCGGGAAGGATTACAGATGGCATTGGGGTGCCTTGAACCAGAAAAGGTTGGGAACCACTGACTTGGACGATATGAGCGTTACGAGAAACAACGGCTTTAAAATTAAGGATAAAAAGTTTGAAACAAACATTGTGAAAAACTTTTTCACGTTAAGATAATCGAAAACTGGGATGGACTTCTTGAAGGGAGCGTATACTCAAAATAAAACCTCCTAAATTTATAACTTATAACTTCTTTTTAAGTGTGCATTCTAGGGGAAGTTTTCCTTCCTTTGGGTATCAAATCTTCTTGTCAGATGATGTAAAAACTTCTTTTAATGGTGTAGAATTTTTTAGAGAGAAGAAATTGTCTTTGAAAGTTCTCTTTTTTTTTGTGATTTGAAACGAGAGAAGATAATATTTCCAGGAAGTCTTTGTTTTCTGTGTAATAAGACTTCGGTAAATATGTTTAAGAAGGAGTAATGTAGGGATTTTAGTAGCATAAACTTACAGTAAAGGTAGGGTAAATAAAGGAGGGAAAATCACATACATGAGGTAGGATGTGCTAACCAGCTGGAGATGCCTCTGGATCAATGCTCCTTGGTCTAAGTAATTGCGATGCAAAAGATTGCAGTATAAATAAATTTAAATAATCAGTCTCTCAGTACGGTGGTCCCTGTGCATTCATTCGAAGAAGTGGTGCGGCGATGAACTGATGATTTCTTGTATATAATAAATAAATAAATAAATCCTTAAAAAATATATGGTGTAGATTAGATTAAATAGTTTAGCGTTTCATGCCGCCCTTTGTCTTCTACTGTCTAATAATTCTTAATTCGTACGCGAAATAAATGTAAGTGTGGTGTAAATGAATTCCGAAGCTATTCTTTACATTATACTCTTCTATGAATCTTCTTTCACCAGTTATTTCTGTCAGCAGTGACTGGCGGAGGTGGGGAAGGCTTGTCTATTCTATATTTTATACTGCTAATGCTCCTATGTGAAATTTTTACACGTTTACAAGTGTAAGTATAGTATGAGCGTTTACGGTATTTTTTATTTCCATCTGCTGGTTTTTCTTTTTCCTAATTTCCTTCTTGGGCTAGCCTGGAGTGGATTTTAGGCTCTTTATTAGCCTGTAAACCTGTAAATGTACTTAATTATGACATTGACCTTGAATTTAATGAGTCCGCATATACCTATAACGAAAAATATTGTCGGTTCGTTACGAATTCCTAAAACCAATTTAATGGTAAAAAAATTTGCGTAGAATTTTTAATTGTTTTGACAAATGTCAATAAAAGGGTGACGTCATTAGAAGAATCGATGATTATGCCGAGGCAGCTCTTCGTCGGAAAGGAACAACAAAGGAATAAGTCACGGTCTTGAATCGAACTTTCTTGAGACTATTAAGCTTTTAATTAGATGTGTCTGCTTGAAGAAATGTCAATACACTGATCAGATTTTCAGAAGCTTAAGACTTAACTTTGTATTGGTTTTCGTACGACTTCTGTCAACTCCAAGTTTAATTTGTAAAGACAGTTACCGAAAATCGATAATAAACAGTTATCCATTTAAAGTTAATGTTTTCGTACACTATTTCCCCTTTTACTCCATCAGTTTATTTTCATGATTGTATTTTCTGAACACGTGTATTTTCTTCCCAAGTGCTTTGTTGGTCACTCGGTTGACGATATTTTGAGGAATATGTTTAAGTATTTGAAATAATGGTGCAAATGCTATTTCAGTCCTTCGTATTATTTTAATTTCTATGAATAAAACCAGAGCAAATAATAATTATTTGGAGACAAATTTGAATGAATGTAAAGCGAACTCGTGTCTAAAGTTTTAGTTTTGTATTTTTGGTGTTGAGGCGCTGCAGCAATAAACATTATAAATGCTTTAATTAGTGATGTAGGTCACATCTGCATCCGCATCCGCATCCGCGGAACATCCGCACATTTTCTCGCATCCGCATCCGCGTCCGCACCCGCACTTTGGACTGCGGATGTCGTGCGGATGTGGACCGTTGAGATAAAACGTCATTAATAAGCGGAAATTATCAAATTCTACTATAATAATACAGTAGAACTAGTTCATTGTGCGCAAAAGTGATGCAAGCGACAAGACGAGAGGCTGTTCTTGTATGAAGTTACTCTCTTGCAACCTACTTAGATCCACGTTACAAAGCTAAGTTATTTTCACCTAGTACATTAGAACGAGTTAAATCATCACTTGGCAAAGCAGTTGAAGAGCTTCAATCTCTTGAATCTGTCGCTTCGCCACCCACCAAAAGAATAAAAGTTTCAGTGACAGAACCAACACCTCCAACGAGCAAATCTATCACAGAATCTCTTCTCAGTTTCTTGAGTCAAGCAGCGATGACGAGACCTACGCGATGTCAAAAGATGTAGTAAAAATGATCGAGAGCTATCACCAAGAAAAACGCCTGGCTGCATGTGACAATCCTATTAGTTGGTGGAAAAATGCGCAGAATATCTATCCATACTTGAGTAAACTTGCAAGGAAACATTTAGCACGTCCTCCAACAAGCGTACCAAGCGAGAGATTATTTAGCAGTGAGTGCTGGATTAATATATGATGAAAAGAGAAACAGACTGGCAGCAGAAAAGGCAGAAAAATTAATGTTCCTTAAGCATAACCTTCCTATAATTAAGTTTGAACATTAAACGATGAACATCTTAGTTTACTTTATTTTAATTACTCATTTATAAATATGCCTAATAAAAACTTTAAACTTAATATAAATAGTTATCAAGCTAATTAAAGATCACTTTCTATAAGGGTGGAGGTTGGGGAAAGAGGTCGGGGGGTGCATTTGAGTTGGGTTCACGTCCCGCATCCTGGTAACACAATTATGGTTTCTAATTGTGGCTGAAACTCGACAAAATATAACGAATTTATTTGCAGACGAATTCACTATTGATTTCTATATTAGTTAGATGCTTGATATTATTTTATATGTTCAGAGAAAAGTACAGCAATTATTGTACAATTAATCAATTATACTACATTATAGCTACAGCTCTCTCTATATAATAACTTATTATATACGTTAAACACAACAAATCTCGAATATATCCTAAAAAATAACGAAAATGTAGACATCCGCATCCGCATCCGCGGATGTTGAAATCAAACATCCTCATCCGCATCCGCGGATGTGAAAAAAATGACATCTGCTACATCACTAGCTTTAATTAAGTGCAATAACTGCACTTATTTATTACATCTTTCACAAAGTTATTATTGCAAAAGCGATGGTATGTACAAAGATTCTGATCTGAGACTTGAGCTGTTTTAAGTCTCGGAGAGTTTGACGAGTTAGGGTGGTAACTCTGACACCACGAGTCGCAGGCTAGCACTACTGGCTCTGTTTCATATATATATATATATATATATATATATATATATATATATATATACAAACTCAGAATGGTTCCCTGAGAACATTATATGTTAAACACAGACCGTGCATGGAACAAGGAACTCTTCTGGAAAATTAAATCCACTATAGTCCGAATAAGTAATGGTAAATGACAAATACCATAGTTTTTTTTCCTTTTTCATGATTTTAGCCCGACGTGGGCAACGGGTCTCTCGCAAAGAGATCCCATAAATATAGCTTCCCTCACCAGCTATCTGCAAAGCAGACAGGATCCAGCTTTGGGACGTGGATCTAGGGTTTAAAGCAAACCTAGATCCCTACACTCAGAACCTCTATATAAGTAAAAGACTCGTTGCATTCACGTCGTGTTGAATAAATCAAAGAAAAAGGCGGTAACTATTGTATTTTTAGCCAAAAAAAAACCAAAACTTAATAGTTACCGCCTTTTTCTTTGATTTATTCAACACGACGTGAATGCAACGAGTCTTTTACTTATATAGAGGTTCTGAGTGTAGGGATCTAGGTTTGCTTTAAACCCTAGATCCACGTCCCAAAGCTGGATCCTGTCTGCTTTGCAGATAGCTGGTGAGGGAAGCTATATTTATGGGATCTCTTTGCGAGAGACCCGTTGCCCACGTCGGGCTAAAATCATGAAAAAGGAAAAAAACTATGGTATTTGTCATTTACCATTACTTATTCGGACTATAGTGGATTTAATTTTCCCAGAAGAGTTCCTTGTTCCATGCACGGTCTGTGTTTAACATATAATGTTCTCAGGGAACCATTCTGAGTTTGTGTATACTAAACGGACGTGTTTCGTGCCTTGAAAAGTGGACGCTCAATGTCCCGGTTGAGGTTTAAGTTTTGGTTTTTTTTTGGCTAAAAATACAATAGTTACCGCCTTTTTCTTTGATTTATTCAACACGACGTGAATGCAACGAGTCTTTTACTTATATAGAGGTTCTGAGTGTAGGGATCTAGGTTTGCTTTAAACCCTAGATCCACGTCCCAAAGCTGGATCCTGTCTGCTTTGCAGATAGCTGTGAGGGAAGCTATATTTATGGGATCTCTTTGCGAGAGACCCGTTGCCCACGTCGGGCTAAAATCATGAAAAAGGAAAAAAACTATGGTATTTGTCATTTACCATTACTTATTCGGACTATAGTGGATTTAATTTTCCCAGAAGAGTTCCTTGTTCCATGCACGGTCTGTGTTTAACATATATATATATATATATATATATATATATATATAATTCGAAGAAGTATACCTATTAAAACAATCTTATTAGTTTTTTCCTTTAGTCGCTCTAGTAAGTCCCTGTACCTAGCCAGCAGCTCTTCCGATCTAGAATTTAGAACGTTATTAGTACCGACGTGAATAACGTACTTTGTGTCCTCAGAGGTTCCGACTGTAAAAAATCAACACTAATAGTTATATCCTCCATCCTTGCACCTTGCACCAGGGTAGCAGTAACGGCGCCTACGACGGGGATTTCTCCCGCAGAATTCCTCGGGCTGCCCTCGAACAATGGAATCACCAACGAGTCGTATTTCAGGTTCATCTACGTCTTCGAAGCCTAAAACAGAAAACTTATTGTTCGTTAATACCTGTAAACAAGTCTTAGGTTGTCTCAATGGGGCTCCATTACGCGCTTGCACGTAATATATATATATATATATTATATATATATACGAGTCGTATTTCAGGTTCATCTACGTCTTCGAAGCCTAAAACAGAAAACTTATTGTTCGTTAATACCTGTAAACAAGTCTTAGGTTGTCTCAATGGGGCTCCATTACGCGCTTGCACGTAATATATATATATATATATATATATTATATATATATTACGAGTCGTATTTCAGGTTCATCTACGTCTTCGAAGCCTAAAACAGAAAACTTATTGTTCGTTAATACCTGTAAACAAGTCTTAGGTTGTCTCAATGGGGCTCCATTACGCGCTTGCACGTAATAATATATATATATATATATATTACGTGCAAGCGCGTAATGGAGCCCCATTGAGACACCCTAAGACTTGTTTACAGGTATTAACGAACAATAAGTTTTCTGTTTTAGGCTTCGAAGACGTAGATGAACCTGAAATACGACTCGTTGGTGATTCCATTGTTCGAGGGCAGCCCGAGGAATTCTGCGGGAGAAATCCCCGTCGTAGGCGCCGGTGCAAGGATGGAGGATATAACTATAGTGTTGATTTTTTACAGTCGGAACCTCTGAGGACACAAAGTACGTTATTCACGTCGGTACTAATAACGTTCTAAATTCTAGATCGGAAGAGCTGCTGGCTAGGTACAGGGACTTACTAGAGCGACTAAAGGAAAAAACTAATAAGATTGTTTTAATAGGTATACTTCTTCGAATTATCCAACGTAACGAGTTCTACAGCAAGGCTACCTATATTAACAATAACCTAAAGTCACTTTGTCAACAGGAAGGAGTGCATTTTGCTAATTTTTGGAGCAGTTTCTACGGCAGGAGGGACTTGTTCCTCCGAGATGGACTTCGCCTTAATGACGTTGGAGCTGCGCGTTTAGGAAGACTATTTCATAATACTGTTTCTTCCTTTCAGGCTACCGTGACTCGAACGGTCCCGGCGTAATTTCCTTAAAATTCCCCTGCGCGCGCGAAGGTATCGCGGTTACAAACAATTTGAAGGTTCTATCCTTAAACGAAATAAAATAAGCGAATTTTTTTTCTTTAATTGCTTGTAAAGACTATGATTTAATTGCGATAAATGAATCGTGGCTTAGCACTGAAACACGTGACTTTGTAGGGGAGTATGAAATTAGAGGTTATAGACTTTTTGTTAAAAACAGAATAGGTGGATGAGGAGGCTGTGTTATGTTCTATATCAAAGATAATATTGCGAACGTTATAGAAGTAAAGCACACAATTCCAGAACCGATAGATTCGACTATAGCAGAACTTAAATTGAACAATTTCAAACTTGTTGTTGCGGTTATATAAAGGCCCCCTAATCAAACAGCTGATACGGACGAAGCGTTATATTGTGAACTTAAGCGAATAATAGGTAGTGAGCAGGCCTTAGTTATGGGTGACTTTAATTGCGCCAACGTGGATTACGATACAATGCAGGGAGACGCGGAAGGTAATCGTTTAGTTAATTTTCTTGAGGATAGCTATCTTATTCAAAAGGTTGGGGAACCTACGAGGTTGGACAGTATTTCAGATTTAGTAATAACTACGGACGATAGGCTACTCACTGATCTTCAAGTAATAAAACCGTTAAGCAATAGCGATCACAATATGGTAGAGTTTGTCCTTTTAGTAAGTCACTCGAAACCAGCTAACTCGACTAAAATTCCTAACTTCCAGCACGCAAACTTTTGTAAATTTAGAAATGAATTGTCACACGTCAATTTGGAATACGTAATGGAGATCTCCAACGCAAAAATAATGTGGGAATCGTTTGAAACAGTATTTAGGACTATAAATGAGGAATGTGTACCGTACAAGATTAAGCGTGCGAAAGTAAATAACAAGTCCTTGTGGTTTACTTCTAGAGTAGGGGATATTATAAAGAGTAGAGATAGGGCTTATAGGCTAAATAAGTGCGATAAAGACAATTTGTGGTTACGAAACAACTACATATCTCTAAGGCGTGAAGCGAAAAGCGTAATAAAAAAGTCCAAGCGTGATTTTGAAATCTCCATAGCTCGTGACGGCAAAGAAAACCCCAAGCGATTCTTTCAATACATCAATAATAGGAATCCAGTAAAGAGTGTCTTGGGGCCGTTGAAAAATCCTGACGGAGAGCTAGTTTCTGAAAACAAGCAAATGACTACTCTGCTAAACGAATTTTTTACGTCAGTTTTTACAATACAAGATGTAACGAATATCCCTACGGTCATAGACATAATATCTTTTGACAATGGTAATACTTTAGATAATAGTTTGGTAAGTGAAAGGGAGGTAATGCGCTATATTGATAAAATGAAAATGCTCAAATCACTGGGGCCGGATTCCATATATCCCGTACAACTAAAAAAATTAAAAGAAAGCATTGTTGTGCCGCTAACAAAGATTTTTAATGCGTCTATTTCTGAGAGGTGCGTACCAGATAATTTCAAGTTAGCAAATGTAACACCTATTTTTAAGAAAGGCGATAAAGGTGCGGCGGGAAATTATAGGCCAATCAGTTTAACGTCTGTTGTAGGTAAGCTATTGGAATCAGTAATTAGGGATCGTACAGTCAAACACTTGGAATTGCATAACTTGATTAGAAATACGCAGCACGGTTTTAGGCGAAATAAATCTTGCTTAACTAATCTTTTAGAATTTTTCTCAAAGCGTGATTGAAGTTTACGATAGACATCGGGCGGTAGATGTAGTGTATTTAGATTTTCAAAAAGCGTTTGACACCGTACCGCACAAAAGACTCGTTGAAAAAAACTAAGGCTCATGTAATCAGGGGTGTAGTAATAAATTGGATAGAAGAGTGGTTACCTAGTCAGTACAGTTTCAAAGTTTGCGGATGACAAGAAGTTGGGTGGTACTGGTAAGGCAATTAATGATGAAGATAGAGGTAAAATCCATGAAGATCTGAACAAAATTGTTGACTGGTCAGTCACATGGCAAATGAGATTTACGTCGATAAGTGCAAAATTTTACATATAGGTTCTCGTAACGGTAATTTTGCATATAGTATGTCAGGGAAGGAGTTGGCAAACGTAGAAAAGGAAAAAGATTGAGGAGTTATCATCACTGGTGATTTAAAAATGGCGAAACAAAGTACAGCAGCGGTCAATAAGGCGAACAAGGTGCTAGGTTTTATAGCTGGAATTTTGAGTACAAATCGCGCGATATTATTGTTCCTCTTTATAAATCATTAATTAGACCTCATTTGGAGTACGCGATCCAATTTTGGAATCCGCATATGTGCAAAGATATAGATAAAATCGAAAGAGTTCAAAGACGAGCAACTAAGATGATTCCGTCGCTTAGGTCAAAGTTGTACGAGGATAGGCTTAATTAAGGAGTTAAAATTGACTACACTTTGACTACACTTGAGACTAGGAGGCTAAGGGGTGATCTAATCCAGGTTTTAAAAGTTATGAATGGGTTCGATAACGTAAATAGAGATAGCTTTTTCGAAATATCACAATATAATAGAACTAGAAATAACGGGTGTAAGTTGTCAAGTAGAAGGTTCGAGACAGCAGTTGCGAAAAACTTTTTTACGCATAGAATAGTAAATAGCTGGAATAGTTTGCCTGTAGAGGTAATTAGTAGCACGTCTAAAAAATATGTTTAAAAATCGATTAGATGCATATGTTGATAGATTGAGTATAGTTTGAGGTAGTAAAATTAAGGTTTTTGTGGTTCGGAAACCACGTAAAATTGTAGGTCCCTCCGCCACCACGGTGGACATGCGCAATACACAACTACAACCACAATTAGGTAGACCAGCCATGAATGTATCCTTGCGTCTTTGTTGGTCTGAAACATTATAACATTATATATATATATAAAGGGTGATCCAGAGAAATGGGACCCAAAAGAAACCCCTGTAACTCTTAAAGTATAAGTCCTTTTATAAAATCATACGCATCATTCGAAAGAGGATAGTTACAAGTTTGTACAGGATTGCATAGGTTTTGACAATACAAGACAAGATAAGATACAAAACAAAATAAAAGTGTTAGTTAAAACTAACCCTTCAAGATGACTGCATGGACTGTGGAACAGCTGCGTTTCATAACTGAGCAATAGTATGAGCATGGAAGAAGTGTAGTTTCAGCTCAAAGATCTTTCAAGACAAATTTTCAGATGTCAAAATCACCTTCTAAGAGCTGAACTACACTTCTTCCATGCTCATAATATTGCTCAGTTATGAAACGCAGCTGTTCCACAGTCCATGCAGTCATCTTGAAGGTTAGTTTTAACTAACACTTTTATTTTGTTTTGTATCTTATCTTGTCTTGTATTGTCAAAACCTATACAATCCTGTACAAACTTGTAACTATCCTCTTTCGAATGATGCGTATGATTTTATAAAAGGACTTATACTTTAAGAGTTACAGGGGTTTCTTTTGGGTCCCATTTCTCTGGATCACCCTTATAATAAGAGAGCTGTCCGTCTGTCTGTCTGTCTGTCCGTCCGTCCGTCACACTTTCAGAAATTACAGGCGGCAATGTGAAGCTCAAGATTTTCATGACTGTGTTCTTTTCTATAGTTTTATTGACCAAATAATTGAACCGACAGTAATTGGGAGTTCAATTATTTGGTCAGGGGAGTTTTGGGGGATATCTAATCAGATTCAGAAATCTTGACACAATGTGAAGCTCAAAATTTTCACGGCTGCGTTCTTTTCTGTAGTTTAGCCTGTCTGTTTGTCTGTTTGTGAAATTTATCCCGGGAAGTAATGGTAAAGGGTGGGGGTAATGGGGAGGGGGGGGGTAATGGGGGACGGGGTTAGCTCCTAAGTTGAATAAAGGGGGGTTTAGGTACCCGGGGGGTACCTAACCTTAACCCGGGCAACGGGTGAAGGATAATAGAACGTAAAAGGAAGCGAGGTACATCAGTGTCACGAAAGAAGCTGATGCCCAGAGGAAAAGAAACAAGCGACAAGATCCACAATTCAAAAATCGGGAACGTGAGAGAGATGCTCAAGGCCATAAGCTAATATCATATCTGTGCTCCAGCCCCGCAATTACTGGCCCGAAGGCCCCAGCACCGCAGGTCTAGCTAAATGGACCCTAAATGGGCCCGTAGGGCCCTGTTTAATTAATTTAATTCATTCACATTTTGGGAAAATATTGATTTATAATAATAACAATAATAATAATAATAATAATAATAATACAACCTGAGCATCATACAAATTACAAATAACTTTAGGATTAACCGTTTAAGGCCGGAATATTTTATAGGTTTAAGTTATGAATGTGTGTATTTGAAACGCGACCAATTTATACCGGTCGTCCTGAAAGGGGTTAAAAACTTCCTGCTTTGAAAGAGGAAAGAAAATGCAGACCATCCGTGCACGATGCTCCTGCTACTCATATTCGTACGAAATGAAGAAGTAGAAAAAAAACAAAAAAAATTAAAAAAATTTGTATATCGGCGTTTCATTTAAATTTCTTCCATCATTTACGGGTGACTTCGAAACTTGTTTGAAAGAAAGTTTGTTGTAACAACTTCAAACAGCCCTTGCAAACCTAATGAAGTTGGAAGGGAGAGCTTATAACTCCCCAAGTTTTGTCCTTCGGTTAACTGTATATCATAAATTGCTTAATAATTTAGTTGAATAGGCGCTCCCACAAGCCAATTAACAAAAACTTTAAGGGCAGCCATGACACGCCTTTTACCTATTCTTTCCCTGAGATCGGTTTGTGTTTATTTATGGATCCATAACGGTTAGTTTTAGTAAAAATTACCGAAGTTCAGACATTTTCTTTTCAAATAATTTATATATTTACATTTACAGCGTTTATCTTTTACTGAAAAATTAATAATTTGTATACTGGTTTCAACTAACTGCTTTATATTTGTCATCTTTACTAAAACCCAGAAGTGGAATATATCATAAAAGATAGTAAGTTAATACAACAAATAAATAAGCTATTAAAATTAAAAGGAATCGGTTTTAGAAATTTCTCTCAAAAGGTGTTCTATTTTATGATTGTTTACTATAAATTTTGAAAATCTTCATCATAAATAATAGTTTTCGATAGATGTCTTTCGGAATTTTAATTATAAATTATTATTATCTAATTCAGACTAATTAATAGTTCTTTAAATGTTCACTATTATAGCGCTTGATGGTTTCCTTTTTTGGTTGTAGAGATACCAAAATCAAAAAGTATAGAAACGTGGGTAGATTTTCAAGTATGACATCTTCCTATTAACGTCCTACTATTGACTGATATTACTCGAGTCCGTCTGTAATTTCTTTGTCGAATCTCTAAACATAAAATTGTGTTTACTGTATGGCCCATTATATTGCTTCATTTGGTAACGATTGGCTTAGCCGTTCTCGTGTGGTTGTTTTGCTCCCGAAGCTGGACCTACACAGCCAACGTGGGGACTCTCACGGTCACGTGATTACTACTTTGTCTGAGGATGAAGGACCTCGTGCGACAGTAGACACTTACTGACAGCTTCCGCGTTGTTAAACAAAATACCACGTCCTCGGTCCTAATTATTAATTAATTATTAATTAATCGGTCCTAATTATTTTTATTATTAATTAATAACGAACCACAACAACACGAGAAAAAGCACAACCACCTAAAAATTGATTTAATAAAATTTTAGTGCAGAATAAAACTATAAATACCCAATTTGTTAAAAATGTCTGTAAATCGTGATAAAAACACTCTGTCATGCGATGCTATGCGATGAATCTCAGGGAAAGGGGTTCGACCCCAGTTAAAGTAAAATGTTTTCGTGTTTATTAACGTTCATAAATGAATGTACAATAGTTAAATTAAAGTTAAATGAAGAAGTTCTGATAAAAAAAGAAAAGTTTAAAAAAAATTTAACTTAGACATTTTGGAAATTCGAAAATGAAAATAATTGAATTTAAACAAATGGTAATTTTTAAACAAAATTCATTTAAACAAAATTTATTTTGTAAAAGAAACAAAATTTTGAGGGTATAAAAATAAAAGTCGAAATACACTTTCTTTTTTTTTGTTTGAGTCAACCAAGTATTCTCTCTTTCTCTCTTTCTCTCTCAAGAAAAAATTTGAATGTAAAGTATAAATCTTAAAATTAAGATTTTAATTTCTTTTGAAATGTAATTAGTGCAGAACTAAACAAAAATAGTTTTGTAGAATGTAAAAATTAAAATTTTGAAATAAAATATTTAAAAATAGTTTTAATAAAAGGAAAAAAAAAATTAAGATTTGGTTTAATCCAATCCAACACAATTATCATTAAGAAGAAGATGACGTTTCACACCAAATTATCCATGTGGAAATACTATAATTATACCTAAAATAAAATGTCCTTTTTTTCCTTTATTTACGTGTTGAGTAACTTCCGTTATGAGTAAAAATGGTGTGCAACAAGATCTGGTAATCTCGAACGACAACAAGTAAAAAAATTATGGCGCTCCTCTACCGACTCGGAGATCCTGCAAAAACTTCTGAACCACCCTGTATTATCTATACGGTATGAGAATCATGTAATTTTAAAAGTTAGCTGCTGCTTATTCCTAAATTAAATAAACTGATAAAAATATGTTAAACTCGGGGTAACTTTTTAAAAATAAAATAATCGAATAATTGTCAGTGATGAAGGTACAGTATGTCCTAAATAACACGTTTATTTTTAAGTTATATATATATATATATATATATATATATATATATATATATATATATATATATAAATGAATGATATTTAAATTAATGACATATTTGCGAGTGAAAAATTATTAAAACAAACTGAAAATGCTTTTATGAAATAGAATTTTGAGCAAAAATAAATCACAAATTTGCCATTTCGCGCCAAATTGCATTAGAAAAAATGTAGAAAACGCATAAATACAACATATATATATATATATATATATGCTGCAACTCAATGGTCCCCTGAGAAACGTTTATGTTATACACAGACCGTGCATGGAACAAGGAACTCTTCTGGGAAAATTAAATCCACTATAGTCCGAATAGGTAATGGTAAATGACAAATACTAAATTTTTTTCTTTTTCGTGATGGAAGGCCCAACGTGGGCAACGGGTTACTAGCAAAGAGGCCCGAAAATATAGCTTTCCTCACCAGTTATCTGCTGAGCAGAAATGCAACGAGTTTCTTGGTTATACTGAGCTTCTAAATGTAGTTGTCTAGGCAGCTTTAAACCCTAAACCATGTCCCAAAGCTGGGTCCTATCGGCTTAGCAAATAGCCGGTGAGATAAAATATATTTTGGGTCCTCTTTGCTAGTGACCCGTTGCCCACGTTGGACCTTCCATCACGAAAGAGAAAAACTTTAGTATTTGTCATTTACCATTACCTATTCGGACTATAGTGGATTTAATTTTCCAAGAAGAGTTCCTTGTTCCATGCACGGTCTGTGTGTAATATAACATTATATATATATATATATATATATATATATATATATAATACGCCCTTTATTATCTTCTACCTCGACGTTACCAAATCTGAATTAACCTTACCTAAAGAGACCTAACTTAATCTAATTTAACTCAACTTGGTCTGGATTCAGTGTTACTTGAAGCACATCTGACACAGTTATGTAGAAGCTATGTTATATTATTTGATTTTGAACAGAAGGAGCTAATTAATACATAATTTAATACAGAAATTGATACTGAAATACACGTATCTTTTGCATCAATTAGCTCAATTTGATTTGATTTTTTAAATTGTTTTCCGAACTAACTCCCTTTTTTGTGTCCGGTAGAGGGCACTGAATTCTTAATCGGTTTATATACTAATACTATAAATAGGATTATCATTGTCTTGTATTTTGTATAGAGATATACTCTACCTATATCCTATTTTAAAGAATAATTTTAAAAAGTAATGAGTTCATGCTTAAACATAATAATTATCCTGGTTTTTAACTTGTTTTGGGTGTACTGTAGACGTTCTACTTTTCGTTAGCTCACAATTTTTGTTTTCTCATATGAAACCTTCCTAGGAAGAAGTGGCTGAGCGACAAACGTAAATAACACCAGAAAACGCGATTAAACGTTGTACAAATTTGAAAGTGCCATAATTTTTTAACTCTTCAAAAGTTCAATATTTATGGCACTTTCAAATTAGAACAACTTTTAACTGTTTTTTCCGACGTTTTTTAATTTTATCGCTTTTCCATTTTTTCCTTGGAAGGCCTCATATACTGTATATTGCAGTAAATATGTATCATTTCTTTTCAGTTTTCTCCATAGTTTGCATCTTTCATTTCAATTTTCCTCTATAAATGACAAGAGTTATTCTCACTTTTCCTAATTTATGTATCTCTTATCTCTTTAACTCAATTATGTATCTCTTTATTTTGTTACTCTTCCTTCGTGTCTTTTCTATTTAACTCGATTATGTTTCTCTTAAAATTCTGTTTCTATCCTTTCGAGCCTCTTGGTCTCTGTTTCTGAAAACTGCAAATTTCATCTCCATATTTGAAAACGTATCATAATTTGAAGTTGAATTTATCCGTTAAACTGGAAATCGGAGATTTTATTTTTGTTTGATTAGTTTTTAAAACTTTTTTTTTTTGTGTTTAAATCATTCAAACTCATCTTATTGGCCAATAAACTGTTGTCCCTCGTGTGTGGTTACAGAGTCAACAAGCTTCCGAAAGAGAAAGAAAAAGTCACAAGAGAGAAAAATAATTTATCAAATACCGAACTAATGAGATTATCGGATGAAATAATATATTTTTCATTACAAAGTTTTCCTTGAAGTTTTCGAGTGATGAGTCCCTGCAGTGTCATTCTATTGTCATTCTCCCCACCCCCCCCCCCCCCCCCCCCGCTTTGTTACAATGTATGACGTGCTTCCGTGGAGAACATTTTCATCGGCCGCCTTTGCAGACGGCAGAGAACAAATCGGTGGAGTAAAATGGAACGAAATTACTTTATAATGCAAATCAGGCTTTTAGTAAAATATGTTAGAAAACAAAGCCTATCTCTATAAAGACAAAGTCTACTCAAACGAACACGTTTTATTGTAGAGAAACTTTTATACTTACGTAAATAATTCATATAAAAAAGTGAGTTTTGTCGTCCACTTAAGAAATCTTAAGGATTTGCTGTTTTTATACACTGCATGAAGTTTGTCTCCGTACTGATGGTCAGAATCATATGACAGAGAAGACTTACAGTTGGACGTAGGTTGCTACATCATCCAGAAGGGAGGGGACGGTTCCCATCTAGACTCAATGTAGATTAACTTCGCTGATCTCATAGAGGAAGCAGTGTAGCGACAAGGCTATCACGTAGCCATAGTAGTATTTAAGACCTGTTGTATACATGGATCAAATAGTATACAAATAGTTTCTGAAACTAATTTTAAAAAGAAATGAACGCATCGGTGACTTTAGTAAATCCTATTATCGGATATAACGAATACCTCAGATTTAAACCAAATAGGAACACAACAGACAACTAATATACATTTGCACGAAAAAGTATTCATACCCTACCGAAGTTCCCATCATTCCCATTATGTTAGTTAAGGCAAGCTTAAAAACACGGTCTTTGTGAGCATCAAGCACTCTTCTTCTTCTTTCTCTTCGCCCGTTCCCGCCTCTATGCGGGGTCGGCGTTTCTGACCAGCCTCCTCCACACAGCCCGGTCCTGGGCTTCTTCCCCCGACAAACCCTTCTCCCTCAAATCGTCCCTCACCTTCTCCATCCACCTTCGCTTCGGTCTGCCTTTCTTTCTCCTGCCATGCACCTCCATATTCATCGTTCTCTTACCCACATAATCTTCGTCCCCTCTCATCACATGTCCATACCATTTCAGTCTACTTTCTTGTATCTTCCTCGAGATTTCTCCAACCTTTGTTGTGCCCCTTATCCTTTCATTCCTTACTCTATCCAACCTTGTCACTCCGCACATCCATCTCAGCATTCTCATCTCCGTTACATCTAGTCTTTTCTCATGATCTTTCTTTATAGCCCAAGACTCAGCCCCGTACATCATAGCCGGTCTTACCACAGTCTTATACACCTTTCCCTTAACCCTTGCGCCTATTCTTCGGTCACACAACACCCCTGAAACTTTCTTCCAATTTTTCCAACCAGATTGCACTCTGTGTGTTATTTCTGTGTCCAGCTCACCGTCCTCAGCCACTGTCGATCCCAAGTACGTAAACTTACTTACTCTCTTTAACCTCGCTCCCTCTAAACTAATTTCTGAGTCTTGATTTTCGTAGAACCTCAGGTACTCCGTTTTCTTTCTTTCTTTCTAAAAGAATTAAAAACAGACATTTCTCGCGTCATCAAGAAGATACAATTGGATGGATCGCAGCCCAAATAAAACTGTATAATGCAGTGGTTCTTAACCTTTTTAGGTTAAGGCCCAAATTCTGGTCGCGGGGCTAACTCGGCGACCCATGCCTTCAAACAGTTCACTCGTAATAGATAATAAGATAAATAATTAATGATAAAATGATTAGGGATAACATAAATAAATGATAAATGACAATTTAATAACCCAGTCCAAATTATTCTTCTGCGTGTAATCATTATCTCTCACAAATGACTGCCATAAATTTTATATTACTGTATATCTTATTTGTTAAAAGTACTAAGTAGCATTGAACTTGTATCATATACAGTATGCTTAAATGAATGGGGGTATAATTAGCCTTAAAAAGTTCATAAGTTTTACCTAGTGAAAGTTTATATTAGTAATAAGTTTTCAAGATGACCCTATCATTGTCGAGTACATTTGAAAAAATGCATTTTTGGATCCATTTTCTACATTCGTTGAGTGTCGCTCTTCAGTCCCGCGATTTTATTGTGGTAAAGGTTGGTGAATTAGCGTACAAAATGGTAAAAACAAGGTAATAAACTGAAGGTGAAAGAGGCGAAATAGTTATCTCAAGTTTTTCCCAGTTTGCAGTTGCAAAACAACTCAAATTTTCAAGATACGTTGCTGAAACTACGCTAAAAATTTATAAAGAGACTTAGTACCATCGGTTACAGAAGTCGGCATACACTGGGCCGTAAGGTAGGTGTGATCCAGTGTATACTAACTTTTGTAACCAACTGTACCAGGCCAAAAAACATGGAAGTAGTCGGAAAAAGGTGACAACCAGCCGAGAAAGTCGACTATTAAAATTCATTTTCCTCAAATATCGTAGATAAACAGCTTTAGACCTTCGTTCTGACCTACAGAAGATAACGAGAACTGGTGTTTTTGAAAGTACAGTGAGAAGACTTAATAAAGAAATGTAGGACAAGGAATAAGCCTTTGCTATCAGAGACCAATCGCAAAAAGAGGTTTCATTGGGTAAAAGAACATAAAAGTTGGACCTCTGAGGATCTTTCGTCTAACTAAACTAACCTTGAGGTAATTAAAAGGTAATTAATCAGTTTTAACATGCTATATAATTACCTTTCTTACCAATAAATGTTTTCGATGAATTACGTTTACTTACGGATTACGTGCAATAGTTCCATTTTATTTTGTAGTCTTTTGGAACCTCAGATCCAACTTTCGTAAGAAGGAGAATAGAAGAGGCCTATAAAAATAACTGAATTAGGGAGGAAGCGGAATCATAGTCTTGGGTGGAAGTGATGGTGTGCATGTCATCATTAATTGTTGGAAAAATCTTTACGTGAAAGTCGAATGAACGCTTGAACCTATACAGACATTCTTAGAAAGGTCTTGAATCCTTCCATCAACAAATTTCCAAAATCGATGAAATCTGACTATTTTCCGCTATTTACAAGTTCGAATTAAGGAACATAGAGGGCGCAGTAGTTGGGTAACCATTTTAACTACTAAACCAATGTTTTCTAATATCTGCGATTATTCTCATGAAATAGATCATTAAATGAGACATCAAAACACTTGAAAACTTTATCGAAGGTAAACGATACTGACCTCATCCTTTTAGAGACTACTTTTACATTCACCCAAAACTAGGCTGACCATATTTCCTTGAGACAAAAACGGGACATTGGGATGGCAAAAAAGGGACGGGGGTTATGTAATATTCTCTATTCATGAAAAAGTAAGTACATAAACCGGGACAAAATTGACGTTTTTATTAAAACGACGGGATGGCCAGGAAATATAAAACAAACGGTACTGTCCCGTTCAAAACGGTACGTATGGTCAGGCTACCCCAAACCCCAAACTTGATTGACTATACCTCTTTCAACAGTTTAATATTTCAAGATGAAATAACATTAAATATTTCCGTTAGTAATAAATAAGTAGGTCCTCTATTTTCATAAGGTTAATTTTAGTTTAGTTTTTTATGAAGGAAGGAGGGGGACCGGGGGCGAGCGCCCGCAAAAGTGACTGCTCCATAGAAGGAGAGAGCCGAAAACAAGGTCTTCAAGGCTCAACGATGCCACTTTTTTATAAATTTTGAAAAGATTGTGTAGTGTGTAGCATGCATGTATATGTAGTGAAGAATAGAGGGGGGGGGGGAATGTGTGTTTGAGAGCAGACTGGACTGCTCACAGGGTAGATGAGACACGGAAAAAGATCAGCTAAGGAGGACAGTGACAGGAGAAACGACAGTTCCAGCACTCCCTGTCTCCTGACTGACGTTCACCCCGGAGTACTTCCCTGGTCCATTGGTGTCTACAGTCGGGCTATGTAGTAGCCAATGTCGTAACACCGCTTCCCGTTGATCAGCGAAGTTAAGCGACATTGGGTCTGGGTAGTAGCTGGATGGGAGACCGTCCTCCGCGTCCAGATTACGTAGCGACCCGTGGTTCGGATCCCACGTAAAGCTGTAGGTCCTCTCCGTCATATGACCTTAGATGTTGCGAAGGGGGTTAAACAACCCCAGTCATTAAAAAAGGTGTTTACAGTCTCCTCCTAACAATATCAGTTGATTTTTTATGTAAAAGATTTAAGAGTTTATGTTTATACAGGGTGTCTCTAAAGTCACTGTACACTTTTATATATATATATATATATATTCTGAATGAATAATACTTTTCATATATTCAGGGAGTATATATATATATATATATATATATATATATATATATATAGGTGCACAGGGACTTTTGAGACACCCTGTATTTTATCTTAGCCGTAATTCAGTATGAAACTTAATTCAAATAATAAATTCAGATAACTGATCGAGAATTCTGCAAGATAAAAAAAGAAAGTTTTATTTGAAATTAGTTTACAACTTACGAAACTAGATTTTCCAAGAACTAAATATTTAATTTCCATTTTATCTCTTTGTCTCTCTCTGTCTATATCTCTCTGTCTCCGTCTCTCCCTCCATATATATATATATAAACAAACTTCTATTATTGTCTTCAATAGGTTATTACACTTTTAATCACAAGAATAAGATAGTTATATAACATAGTTAAGTGATGCGTATTTTATCACTTTATTTTGGCACCTTATGAAGATGCCAAAACTAAGAAATTTTGGAATTAGATTCATCCTCCTGCAAGTTTGAGAAGTATATTCGAGGTCAGGGATAATTGGAATTTTCATTAGCCTTCCCTATATATATATATATATATATATATATATATATATATATATATATATATGAAAATTATTTCACGAAAGTAACACGTGAAAAATATTTATGATGAATAAAACCACGAAGGAAAGGAAACACAAAACGGTGCTCAAGCGCTTTCGTCTAATGACATCCTCAGGAACACTGAGTGTTCCTGAGGATGTCATTAGACGAAAGCGCTTGAGCACCGTTTTGTGTTTCCTTTCCTTCGTGGTTTTATTCATCATATATATATATATATATATATAATTATATATAATATATATATATATATATATATATATATATATATATAGGAAGGCTAATGAAAATTCCAATTAACGTCTGTGATTTTAATAAACAACTGATGAGCGCTACAGAGTAATAACTAGTAAAATATATTATTATATATATATATATATATAGGGAAGGCTAATGAAAATTCCAATTAACGTCTGTGATTTTAATAAACAACTGATGAGCGCTACAGAGTAATAACTAGTAAAATATATATATATATATATATATATATATATATATATATATATATATATATATATATATATATATATATTACTAGTTATTACTCTGTAGCGCTCATCAGTTGTTTATTAAAATCACAGACGTTAAGTTTTTTAACGTTCTAAAATCGATTGATTTCTTATCTTAATCCGGAGGACTGGATTAACTTTGTTTTTGCATTTAAATCAAAGGTCGTCTTTGGATATGACACAATCAAAGGAAGAACTTTTTCTTTGTCTATTACCAGTGTCTTGACTAACAAGAATTAATCTCTTTACAGCTTTTTCGTGTATGTAACCTAATAACGCTACGTGCACCTATACTACTTCACCTTCACAATCCCGTACAGACTAGGTTAGGGATCACTTTTAGCATTTGTTTTATATACGTAATAGCAAGCATATGTTAATAATAATAATGACTGCAGGGGTGGTAGAATTGTTTAACTTCCTTCGTTATGGCAAAAGTCATGTGACAGAAGGCATCTACAGCTTTATGGGACATCCTAACCACGGGTCGGTACGTTATCTGAACGCAGAGAGAGATCGAGCTGGTAAACAGACTTAACGTCGTTTAACCTCGTTGATCTATCGGAAATCGGTGTTGTTGCTCGTTGTTGATCGACGTAGCCCAATAGCATATGAGTGGTGATATAATTCATTTTCCTTTAATAATTTTGGGAGTGATTTTTACAAACCATTTCACCCTTGACGTAAACAACCGGAATGAACGATTAAGACTGACGAGACGACCTGTCTAGACTGTATCACTTTTTGTCATTCTTGTGCACTTATTTTATGGCGAAAATTTTTGTCAGCAGAGTTAAAGCAATTTAAACTTGAATTTTGTTCACTCACACACACACACACACACACACACACACCACACACACACACACACACATATATATATATATATATATATATATATATATATATATATATATGATGAATAAAACCACGAATATTTTTCACGTGTTACTTTCGTGAAATAATTTTCATATATATATATATATATATATGCGCCTCGGTGGTGTAGTGGTTAGTGTCGCTGACTACGAATCCATCGGCCCCGGGTTCGAGACCCGGTGACGGCAGCTGGCGCGCAGCAAAACCCAGCTGTTCATCCTCCCACACGATAAAGAAAGTGGTTGGTAGATAAATGGGTACCCTGGGTGGCCTAGTGGTTAAGATGATGGGCTGCTGGTGGGGCGTGGTTCGGATTCCACGTTAAACTGTAGGTCTAAGGTGGAGTGAAAAGCTTGACCTTCGTCAGAATGAACAATTTGGGCGGAAGCTAACCAAAGGTTTTATATATATATATATTATATATTATATATATATATATATATATATACATATATTATATATATATATATATATATATATATGCATCATTCATTCATTTCACTTGTTTAATTGTGAAATTCATCCCATATATATATATATACCCAGGTGAACCAAAAGTAGGTGGACAGTAGGTTGAATAGGGTTTGTGTTATATTATATTATAACTATGGTGTTCATTATAACTATGGTGTTTGTGTTATATTATATTAAATATTATAACTAAATTTATTTAAATTTAATTTTTTTTCTTTTCAGATAGTTCAGAGAACCCATAATGGCAAATAATCTAAATACTGATGCCAGAAAATGGGTGTTAAAAGAGTATTGGAAATCTCAAAATACTGAAACTGTTAGAACAAATGGGTTGAAACATTTGGTACTCAAGCCCCAAAGGGACAAACCATTTACCGCATTCGTGACAAATTTGATGCCACTGGCTCAATTCTTAATGCCCCAAGAACTGGTCGACCCAAAACAGTTTGCACAGAGGACAATAAGCAACTTGTTGCCGAAGCATTTGTTCACAGTCCCAAAAGTCCACCAGAAGAGCCTCAGCAGAACTGGACATTTCACAAACCTCTATTATACGAATTCTGAAATCTATTGGGTTGAAAGCTTATCGTCCACGGCTAATTCATGGCTTATTGGAGATGACCCAGACAGGCGGCTGCAATTTAGTGAGATCATGCTGAACGAAATTGAAGGAAATCCAATAATTTTAGATAACATTGTGTGGACCGATGAGGCTTCTTTCAAATTATCAGGTCATGTTAACCGACATAATTGTGTTACTGGTATAGTGAGAACATGCATTTAACAGAGCAGCAACTAAACCAGCCTGGTGTCACTGTTTGGGTGGTATTTCAAGTTCTGGTGTTTTAGGACCAATTTTTGTTGATGGAACAGTCACAGGTGATAAGTATCTCGAAATTCTAATGAATGAAGTTGTTCCACACTTACAACAACAGCCTAATTCACATGACCTCTTTTCCCAACAAGATGGGGCCCCTCCACATTATTCAAGAGCAGTCCGTGAGTATCTTGATGAAACATTTCCCGAGAAATGGATCGCCGAAGAGGTCAAATTGAATGGCCTGCACGTTCACCTGACTTTACCCCAATGGATTTTTTCTTTTGGGAAGTACTCAAGGACAAAGTTTATAGTCGAAAACCACGAAGTGTTGGTGATTTGAAAAATTACATCAGAGATGCATTTCAAGAAATTAATGCACAAAGAAACTTGTGCAAAAATGTTTGTCGAAGTGTGAAAGGTAGACTTCAAAGCTGTGTAAATTGTGATGGACAGCAATTTGAGCACCTGCGTTGATAAAATTTTCAGTGCTTTTGTATTGTATTGGTATGTTAATTTTTTTTTTATTTTGTATTATAGTATACAAAAAAATTAAATATAATTGTATATGTATTCTCAAAATAAACGTTATCATTTACTGTCCACCTACTTTTGGTTCACCCGTTATATATAATATATATATATATATATATATATATATAAATGAACAATGAATAATTCTTATATAATCAATATTCATTTTTACATAAGAACCAAAATCGCCTGAGCGAGTTCGGATAGAATTACGATTTTTGCTTTCTATTTTTTTTCAGTGTCACAACCATGCGACCTACCATTTCTATGGTTTAGTCGTATCCATATTTCCATTTTTCATTTGTTAGAGAATTTATTATAATTAATTATGGTTGTCTTGCATCTAACCCTCATCCCTAAATTTCATTAGATCATGCATACACACTGCATATGGCATGATTGGAAACCTTTTTTGTACTTCTTTATTCATTACTGTATTCCTCTAATTCATCTTTTTTCTAAATTCTCCCAATAATGACTTGTACTGTACGTACAAATTAAATAACTATGGCGTATTAATTATGAATTGACGTATGGCATAATTTGAATAACTATGACTTCATAAAGTAGCTTAATTCCCTTCACATTTTCCCGTCATTAATTTCCCTTCATCATATCTCTAGTATTCAATGTATGGTAAATTCTTTAAATAGTAATAATAAAAACTTCATTCTCTATAAGTCATTATTTATATGTTGTGGCCTGTCTGGTATGATGCAATATAACTATTATTCGACCATATTCATCCTTACGTCCATATCTTATCTTGACCATTATCTTATATCAATTTTATTAAATATTCAGTTTTACTCGTGTCAGTCTACGAAATGTGTACAAAACTTTATGCATCCGTACCTGTTCGTTCAAAGTCGTGCAAATACGTTCGCATGTATTTTTTTTCTTTTTTCTTTTAAGTGCGTTCACCACTCGCAAGATATTCATAAATGCTTATGCAAGTGGTCAAATTCCGCTAACCACCGCAAAAGCGAACGCTTCTGAGATGGATACCTCCTCTCGCTCTAATTCGAATTTATAGAACATTATTATGCGTGTTATGATATATATATATATATATATATCATATATGATATGATATATTTATGTTATGATATATATGATATATATTGATATATATATATATGTTATGATATATATATATATCATATATATATATATATATATTATATGTTATATATATATATATATATATATATATTATATATATATATATATATATATATAATATATCAGTGGCGGCTCGTGGTAATTGCATGCAGTCACATGCATTACAGTGTAGTACATATTAGATAAGCTGTATTTTGTCTTTTATGGTATTCTTATGAGTTATGTAGTAACCGAGGATAGAACCAATATTATATTAATGCTATGACTTCAGTACAAAGCATAGGAATAATTATTATGAACAAATAATGTTTGAGAAATTTATGCCCATATCCCAACCATAAAACATTGACAATTATGACTTACAAGATACCACCAGTTTATTAAAAACATTAAGCACTGGAATATACAGTATTAAATTGTATATTATTGGTTTAAAGCATTTATTTATTACTTACCTTGTTCAATTCCTAAAATTATTTAAACTGAAATTCGGCTCTTCTTGTTTTTCTGCAAAATTGTTCAATGACTTTGTTATAAAAGTCTTCTTTTTTTCCATTTGTTTTTGAGGAAAGACTTTTCAATTGAAATTAAGGCTAAATTCGATAACCTTGCCTGCTCTTGCGTATTTCTTAATAAGTTTTTATTCTTTTTAGCGCCGAAAAAGATCTTTCAACGGACGAAGTTGTAATTGGCAAAGTTAAGATTAAATTTATAAATGAATGTATCTCCGGAAATACTTCAATCATTTCATTGTTCAGTAAATATTTGTGAAGTTCATGATATCATTTTGACCAAAAAATTTGTGAGAGAATAAGACAGTTAATTCTGATTTCAGGAGAACAAAATCGAAAAAGGAACTGTAGTTACTTTTCAAAGATTGATAAGCCTTTTCCGGAAAATATAGTTCATAGGGCTTTACTTTATTGGGAGCCAAAAGCTCTAAGAATTCCATATTTTTAAGGGACTTAAATCGCTCTTTCATTTGCTCAATGATATTATCACAAAAGTTCAAAGTAGACTTGTCGGTAGCTCGTCTCTATTGGGGTGCTACTTTTTTTTCTTGAGGAAGGAAAACCAAAATCTTCAACAACGGTAATTTCATCGAACATCGAATCTCTAATTTCTTGAATTTTGGATATTGTGATTTCAACCGTATTCGAGCCAAAAATGATGTTCATAGATTTGTTTTGCAAAATTTTAAACAAATACTCAGTTAATGGAAAAAATTTAGAAACACTTTCAATAAAAAATTGAAATCAAAGAGTCCAACGCTACAGATAAACCTCTTGCTTCATTCTTTGTTTTCATCAAACATCTTTGGATTTTCTTGAATATAATCGAAAGACTTTAAACTTTGTCTATTCTCTTTGACAGTTTCAACTAATCTAGAAGAGTAATTCCACCTTGTCGGAGCAAGCTTAGGAAAGCGTTTGCCAACTATACTATCAAGCAAGTTTGTTCGCTTTGTAGAGCTGCTAAAAAATGATGATAAACCTGGCTAACATTGAAAAGAATGAGTTACATTTAGAAATGTGTGAAACTGCTTGGCTTAATACAAGGTTAAGCTTATGAGCGTAACAATGTATGAAAAGAGCTTCTGGGGCAGAATCCTTTACCTTTTTTTGAACACCATTAAGTTCGCTTACCATAACTGCAGCACCATCGTATGATTGCGCGACTAACTTTTTTAAACAACCCAACTCATTTAATTCCTTCAACACCAACGCGGATATATCGTTAGCACTTCTACCTTCACTTACATTAGTAAATCCTAAGAATCGTTCACAAATGTTTCCATTCGCATTGACGTAACGCACAACGGTAGAAAGTTGTGAACAACAACTAACATCGGAAGTTTCATCCAAAAGAACTGCAACATGCTTGCATTTTGCAAGCTCATTTTTTATTTCATGTAAAAGTACAGAACTTACTGAGTCTATTATATCATTTTGTATTGTTTTAGATAGTCCTTTAAAAACTGTAGCACCCTTTAAATGCGTTTCCAGTTTTTCATCACACTCAGTGGCGGTCCTAGCTTACATGACGCCCTGGGCGAACCTCACCTTCAGCGCCCCCCCCCCTGTTCGCCAACACACACACATTCGAATCCCCCCAAAATAAAGGACAGACATAACTCTTTCACAAAATAACTTTTTATTGGACTAATTGTTGGAACTTCAGAACCAAAACAAAGACTCAAATTTCTGAATTTTACAAATCCTTCATCACGTAAATAGAATAACTCACTTAAGAGAATGTAATTATGATACTATGAACAGGAAAAATACAAATTAAATTGCACAACTGCCATAAATAAACTAGAGCAGTGGTTCTTAACCTTTTTACTACCATGCCCCCTCTAGGAATTGGTCCTTCCCTCCACGCCCCCCTTCAATCAAAATAACATTCTCAATAACTTCTCAATATTAGCCCATGCTCTCGTTAAGAGAATAACAAATACAATTAGAGAAATTCCTGTTTCTAGGGGGGCGCGCCCCCCTGGTTAAGAACCACTGAACTAGAGAATCAAATTTCTAAATTGTACAAATGCTCTATCACATAAATAGAATAAGACACTTAAGAGAGGGTAATTATTATGCTACACTTTGAACAAGAAACAAAATAAATTGCACCACAGCACAACTGCCATCTAAAGCCTGACTCTTCTTACCTTCCTTGATGCAAAGTCATGAATTAAATCATCATATGAAATCTGCTCAGCAATTGTATGATTTATACTGATGATGGCCAGACCGGTAAGGCGTTCCTGTGACATAGTTGACCTCAGGTTGGATTTGATGAGCTTCAGCTTTGAAAAGCTCCTCTCTGCTTCAGCAACAGTGACTGGAAGAGTAAGACCAATTCTGAGAGCAGTCCACAAATTTGGATATATTTCAGAGAGCTCCCTTTCATGGATAAATGTCAGCAGTTCAAGCAAGGATATGGTCTTTGATGGCAAGTCAGGCAAGTTCTTCAGCTCCTGTGCAAGCTCTCTGCCATCCAAGTCAGATTGTCCCTTAAAGTGTAGTGTAGTACTAAGGTTCACACATTGTTCTGTCAGCTCCTCAAATGTGAGATTTTGGAAATGTGTCAGCACTCCAAACTTCTCTCCCACAATTTCCAACGTGGAAAATCTTTCCTGAATGGCTGATGTTGCAGCATCAACCACTGCATTGAAAAATGTCACCTCCAGCTTCTTCAAAGCATCAATCAAGGGCTCATCAGATGCTTCATAGGAGAAGTGCCGCTTTGTGGACCTCAGCCGTTTTTGTTTTAACACAGCATCCACATTCATTTGTTCACAGATATCTGTGGCTGCCATTTGTGCAGCCACAAAACCTGTTGCCCTGTAATTGCGGAGACCTCTCTCTGTTTTTTTTAGGAGATTTACTGCAACATCAACGTGCATGCTAGGAGACTGCATCTGCTTGCTCACATGCTGAATTTGGCACAACAGGTCATGCCACACCACTGAACAAATGGCGAAGCGGTATGACCCAACCTCCTCTGACAGAGATTGAGCCTCAACCTTTATTACAGAGTCTTTGGTGTGGTCCCTCACCTCGATCAGTGCATCTCTCACTGCAGCTGCCTGATATCTCAGGGGCTCCACACTCTTGATCTTGCTTTCCCACCTTGTATCAGACCACATCTTCAATGTGATGTTCACATGTTTTTTCAAAATGGCCCATCGTTGTGTGGAGGCTGAAAACAAGTTGTAAAGCTTCTGCAAGATGCCAAAGTAACTTGTGGCATCAATAGATCCCTTAGCAGCATCGGCCACAAGCAAATTCAGAGAATGAGCCCCACATGGAACAAACAGAGCTCTGGGATTAATTTCTAGGAGCCTGGATTGAACACCCTTGTTTTTTCCCCTCATGTTGGCCCCGTTGTCGTATGATTGTCCTCTACAGTCCATGAAAGGAACTTTTAGCTCCTCCAGTCTCTTCAGAATCAGAGATGCCAAATGTTGACCAGTGGACTCCTCTGCCTCCAAAAACCCCATGAAATGTTCCTTTATATGGGGCTTCCCCTCCAGTGACACAACCCGAATCACAACTGACAACTGTTCAGTGTGGCTGATATCTGGAGTGCAATCTAGAATTATTGAAAAAACTTTGATTGTTTGATGTCGCTCACCATTGCTGAAATGGTCTTGCTGCTCGACAAATCAATGAGTTCGTTTTGTATGTGGTGGCCGTAGCTGGTGTGACTGGAGGTCCCTTTTTGGACACGGTTAATGTGCTCTTGCATTCTTCTTCTTTCTCTTCGCCCGTTCCCGCTTCTATGCGGGGTCGGCGTTTCTGACCAGCCTCCTCCACACAGCCCGGTATTTTCCGAGGCTATATGAATTTGGCTCATCATTCTTGGTTTTGGCAAAATCTTTCACGGCCGGATGCCCTTCCTGACGCCAACCCTCACCATTTATCCGGGCTTGGGTGAGAACAATTTTTCTGTATGTCCCCTTAGTGCCAAATTCCTAACTGCCAGAGAATGCACAATAGCAGTGAGACGTGTCAGCACCGCTCTCCATCTCAACTTCTCAGCCTCCAGAAGTGCCATCTCCTGCTTGTCAATGGTCTCCCCCTTTCTCATCCTCACTGCCAGTTCTTTCCAGATTTTCATAGAATTTAGGTGTTCTGAACTGTTGTCATGTGATGTGAGCAATGAGCTTGCATGCTTCCAGTCCGAGAGTCCCAAACTTGTTAAATTTATTTTCCTCTTGGAAAATAATGTACAACAGAAACAGAAAAGGCTGTTGTTTTTTAAGGAATAGACCAACCAACTTCTGGTTATATTTTCCCCACTAACCAATGACTTCCTGAAGTATTGATGGTGGAAACTTCTTCCGTCACTGTCGTTTCTAGGGAATACAAAGTCAGATGGTACTTGACTTGGTCCCCTGGAAACCAGTTGTGTCCGAATTCTCTCAGTCAGAACTGAAGGCCAGTTAGCAGGGTCGGTGGACAGAGACTCATCCTCAGGAGGCGATTCTGCTCCAGGCCTTTCTAATAGAAAGAACAAGAGCATTACTCATTAGTATACACACCTAAGTTAGATAACACATTATTCACAGCACTTTGTTATGGTGGTGGTGTTATGGAATTATGGTGGTGAAACACCACACATACCCAGTAACCCAGACCCAGTGATAATAACATTATAATTTATAACTGTTTGCAAAATGCTTTGCAGGGATGATGCACACACATACACATACACACACACGCACACACTCACAGACATATGTGCACACAAACTCACCTGAAGAGTCCTGCCGGGGAGAAGTAGAAGCAAATGGGTCTTCATCCTCAGGATCAGACTGCATTTGTGGAGACATATGTGAGGCTGAGGAGGTAGATGGCTCCTCAGTCTCAATAATGGCAGAAGTAGACAGCTTCTCATCCTGGCTAGTGGCAGAGGGTGTTCCAAAATATTTCAAAAGTGCCCCTGCAAATAGTAAAATAGAACATAACAGACCAATGCATGAATAGGCTAGTACAATTAATTTAACATGTTATTAAGCACAATTTATTAAACTTTTAGAATAGGAAACAAATGAATAATACAACCTCCTTGGTTAATGGCTAATTATATACATAATAGTACACTTCAAATGACTCAGAAAGCTATATCAAAATAGCAGTGCAATATAGCAGTGAAGAGTAGATGACACAGCTCTATACCTTTATCTTTTGCTCGTTTCTCCTCTTCTTCTTTCCTCTTTTTTCTAAACTGAGCACCTGATAGCTTTGACCTCTTCTTATCCATTTGCGGTTATTTGACAGACCTTAGTGGCTTAGTGTGAAGATTCGTTCTGTAATAAATAATATACATTTCACTATTTAACCAAACCCAGAAAAATAACTACATATGTTAAAGTATGGGCCTTTATTCCCAATAATATTAATCTGGAAGCATTTTGCATTGTTTAGGTCTTTTATGGGAAGGTTTATGGAAAATGCAATAGATGGTTTTTTATTAATAAAAATATATTTATTGATCTTTTATTATTTATTTTATTTTATTTTTTATTTTTATTTATTTCTTTATTTATTTATTCTTATTTTTATTTTTATTTTTTTTGCAGGCGCTCATGCCGCCCCTCCACAAATGCCGCCCTGTGCGGCTGCCCATATTGCCCATATGAGGAACCGCCACTGATCATACTCAGCTAAACAATGGGCAAACTCGATGAAGTTTCCTCTATTTTCAGATAACTCACTTTCATCATGACCACGAAATGCAAGTTCTTGTGTCCCTAATAAACACGTTATTCTGATTAGTCTTTTTAAAATTTCTCTATTTTTCAATACCTCTTCATTGTGTTTACTAATAGCAACTTCCTTTTGTTTGTCAAGTGCCAAGTCAATTCGACTTATTCCAAATTGTTTCAAATCAAAATGTGCTTGAATATGACTTACTGCTTTTTCGTGACGTGAAATTGCCGTATGTATGTTATTTAAATCTTCGTAGCCTCTATTCACTTCGCTCCACACAGAATTTTCTCTTGAAAATAATATACATGGCCAACAGTAGAGTTTGTTTGTTGAATTACTACCACACAACCAACGGACACTATCATAAAGTTGGTAGTTAAATTTTCTTATAAATCCTTTGTTAACTTTGGTCAAATTTATTTTTGGGGTAGGCTTTCCATTGCGTATTAGAAGCTTTTTTTCATCAAAAGTGAGCGTTTGAAATGGTTTCGTTTTCAATTCATGAATTATATCAAAATCTGGATCGTCAGCCATTGCTAAAGGGGTAATTTATCATCTAAATAAATAATTTATACAATTAGTCACACAAATATTTGCATCACTGTACGTAAAAGATAAAAAGTTAATAAGCTATCAACAAAGATTAATCACAAATTCACAACTTATCATTAAGCCTGAAGTAAAACTAAGTTGGAAAATTAAACAAATGCGCTAATTGGTAACTCTACAATCGAAAATGATGCCACTTTTTGCAGATTTGATTTTCAAACTAGTCACCATGCAATTATAGTTCTTATAAATAAAAGCATAAGATTCTTTTTCCATTGTTTTATTATTCGTGAAATCACTACTCAGATTGATTACGCCGTCAGAATGTGATATCATTAAAACATGTTAATTTATTCATTTTCATGTAGAATATTACTAATATTAATGCACTTTTACATTCATAAATACAATTTAATAAATGCATTCCAAAATGTGAAAAATAACGGAGAAAGTAATTGTTATTTCAACTACTTGTACATAAAGGTCATATTGCTCGTCCTTTGGCTCGGGTTACGCCTTTGTTTTCTATTTCGAATCGGTGATTTTTACTCCTGTGGAAATAAATACTGTATTCAGTTTAGATTTTCAGTAAATAAATTCATAAAACAAATCTTTAAGCTATTTTTAATGAAAACCTAAACTGAATATTTATAAAAAATCGACTAGAACACATTTAAATGATGAACTTAAATAATAATTGCCATCAAGAGATTAAATAATAAATAATAATTTTAACTTTATTTTTTTAACTTAAATAATAATTTTAAATTCATTGAGTATTTTATTTACGCATGCATTGCATTCATTAAGAAGCCGCCCCTGATATATATATATATATTATATACCATATGTGCCCATGTACTTTGTGTTATATTCCTAACATCTTAATTGTCTATAAATATGAAACACGGTAAAAAAAAAACAAAGCTATAGTTAACCGTTTAATTGTAATTAACTGTAATACTTTAATATAATGTAAATTAATCTGTAATTGTAATCATAGTTGTTGTAGACCAAAATTACAGTGTACTCAGTGATGTACTTAGCTTGTACTCGATGTAATTACGTCGCCCTTTAGAAATGTGTACTCGGCGAAAATACTGATTATTTTTTATTATTTTTAAAATTTTTATTTGGAATCTTTCAAAACTCTGATCATGTGTTTAAAGGGGGAAACTTAAACTTTAAAATGCACTCCCCCAAAAATTTACTTATTTAATTCTTGTATTGTAAATTCAATCACTCCCATGTAGCAGCCTCTCAGCGAGGAGGGGGCAGAGGGCCCCTTGCCTCCTTAATTTTTTTAGATTCCGGCCTGAGCCATCGTCGAAAGAGGTCAAACCTCTACCCCTGTAAATTCAGAGCATACCTGTACATTTTTAGAAGTAAATTACAGTAAAAGAAATTTTTTTAATCTTTTCTTCGAGCCGTGCTCTCGTCCGAGAACTCAGTCAATAAAGTAAAGAGAAATAATTCCCGATACGTTATAAGAAACATCAGGGAATCTTCAGAGAATTTAGTAAGTTTTCACGGAATCCTCCGAACCACTACAGAAGAACTCGGAGAGTATTATAGAAGAAACTACTGTGAGTAACAAATCAGTTGCTGCCTCCTAATCAGAACCCCGTCGACTTCGAACCAACCAAGGCCATAGACGGAGGGGTTAACATATATATATTATATATATATATATATATATAATATATATATATATATATATATAACTGGTAAACCTGGAACATTTCTGTGTTCGGTTTCTCTTCACACGAAGAGGAGGAGCGAGTTGATATATATATATTATATATATATATATATATATATATATATATATATATATATATATATATATATATATATATATATATATATATATATATATATATATATATTAGGGCCCTGTGAAGCTTCGAGACTCGATATGATTTCGAATCGGGAGAAAGGATTCGATTTGATTCGTTAGCTTGAGCTCCGCTTCGATATTTTCGAATCTCCATTAAGTCCGATAAGCAACATCAGTGATGTTGTTTTGAAGAACATTTTCGTAAATAAACACGTTTCGTTTTAGATTATAATTCAATCTACAGGGTGACCCAAAAGGTACATACCAAGTTTAAACCTTTATTTCACCAAAACTATTGAAAGTACAAAGATAGTTCAAACGCCATTAAGATCAACATCTCAAGCCATTTATATGACAATGTGCTTGATGTGCTTCTCTCCACTTCGACGATTTTTCGCAACATCATCCCAAAATTCGATACCACGCTATGGAGAACCTCTGTCGGAATGTCGACGATTTGACGTTCAGTCGATGATTTCAGCTCCTCCAAAGTCTTTGGGTTGCTGTGGTAAACTCTACCTTTGAAGTACCCCCACAAAAAGAAGTCACACGGGTTGAGATCAGGCGAATAGGCATGCCAATCAATGCCGCTTCCATAGTGCTTCCGATAGTCCAAACCAATGACATTCTCTCCAAACTGATTTAAACAAATGGCGTGAGTAGTATAGTGTGTCAGCAAATTTTCATCGAATTCTATTCATTCGTTTCGGAGAAAATGTAAGTTAATATTGGTAGGTACCTTTTGGGCCACTCTGTATATACTGAGCCCAATCTCTTGTGTAATAACACTTTTATCATACTTTAATACCATTGTTCCTCCTCATGATAAAATAATACATTTTTCTTAGAAGGATTTACTTTGTTCTTTGTTCTCAACAAGATTTAATTAATTTTATGCTTATTATTAATTGTGTGTAAAAATACTAAATAAAGAAACCAGTTTCTGTTTAATTTGAAACTTAATTCAGTATATATACACCCTATATACAAATCTTGCTCAACTAATCTTTTAGAATTTTCCCAAAGCGTGGTTGAAGTTTACGATAGTCATTCGGGCGGTAGAAATGTAGTGTATTTAGATTTTCAAAAAGCGTTTGACACAGTACCGCACAAAAGATTCGTTGAAAAAAAACTAAGGCTCATGGAAATCAGGGGTGTAGTAATAAATTGGATAGAAGAGTGGTTGTGAGGCAGGAAACAGAGGGTGGTCGTTCATGGAGCGGAGTCTTCTTGGGCTAATGTAGCGAGCGGCGTTCTTCAGGGTTCTGTATTGGGCCCCTTGCTTTTTCTTATATATATATTAACGATTTAGATGTCGGCCTAGTCAGTACAGTTTCAAAGTTTGCGAATGACACAAAGTTGGGTGGTAGGGCGATTAATGACGAAGATAGAGGTAAAATCCAGGAAGATCTGAATAAAATCGTAGATTGGTCGGTCACATGGCAAATGAGATTTAACGTCGATAAGTGCAAAATTTTACAAATAGGTTTGCGTAACGATAATTTTGCGTATAGTATGCAGCGAAGGAGTTGGCCGTAGATCAAGTAAAAGACTTAGGAGTTATAGTCACTGGTGATTTGAAAGTAGAGAAACAAAGTACAGCATCAGTCAATAAGGCGAACAAAGTGCTAGGTTTTATAGCCAGGAATTTTTAGTACAAATCGCGCGATATTATTGTTCCTCTTTATAATCATTAGTTAGACCCCATTTGGAGTACGCGATCCAATTTTGGAATCTGCATATGGGCAAGGATATAAACAAAATCGAAAGAGTTCAAAGACGAGCAACTAAGATGATTCCGTCGCTTCGGTCAAAGTCATACGAGGATAGGCTTAGGGAGTTAAAACTCACTACACTCGAGACTAGGAGGCTAAGGGGTGATCTAATCCAGGTTTTTAAAGTTATGAATGGGTTCGATAACGTAAATAGAGAGAACTTTTTCGAAATAGCACAATATAGTAGAATTAGAAATAACGGGTGTAAGCTGACTAGTAGAAGGTTCGAGCAGGTCCGGCGCCAGCCTATTTGGCGCCCTTAGCAGGACTGCAGCTGGCGCCCCCACCCGCCTCCCACTTCACGATTGGGTTTGCCCACAAAGTAATCAAGGTACCATATTGAAGAAACTATTTGCCTTACACTGATCTATTTTAATTTGCTAATACATACATTTATTATAAAATTATAAAATCATTTCACAGTTCAAGAAAGTGTCATGACCAATCAAAACAGCGAGTAAAGCGAGGCATATGTAGTAACAAATCAGAACGCTCAAAAGTGCTAAAATATGCGTGCAAAAAGGACATATCTACTGTTTTTTCCAAGCAAGAAGGGCATATGTCACATAGCTTATTGACGACTCCCGGAACTCATATTAAGCCGTAAATAAGCCGAGTCGCTTATTGACGACTCCCGTCTGTGCGCGCAACATTTTTAAATCGCTTATTTACGACTCCCGTCCCTAAAGGGCTAAAGGTCGTGATAGTGAAAGTTCTATAATGACCCAATAAGATGACTAAGTTAATTATGTAAATATCAGTCAAGCTAAACTGGTGTACATACGTCGTACAACCTTTCATCATTTGTCTATGCTTCTCATTCCTTCATTATTTTTTTCATGTTGTTCTTACATAATACTATCAGACGTGCACAGGGCGGGAGGCGCTGGCGCCCCCCAGATCTTTGGCGCCCTTAGCATTTACTAACCTCGCCTAATGGAAGCGGCGGCCCTGGGTTCGAGACAGCAGTTGCCAAAAACTTTTTTACGCATAGAATAGTAAATAGCTGGAATAGTTTGCCGGTAGAAATAATTAGTAGCACGTCTATAAATATGTTTAATAATCGATTAGATGCATATGTTGATAGATTGGGTATAGTTTAAGGTCGTAAAATTGAGGTTTTTGTGGTTCGGAACCCACGTAAAATTGTAGGTCCCCCTCCGCCACTACGGAGGACATGCGCAATACACAATTACAAACACAGTCGGTTAGGTAGACCAGCCATGAGTGTATCCTTAGGTCTTTGTTGGTCTGAAACATTATAACATTGTAACTTATGTGTACAGCTGATTCGATTCGAGATTTGATTTGAATTGAATTGTTTGTGATGATTTGCTTCGAGATTCGATTCGAAAAAAAAATGATTCGCAGGGCCTGACATATATATATATATATATATATATATATATATATATATATATATATATATATATATATATATGTTCCTCATGTGGTGATGATGATGAAAGTAACCACGAAGGGAAAAGAAAACACGAAATAGCGCTCAAGCTGAGGTGTTCCTGAGGATGTCATTAGACGAAAGCGCTTGAGCATTATTTCGTGCTTTCCTTTTCTTTCATGGTTATTTTCATCATAAATATTATTTACGTGTTACTTTCGTGAAATAATTTATATATATATTATATATATACTACAGGGTGTCCAATAAGTCCGGTCTCATAGGAAAATTTATTTTAAATTAAATTTACAAAAGTAATACAGTAGAACGAAGACAAATGTTCAAATTGATGTCGTCCTTGTTGTTCGCACATGTTGATACGATGTTCCAAACTTAAACGCACACGTACCAAAGTCTCTGGTGTAATTTGTACACAAACATCACGGGTATTTTCTTTAAGGTCTTCATTGGTACGTGGACGGTCACTGAACACAACAGATTTAAGGTGACCCCAGAAAAAAAATCTAGGGGTGTGAGGTCCGGGGATCTTGGTGGCTACTCGATTGGTCCCCCGCGCCTAATCCTTCGCCCAGGGAGAACTTCATCCAACCAATTTCGCACCTCACTGCCAAAGTGAGGTGGTGCTCCATCCTGCTGAGAGTAAAACCGATGCCGCATTGCGAGTGGCATTTCGTCCAAATATGGTTCCAACACATCATGCAACAACTGGAGATATCGTTCGGCATTAAGTCCTCCTTCCAGAAATACCGATTCCAAAACAGGATTTCCATGAATGCCGCACCGCACCATTACATCAATACTGCTTTCAGCACCAACTGAAGTTCTCGGGTGACCTGCTGCTCTTGGTTTGTCCTGAACACTCCCGGTCTCCTTGAATCTTGAAAGCATTCGACCAACAGAACGCTGACCAGGTCGTGGTTTATTGGGATGACGACGGTGAAATTCTTCAGTTGTCTGTTTTTGGCTAAGGCCAGAAGCATGCAAAAGAACAATTTCCACCTTTTCCTGAGGAGTGTAACTCATTTCCATATTAACCACTACCTGTTATTCTACATGTAATAAAGAGAAGGTCCCCAAAAAAAGACATCAATTTAAATATTATTTGCAAAGAAATTTTGCAAATTTTATTTGCAAATATAGAAGACAAAAGTTACATAAAATACTAAGAACGTTGTAGTCATTAAACTATACCGACATAACCAACATGCTAACTTAAAACAAAGCATTGTTAATTAATATATAAATCACAGATATCCAAGATCTTGCAAAGAAAGATCTTGAGATTAAAACATTGAATACAAATGTGGATACGACTAACATTTATTAGAAAATCTGGCCAGTTAATTTGGACCACTTTACCCTCTTGTGTAGCGAGTTGGTGTCAATTTCAGAAGACGAAATTTCGGTTGCAATTATTACGATTTCAGTGATTTTTGGTTGTATAAAGTAAAAAACAGCCTTATTATAAACTTTATAATTAGCCCAATTGAGTACAAATATGGAATTATTTCACTGTAAATGGGAGATTAACTCCGTAATTATTATCCACATTCATTAATTTGGCATTTATTACTCAATTTACAAAAAATTAAGATTAGTATATTGATGCTCAAAACATGGCATTTACAAAAAATTATATGTACTTCATTACAAAACAATTTCAGTGGCAAAACAAACTTACAATTCATTTTTGATTTTTATGAAGCAACTAAAATGGTAACTAATTCGCTAACATACCACATCATTAAGAAAATAGCTCAAGCAATAGCAAAATGTGCAAAAAAAGTATATAAAAAATAATGCCTTTTTAGAAACTTTTCAGTATCAACAAGACATTGAAATAAAACTAACAATAAAACATTGATAAATTTCAATCATGTAAGGAATTCTTAAAAATTTTGTATTTGTTTTAGCTACCAGATTATAAAGGGTTTTTTTATATTCCACTCGCACACATTTAGGAAATATTTTAATAAAAAATAACCATCTTAATATCTATTTTACAAAAATAATTTTTATTATGATGATAATTTTCCTGTGAGACAGGACTTATGGGACACCCTGTATATATATATATATATACGAGGGTCGGTACGAAAGTAATGCCTCTTGTTTTTCAGTTATATTTGCCACGTATGTATGCGTATTTCCTGTAATTTTCATTGTAACGAATTATATTTAGTGAGAAATAAAATAAGAGGCATTACCTTCTACCGCCCCTCGTGTATATATATATATATATATATATATATATATATATATATATATATTATATAAAGTAATAATAAAATTAAATGGCTCGTCTAAGCTATGTAGAACTATTTTATTTTCACTCGCATTTTGCAGTAATACAAAAAACATCAAATCCAAATGCTTTTAAAGTTTTTCGACTGGAAAGAAAGTCTTTGAATTTGAAAATTAGAAAAAATATCACATTCAAAGATTCAAAGTAAAGAAAAAAGAGCTGAATAGATCCTATATACTGTAGTATAAATCCCCTTTTATTATTATTTTATATAAATAAAGTCTTATTTATGCTCTTTACGTAGTTTTCATGCTAAATGAATTTTTATTTTAAGTGATTTTGCGCGATGTCAAAAGTCAGGTACGATAACATTTAATATTATCGTCTTATTATATACGAGTGTTCGAACTGAGCACCATGAATATTTAACCGCTTTTTAGTACGAGAATTTTAAACATTTTGCCCCCTTTTGATAGTTATATGGAATCGGGAAAAGACTGTATTTTAAAAAAATTTGCACCCTGAGTATGGCGCCACACTTTTACTACACCCTGACTATGGCGCCACACTGTTACTACACCCTGATTATTGCGCCACAATTTTACTACACCCTTTGGTTATTTCAAATGGTACTTGGGGCATGTCTCCCACGAGGTAGAACCCCATTCTTCGCGGGATGGCTTGACGATCAGAAAATTTTATATTTATAACTACAAAAAAAATAACCCCTTTATAATTCCTATTTCCTGAAAATATTGTATTTACTCTAGAGTGAAAGTGATAAAGGGGTACAAATCTCTCCAGGATTTGATCGATAGACCAGATCCTAATTTGCTCACGTTCAAAATAAAACCTTCTAAATTTAGAACTTATAACTTCTTAGCCGCGAACCCTTCAATTAAACCTTAAGATAATTGAATACACAATTTGAAAACACTTGCCTTATATATTGATTTCAAAAGTGAAACTTTGACGTCATAGATTAAGAACGTTCACTGAAAATACGTTTAAGAAATTTAATGAACGAGATACTAACGAATAAAAGAACGCTGATATACGCATTGCTTGCCATTAATTTTTTTAAATATTGTAATTACACTCACATGCTTTTTCGCACAGGCAGAAAGTAATACAGTCAAAATACGACATTAATTACATTAATTATCATAATTACGTACGACTTAAAATGCTTTCAATTTACTAAATGAACGTGACAAGAAAAACTGTGAGTAATAATTAGTTGTGTTGTTTTTAGTTGACAATAGCAATGTGGTTGGAAATTTTCATTTACTTTGCATTCGTTTAACTATTATACATGGTGTTCCTAAAGTCGCGCAACCCAATGTCTTATAATATATATTGGGTTGCCCAACTTTAATACACCCAATACAATTACCTTGTCATCGTCCACGAGAAGATAATTTAGGAAATATCTGAAATACTGTTATACCATCGTTCTTTATAGCCGAGATACAACGAGCTGTGAAACGATGTGGCTCAGTTTATCCTGGTTATTGGGATAGGTAGTATGCGTGCAAATTTTTTAAGTTAAGATTTTCTATCCTGTAATCGCACACTCCAATAGTCAACTGATATTTCTCTGGAATATGAACTGAATTAATAAAACAAAACTCGTATTTGTGATGTTAGTGTCAATTTTGATGAACTTCTTTCTGATAATAAAAAGCGTTCAAAATAATGATGGGATATTGACCCATTGTGGTAATTCTCTACTGTCGTAACTCGACTCAAGTTGGTCACTTTCAGTCATTTACACCTTTTGCTACTCCTCTTCTTTTGTGTATGAAGTATCATATTTTCAGAAATTATGTTTTATCTGTTTGTTCATGCTATAGCTCTTTACCATATCAAATAGGAAGATAACCCGTCCCAAAGACATACCCACACACATACTAAGTTACATTTATCTTCCAAAATAAATTTATCGACAACGATAACAGTATTAAATGATCCCATAAAAGGCACAAATTTTTAATTTTTAATTTTTCTCCATTTCATGCGCGGAATCACCATTACTATGTTTTTAATGAAACAATTCCGCTAATTTATTGACTGGACCTCTTACGCACACGTTTTGTTTTATTGCCTCTCAACATTTTTCTCGTATAGAAGAAAAAATTGGACTGTGATTCTTAGAATTCAATACATATTTTCAAAGAAGTAAAATAAATAATGAAATTGATACGGAAATTTTAAGAATTTTAATGTATCTTTAAGAACGGAGGAACCCCCCCCCCCCAGATTTTCCAATAATACTAATTTTACAAAATATCTTTAACAAAAAATATAGCAAAGAAAAAGCGAACTACAGTGTGTGTGTGTGTGTGTGTATATATACACACCACACACACACACACTGTATATATATATATATATATATATATTTGTATATATATGAGTTTTTAATTTTGAAATTATATATATGAAAATTAAAATGAAAAGGTTTATTGGCAGACTATAGTCCGTATGACAAATATTATTAATACAATGACAGTTCACGTACTAAGAATAGAAATATATACAGTTCGTTAGAAATAATACAGTAATGTCGTGGTTAAGTGGAGCTACAGACAGACGTTTAGTACTAAGAATTCTATAGCTTAGAGGATAAACGGCAGAACTCATGGATAGCTTGGATAATCGGGTTGGTTGATTTTTTTAATTCTTTGCATTACACTGTAATGAGCACGTCTTGTTACCTCCGAGAAGCTCGGGACATTGCGGGTAGCAAACATTTCCAAAGCTGAGCATCTCGGGGGTAATTTATGTAGGAGTCTAAAAGACCTGTTGCACAGCAAATTTAGGGTTCTGCCAGAACCTTTTTTATAATTCACCCAGAGTTGCTGTCCGTATATATTACTGCAGAAAGTACGAAAGAGTGTCTTTAGCTTCACTTGTACAGAACCGGACGTTCCTTATAGTCATATTCGTTTTAGCACAAAGGCTTCGAGATTGTTTTCTTATATCTGAGTCATCATTCAAGGAGCTGGTGATAGTTTGACCCAAATACTTGAACTCTTGTACTTCCTCAATTACTTCACCTCTCATTTTAAACCTAATATCAGCTGGCTGATTACAGCTTTAAGAATGAAATTGCATAACCTTAGTTTTTGTAACATTAAAAAGAATATCATGTTTCTGCGAATACACTTCGCAGACTTTTAGTAGCCGATCCAGACCTTTAACAGAGGAACTTATTAACACCATATCATCGGCATAAACTAAGTTATTTATCCTTGTTATCTACGTATACAACATCCTACTATTCCCTTATAGTGAAGCAATTAATCCGTCAATATACACATTAAACAGCATAGGAGAGCAAGGAGCCTTGTCTCACCCTGCAAGAGGAGCCAAACCATTCGGATAGTACATTCCCCCACCTAACGGTAAAAGGGTGGGAATACCAGAATTTCAATAAATTTAATATGTACATGAAAACTTTCCTGTCTTCTAGTTCTTTAAATAAAATATTGTGGTTCACTCTATCATATGCCTTACTTATATCTAGGAAACAGCTATAAATAGTTGAATTACTGTCAGTGTATTTAGATACTGTTTCTTTAAGTCCATAGATACACAGGTCAGTTGAGTGGGACCTCTTAAAAACAAACTGATTAGATGTCCATAGGTAATTATTTAATCGAAATAACAAGAGTTTTTCTAGTAGTTTCGAGAAGCAGGAAGCGACAGCAATAGGCCTGTAATTATTGCTGGACAGAATGTCTCCGTACTTATTTTTGACCAGGGGCAAGCTATATATCCTCATGAACTCTGCAGGGATATATATAGCTATGAGCAAGCATGGCTGATAAGAGCAATATATGCAGTCATACCACGTCATTGGCATATTTTAAGTGCTCATTCGATAGGTCATCTACCCCTGACGCAGAACCAGTCTTTAACTCTTTAATTAACCTCTTTACTTCAGGAACTGATCTCAAAGTATTTTCCCTTGTCCCTCCCAAAGGCGTTTCGCTGCACTCTGTCTTAAGATTATCCCTACTCACACTGTTAAGAATGTTAGAACAGTGTTTTTTCTACAGCTTTGCAACTTCATCCTTCATATATATATATATATATATATATATATATATATATATATATATATATATATATGTGTGTGTGTGTGTGTGTGTGTGTGTGTGTGTGTGTGTGATGAGCTGAATTTTTGTTTTCTTCCAATAAATCATAACCATTTTTTGCGATTCATTTTAATAAAAGAAGATGATATTAAACTTAGTTTTTATTCTTTCAGAATTTATGGCGTAATAATGTCGGAGCAATTCATTGTCAGAAATTTTGTAGAATGATTGATTAGGAAACATTTTTATGCAGATTTCATGTTTTAAAATTTAAGATTTCATTCCTGAATAATTTATAGATTTTCCAATAATTTTATATTTTATATTTCTTTATTGATTTATCCTTTTCGAAGACTGTGATTTAGGATGATGTAGATCTCAGTATTAACTGCACACACACACACACACACACACACACACATATATATATATATATATATATATATATATATATATATATATATATATATATATATATATATATATATATATATATATACAAGTAATTGAATAATCGTTAGTGAATTTTTTAGTAATTAACTACTAATATAAATTATTTCGAGTAGTAAGGGAACTATTAATTTAACTTCAGTTTAAGGTAGTTATAATTTAAAATTAAATTAATTTTTAAAATTCCTTTCTTATAATTTGCCAAGGTATTTTTGCACGGTACTTCAACATAACTTTACATGAAGAAGTTAAAACATCTTTTCGTTTACAACCTGATGATAAAATAAATGTATTTCAATTTCATTTCAGTTCATTCATTGGGATCTGATAAGCAACAATGAACTTATAATTTTCCTCAGATTGATGGATATACAATTGTAGCCAAAAGTTTCAAATTCCAGCGAGCAGCAGTATATACTCGTAAATACTGCCGCTCACTGGCATTTGAAGTCGCCTTTGGCTGTATAGCCTTTGACTGTATCAGTATTTGACTGTATCAGTCAAAGGTGACTTCAAATTCCAGTGAGCAGCAGTATTTATACACTGCTGCTCGCTGGAATTTGAAACTTTTGGCCCAATTGTATATCCATCGATCTGAGGAAAATTATATACCTTTCAACCTTTCAAATGTTCCGTGCGATGATTCCTCACTTCACGAAGGTCAAACTTGTCGCCCCTCCTCTGTTCACTTTTGCTAATCAGATCCCAATGAATAAACTGAAATGGAATTAAAATACTGTACGTTTATTTATAAAGTACTTCCGTCTGGCCTTGTTTTCCTCGGAAAAGTTTCCGTTTTGCGGTAATTTGTGGCCAGTGTAAATTAGCAATTTATTGAAAATGAAAATGAAAAAGTTTAATGCCAGACCATGGTCGATAGGTAATGTACACGAATTAGAGGAATAATCGTGAACGTACAGACATTTCTCTGGTTAAACCCGCAAATATAATATTAAAATCGTTCCGGTATCCAGAGAAAATTGATTATTAATACAAAATATTATTGCATTTGTCTAAATTGCAACGAATTTAAGAGAACATTTGATTCAGATAAAGATATTTGGAAAAATACACCTAAAATTAGTAATCAGATTAAAATAATAGATAATCTTATTAAAACAAATTAATTTCATATTGAATGAAATGTATAAGCTTCATATAACATAACTCGGTACTTGTAGGTTATCCCCCCCCCCCCCCCCACCAATTTTGACAGAATATTTTCGTTAAAACTAACGAAAATATCACGACTTAACCTAACCAATTATCAAGGGCGTACAGTTGATCTATTAGTAAATAGTAAATACTATTCCGGAAACAAACAATGTTGTAATTAATAATAGATCAACTGTACGCCCTTGATAATTGGTTAGGTTAAGTCGTGATATTTTCGTTAGTTTTAACGAAAATATTCTGTCAAAATTGGTAGGGGGCGGAGATAACCTACAAGTACCCATAACTCTTCGACAGCCAACGCAAATTTAAATCATAAACTATGAATTATGAACTATGGCCATTCTTTCTTATAGAGGATTTACCAAATTAAATGGTATACAGGAATTTTGTATTTTATGTAATAATAAATTTTCAAGATTATTCCTTACGTTGAAACTTTAATAAAGCTTCAAAAATAAGGGAAACCTTTTAAAATGAATATTCTTCACATTTATATGTATACATCTAAAAGTAATCATAATAAGTAAAGTGATCTACATTTTTATGAATTTTCTTACAAATCCTTTAACTTAGCGATAGCGAAATGTGTGGGAAATATGCGGAAATGTGTGGGTACATTAGGGCATTTTTTACGCAGTTTTGTTATCTAAAGCCCATCAAAGTGCAATAATAACTTGGCAAAGCTATGTCTAAACTTTCCATGGGAGAAGACTATGCAGAAATAGCTACACTTGCCTCATGGAGCAAATAACGTTCCCTAAGTTTCTAAGACCGCTCAATATTGTCGTATAAACTGCTTATTAAGGATGAGTTATTTGGGGAAGTCTGGAAAGGATCCTTTAATATTATTAAAAATATTAAAGGAGATTCTTCTTTCCTAAGACGTTTGTGTGTAGATTCTGGTGTTGAAAATAAGCTTTTCCATGGCAGTATTTCATATATGCATATATTTTCCATGTGGTAGCACACCAGTACATTGTAAATACTGATGTTATTTTACATTAGGTACAGTACAGATTAAAATTTTCTTTCAATCTCCTCTTTTTTATTGTTTTGTAAAGGCCACAAACGTTTGAAAAAGCAACCGTGATTGGTCAGTATCAACCAGTCACGCCTCTTCTCATCTCTTGTAATTGTGTTTTCGTATATAAAGTTTGCAAATTAACTATACTAGGAAAAGTGGGCCCTACGGGCCCATTTAGCTAGACCTGCGGTGCTGGGGCCTGAAAATCGTAGCCATGAAAATCTTAAGCTTCACAAATCTTGATACAATGGGTTCGGATGTGAAGCTTAAGATTTTCATTGCTGCGTTCTTTTCTCTAGTTTTATTGACCGAATAATTAACACCCCAATTACTGAGTGTTCAATTATTCGGTCAATAAAACTATAGAAAAGAACGCAGCAATAAAAATCTTAAGCTTCACATCCGATCCCATTGTATCAAACAATGAAAATCTTAACGCGCAAGAGTGAAAAGTTGAAACAAAGCAAAGCGCATTCATTTCTATGTTCAGAATCGCTTAATAGTAGGCTGACCATATTTCCTTGGGACAAAAACGGGACATTGGGATGGCAAAAAAGGGACGGGGTTATGTAATATTCTGTATTCATGAAAAAGTAAGTACATAAACCGGGACAAAATTGACATTTTTATTAAAACGACGGGACGGCCAGGAAATATAAAACAAACGGTACTGTCCCGTTCAAAACGGTACGTATGGTCAGCCTACAAGTTAATAGTAAATATATGGTGTCAAACGAACAGACAGACAGGACTCCCTTTTTATAGTATAGATTACGCATTGTTATTTATTGAAATTTGTGGTTGAGTAGCAATTATATTTTAAACTATCATATTATGGACATCAAAGTATAACACTATAAAGGGACTTTATATTCTGAAGAAAAGAGTTTATCCACAAATTAATTTAAGATGTCCTCTTATTATGATGCTCTCTTCCTCGGGTCCTTTTTTCACATAAAAGATGGCCTTCGGGACCATCTTTGCGCACCAACTGTCTACGAATATATCTACGAATGTTATTCATCTTTCGCTGAATAAAAACTGCTCAGCATTTTAATATAAAGAATCCATGCGTATAATGAGGATCATCCCAAAAAGAGTGCTAACTTTAAAATAATTTGCAGAGAACAAAAGCGACCATAATCTAGTGGAGAGGATTCTTATTTTCAAAAGGAATCCAGCTTTGAACGATTATTTGTCTCTCCATATTTTTAAAAATTTTACGATGGAAATTTTTTAATGATATTTATAATGATGTGGTATTTTTATATTATATCTACTTCACTGCATTGAAAAGGATAAAAGGTCTTATTAAAAAGTCTGCTATATAATCAGAGACGTACTTAGCATTTTGCCGCCCATTGGCAGGGAAATTGTCACCACAGTGGCTTATAGTTGTGCCATTTGATATCGCTAGTCTGCCCTGTTTATGTTGAAATACGACAAAATTTGTCATCCTAAGCAGGTGCCTACTGTGCCTATACGTAAATCTGCCTATGTATATAATAAATAAGTTTATAATCGGATAGAAAAAGTACTGTACAAGAATTTAAGTATTTGGTTCTAATTATCACCAGCTCTTTGAGTAATGACGCAGGTATAAGAAAATATCAAATCCTCCGTGCTAAAGCAAATATGACTGTAAAGAACTTCCAATTCTGTACAAGTGAAGCTAAAGACGCTCTCTTTCGTACCTTCTGCACTAATATTTATAGGCAGCAACTGAGTGAATTATAAAAAAAGGTTCTGGCAGAACCTAAATTATGCTTTACAACAGATCCTTCAGACTCCTAAATAAATTACCTGGAGGTGCTAAGTTTTGCAAACGTTTACTAACCACAATGTCTCGAGCCTCTCGGAAGTAACAAGACGTGCTCAATAGAGTCTAATGCAAAGAATTAAGAATCAACCAACTCAATTATCCAAACTATTCATCAGTCCTGCCATACATCTTCTGAGCTATGGAATTCATGGTATGAAAACGTTTGTCTGTAGCTCCACTTAACTACGACATTGCTATTTTTCATATATATACACGTAGTGTGTATATATATACACACACACTACGTGTATAATAGAAAAGATGCTGATTTCAGTCCTAATAGAGACTTATTCTACAATGACCCCCTTACAAATAATATTCTTTAGAAAGATAGAGTTTTTAAATTTATTTTAAAAAATTTTGTCTGCCAGATGCATAACGGTTTCATATATTTTATGATGATACATGTTCCTGCCCTCGCCCTTTCTTTGCTTTCAGTTTTAAACATTCCCTGAAAGAAAGTGGGAGTTCACCCCTCCGAAAGGACTTTAAGAAATGCTGTCGCTGTAGAAATGGTATGGTATGGTATGGTATGGTATGGTTTTATAAAATGTAAATATTGGTGAAATTCAAGAATCGAGAAGAAATATATATGACGTCATTACATAAGTTGCATTATGAATATGGGCGGAGCATCACCAACTATCTCTGACCTGTGACTGGATCGTAAAATTTTGCCAATAACTTTTGTTTGATAAAAAATACAATTATATTAAGAAAATGGGAGAATACTGTCAGTGTAAAGGTTTCAACACTCGTTTTATTCATTTCCACATAAGACATTTCCACCATAAGACCATCCCCAGCTGTTTAACTATGCTCCGTCATACATACCTTTATGAAATAAAATATCCTTACATTCATCAAATATAGGTTGATAGTTTGACTAACACCGTATAACTCTCTGTACAAGAGTTGAAAATAATGTCTTTGTCTTTGATGACTGAGCACAAACATTGTTTTTCCACAGCCCGTTAGGGCCGCTTATCAACATGTGGAAGGTCTTCTGAATTTTACTTTAGAAACCTACGCATTCTAACAAAGAATCCATGCATATAATGAGGATCATCCCAAAAAGAGTGATAACTTTAAGATAATTTGCAGAGAACAAAAGCGACCATAAAACAGCATTTTTTAGTAAATATATTATATCTTTCGAGGAAGTAATTCTGAATATAGGCTGTATTTCTTGTATTTCAGAAAGAGGGGTAACAGTGAGGAACCCTCAACATCTACACGCATTAAAAGGGGAAGACCCCATTCGACTCACTCGGTGGATGAAAAAGGGGCGGGCTCATCCCACTGAATGAACCACTCATCATCATCCTGGAACAAAACCTAGTCCGAGCGCACAGATATAGAGTAGTGGTCAATCCACAGGTTGCTTATGCTGAAGGGGTTCGTACAAGATTTCCGAGGTGTTATCCGGGGTATCCTAGATTTTTTCTACAGCTAAATATTTGTTCGCATTTGGTTTTCCTAAGACTACGGTGATAATTTTTGGGTAGTTATTCTTTAGAGGAAACTTGTATTCATGTACCCTTCATAGTCTTCTATTTTCGGCTTTCCCTTAATCCCTTTGTCACACCCATTTTGTATTCCTCTTCCTCACATTTGGTCCCGCTCCTTTGTCCGTGTTTCTAATAAATTCATTTCTCATTGTGGTTGTATCCCTTTAATCCGATGAATCTCTACTTCGATAAGCCTTTAATCCGATTAATCTCTACTTCCATAAGCCTTTAATCCAATCTGTTAAACGAGAGAAAGCGCTTAATTCCATTTGATAAACGAGGGAATGCGTTTAATCCCATCTGATAAGCTAGAAAATGCGTTTAATCCCATATCATAAACGAGAGAATGCGCTTAATCCCATCTTATGAACGAGATAATTCGTTTAAGCGGATTATAAAATGTCAGCACAAAAAGCATACAAAAAGGGGATTCAGAATTTTTTCCACCATACTACTATTGTACTGATATCTTATCCTTTATATTAGCTTGGCCATTGGAATAGGTGCAGTATGCATACGTTTCAGGAAGACATAATTGACTTTCTATATGGTATATTATTTCTTGGAAAAGCTTTGTTGAAGCAAATAAATTCATTTGTGAAATAGAGGCGAAGTTTTTTTTTTTTAATGAAATGTGATTTTCATTTGAAATCCTCAGAGATTTTATTTAATGTAATTATCTGACACGAGTTGTATTTGTGAGCGAACTAATGAATTACATCATTTTGATGTAATTCGATTACGATAAATAATTCATTTTCAACACTTGTTCCCCGTTAGAAAAAATCAACAAAGGAACTCGAAGTAAAACTGTAAATAATAAATAAATAAGTAAATAAGTAAATAAGTAAATACTAAGTAAATAAGTAAATAAATGAAGGTGAAAGGAAGGAACGAAGGGAGAAAAGTATTTTCTGAGACCAAATTGAAGCAGTTCGCTGCTACAAACCTTTCGGATCAAATTTTGTCGCACTGACAACTATCGGGACAGATCAAGGCCTTAAGCAAAAATGTTTGCATTGAGACACAAAATATCTGTAACAGAACCTGTGTTGTCGGTGGATGACAAGACCTCTTAATAATAGTCTTGTACCTTCTAAATGCTAAATATATATATCTATATATATATATATATATATATATATATAATTTTATATATATATAATATTATTTAAATGTTACATCAAAGATTTTAAAGTTATTAAAATATAATATGCCTAAACCTTATACAGTACCTGACGTTAATTAACCAAACCTGGTGTTAGTATCTGAACACTGATAGCAATTTTATCAGGCATTTATCGTAACCTAGCCAGGCACTGCAAATTCTAACTTAGTTTAAAGTTAATAAAATCTCACCACTAAGCGATTATACATAAATTTATGAAAAGTTATAAATATTATAAATGACAAATATTATAACTATAAAAATATATTAACTATTGTCGAGTACAGGTAAATGATGTCGGTTTAACAATGGGATGATTATGAGAGTGTCGAAAAGAAGTCAAAGTTATTTGGGCAGACACTGTCGATCCTGTCGGAAATTCTTTCATTCTGTCAAATAACATACACATTTTATTAAAGCTTCTCCTGTAGATTTGATCAGTCCAGATTAGGTTAGGTTAGGTTTATGGAGTCTCAATTCAAGTGTCGTAGGTCATTTGTGGCTGATTCCCAAACGGAAATTGGTGATTAAAGCTGTTAACTGCTGTAAATATCAATACGAAGACTATTGTTTGCAATATTTTTCTCGTGACAGTTCGTTTAAATATATATTTTGGTGAGGCAAATTACTTACAAAAAAAAAAAGGCTAACCATGAAATTCATTCCATTAAAGGGGAAAGGCCGATTTCTCTCCACTACATTCATAAACTAGGGGATGTAGTGATTATAAAATGAAGGTTTTAATGAATAACTTTACATACATTTACCATAAAGCAGAAGCTATAAACTCTCAATAAATTGAGGAACATTCCGCATTCATTGTATTACTTATTGCAAGGACGGCCACTCTGCACTGAAACCATTTGAAGATTTTAACAAAGGAGAATTACTCTCAAGGCTTGTTTGTTTGTATAAAAAAGAATTATTTTTACTCCGAATTAACAAAATATTTGTTTCACATCAAAGAGAGAAACGTTGTAGGGACATTTCCTTCAGGTCTAGATGTAGGCCTTGTTTATGAACAAAAACTAAGAAACAAAAATATATTTAACAACTTTTCTCCTCTATGTGCTTTCAAATGTAATAGACCTTTCTCTGGTATAATAAGTGAGAGAGAGAGAGAAAAGAGAGAGAGAGAGAGAGAGAGAGAGAGAGAGAGAGACTTGAGCAAGATAAAAAAATTAAAAAAACTTTAAGCCTTTCTGACACCCAAACAAAAGAATAAATGGAGGAGCAATAATTTATAAGTAAATAAAATTCACCCAAGACTGATTTAAACTAACGGATAAAAATAACTTAAAGGAAAGAGTTAAATCTGACTTCCTGTGTCTCTAATAATTTACTATAATAAGTCCAAAATCTGAGATCTACAAAAATCGGTAAATTATGAGAAATTCTGTCAAAGTTTTGTGAAACATGAAAATGCCACGGATTCTTTTGAACAAGGAAATTAAAGGTCATTAATTTGCCTTTTGTTTTATAGCTCTTCTTCATTCTCAGGTGGAATTAAGATGGTAAAACTATCACAGATGGAAAAGATGGCAGCGAAAATTTTTTAATGTATATTTAACGATAAATAAATAGATATAAATACGGTCATAAACAAGAGAATTAATGAAGTTTTACGCTATATTAAAAACACCTTATGGAAAAAATATCTCTCTCTCTGTCTGTCTGTCTGTTTGTTTATTTATCTAACTATCTATTCGTTCCTTATTTTGTAAAACTGCATCGTTTTCATTTCGCTGTTAAATTTCGATTCGTAATTATTAAGAAAATACAAGAAAAAATCATTCGTATCGAATAAATTCAGACTTGTTATTAGATTTGTTTTTTGTCAATCCTCGCAAATGAAAATGAGTCTTTGCCACCTTGTTTATTTCAAAAGTACATCAAAATCTAAATAACTAAAACACAGTCTAAGAGTTAAGAATCTTTTAACATCATTTATAGGATACTTTCTCGAATTAAGAGTAACGTATCTAAATATAAATTATCATAGTTAAATTACTCGACTAATGTTTATTGTGGTTTAAAACTTGTAAATCCTTTGTATGATAAAGTTTTGTCTTTAGCAGATAAAAACAGTTTTTGCCGAAATTACCCGAAAGAACAATGGACATAATGAACATAAGGGACGCTCTACTGGCAATCTTCTTGCATATCTCTCTGACTCTTGATCATTCTCTTTTTCGGATTTCGGTGAAACATTTTCTATTGCGATAGACATATCAAAAGCTTTTGATAGATTCTGGCACAAATCTTTAATCTCCAGACTGCCCTCCTTCGATTTCTATCCTTCTATCTGTGCCTTCATCTCTAATTTCCTTTCTGGATGATCTATAGCTGCGGTTGTAGATGGCCACTGTTCTTCTCCTGAAGCTATCAACAGTGGTGTTCCTCAGGGTTCTGTCCTGTCACCCAGTCTTTTTCTTTTATATATCAATGATCAATTAAATTGCACTTCCTGTCCTATCCATTCCTATGCTGATGATTCCACTCTTCACTTCTCCACCCGCTTCACAAAGCGTCTCTCTCTCTCTCTCTCTCTCTCTCTCTCTCTCAATACTCAATAGTCACTCCATGATTCGCGTAGGACGGCTATGGAGCACCTGACCTCCGATATTTCTGCTATCTCTGAATGGGGCAGAGAAAATCTTGTAGCTTTCAATGCCTCAAAAACTCAGTTTCTCCATCTGCCTACTCGTCACAATCTTTCACACAGCTATCCCTTTACCTTCAACAATACACAACTCAATCCTTCTTTTCTCTTAACATTTTTGGCGTTTCTTTTTACTTTCCTGGAAAAATCACACATACTCTCTTTCTAAAACAGCTTCTAAGAGGTTAGGTGTGATAACGGTTCCACAGTTTCTTCACTCCACTCAGTTGCTGTCTTCTCCGCCCCTGTATGGAATACGTTTCTCATGTGTGGGTTGGCTCAACCCACACAGCTTTACTTGACCGGGTGGAATCAAAGGTTTTTCGCTTCATCAATTCTCCGCCTCTCACTGACAGTCTTCAATCCCTCTCTCTCTCTTCGCCGGAATGTTGTCTTACTCTCTCTTTATTATCGCTTTTATAACGGACACTGCTCTTCTGAACTCTCTAACTGCATGCCTCCTCCTTTAAGGAGATCGCGCAGTACCAGACTTTCGACACATTCTCATTTCTTTTCTGTCCAACTCTCTAACGCAAAAATTAATCTGTACTTCCAATCTTTCATCTACTCAACCGATGAACTCTGGAACACTCTTCCTCAATCCATCTTTCCCCCTGTCTATGACCTCCAATCTTTCAAACGCAGTGTCCAGGCATCTGAGAAACCTTGGACATTGATTTTGGCTCTTCTTTTTCTATGGGAGGGTTTTTTTTTTGCAGGCATTCGCTCTTGTCCCTTCCTCCCTGAATAAAAAAAATAAAATTAATTGAGTTCAGATGCGTGAAAACAGTTTAAGGGTAAGAATTTTTTTTTTTTAATATTACATCATAAGTTAAGTCAAAGATTCTCTGTAAAAGAAAGGATCCATTATGAGTCGTGGTGAGTATGGTTGGTTCGCGGTTCCATTTTTACATCCTTCATCCGAGTGAAGACACTGAAACAGGATGATAAATATATGATTTTTTTCCTTCTCCCTATATACCAGTTCTTATACAAGATCTATCATAAATCTTTTTAGCCCCTTTACCCTTATCCTATTCTAGTAGGGAAAAATTCAGCTGGTAAATGGACTTATGAGACACCCTGTATATAGTGGTTTGATGTTAGCCATGAGATTAAAAGGTAAAAATGATGCTGCAGTACTTTCTTCAATACATGATTTAATTTCGTGTAATTTGGTTATAGTTACTTTACCTGAAGTTCATGAAATCACGGACTCGTGAATTTAGCTCGTATTTCGTTTCTTTTTTCTTTCATGAAGGAAGGAGGGGCCAAGGGCGAACGCTCGCTCGAACGATCTTCTCTCCACACACAATGGCATACTTTCCTACAAAACTTCTCTGTTCATTAACGTTTCTGTTGAAATGTAACTTCAGCCCTTTCATGCCTGAATTATGAACGTTTAACAGTCAGATCATAAGGCTCAAAATCGATTGTCATGCTCATGTTGCCATAAGGCAACGGTCGGCGTTAAAGGATTAAAGCCTTTAAATCTCTGATCTTTCTTTTCATTCACAAACAACTACGTCATGACCGTTTTGCAACACCTCTTCCCGTTCGATCAGAGGTTAAATAACGTTAGGCCTGTTCAGTTGTTGGATGGGTGGACGTCCTTTGCGTTCAGATGTCATAGCGACCGGTGCAGGGCCGGTTTTAGGCGAGTGCCAGAGGTGCACTAGACCCGGCCCCGCACTGCGCCCGGCCCTACGTTTGAGCTGGCCCGCTGGCAACACTGAGAGATCACATGATAAAAACAGCGCCATTGTGGCCTTGTGGGATCTAAAACCAACTTTCCATTCTATATAAATTAATTATACAATAATCCGTATTATAATTTTCGTATGTTAATCATTATAAATCAAATATGTTGTATTCGGTAAATCAAAGCAGTAAATCAAGCTTAAATCCTTATTTAAACATAAGTTAGTTAAACCCTGTTATTACTTAAGGAAAATTTCACCCCTTTATTCTATATCACGTAATAGATTTATTACGGCGTCACGGTCCCATTCCGAATACTGACAGCCAGCCTCTCAGTTATTTTGCACCCAGCCCCGCAAAACCTAGCGCCAACCCTGAATCCATGGTTCAGATTCCACGGAAAGTTGTAAGTCCCCTCCATTACATGACTCTTTGCTGCAACGAAGGAAGCTAAACAACCCTAGATATTATATTATTTTCATACAAAATTTAACTAAAATTACTAAAAAGATAATGTTTGTCGATCAACATATTCGAATATATTGCTCGACAGTAAGAAATTTGGTAAATAGTTTAGATAATTCAGCCACTCGATAAATACTGTAGATTTTGAAGAGCGACGAGAACGTTTTATTGACTCATCATCCGTTTTCTTTTGACTGTTTCATTTTTCTGTGTCAGGAGAGACTATTTTATTCGAGCATTAACATTCATTCAAAGGAAATCATCTTCGATATTTGGCATAATTTACTGCAATGAAATTACAACATTTACTTATGTTTGTGGTATATTTTTTTCTATAAAAAATTCTTTATATTTTCGCTTCATATATCTTCGTATGTTACTTTATTAAGTATCTCTATTGTAAATACAAATTTTTAATCACATGGTTTCCATGCAGCTTATGTTTAATTATTACATATATGAAGATGGAGTAATAAAGCTTAGTGAAGCCCACAAATACATTCATTTGGAACGCGCACAATTTAACCATTTTGAATCGAGCTTTGAGAAGGCACAGCAATATTGTCTACATATGTAATAATAATACAGGCGCCTATGCATGCTTGTAAATGTGTGTGTGTGTGTGTGTGTGTGTGTGTGTGTGTGTACACATTTTTAGATAAAAATTAACTTTCTTATTCCGACACAAATTCTTAATTCCGCAAAATCGTATTAAATATATGTCCTCCATTCATTTTCCGTATTAGTAACTCCTTTCCTTCGTATGTCGGGGGAAAAAAATTGCAAAATGGTGGTAAGGAAACTTTTCCACTGAGTTATTTTTTTATTTTTTTTAATCCTTTCATTGTATATTTTGTCCTTGAGGAAAGAATTTCCTCGCGTCAAGGAAAGAAATGAAGAAGGAGGATAACCTTCCGCTGTAACCATTTTCCTTTTTTAGTTCTATCATACATTATATAGAACGAAATAAATGGTGAGAGAACTTCTTTAGACACTCGGTTCTTCATCATTGCGGACAGTTCCTTTGTTTCTGCAGTCTATATCATAAGCTTTTAATTAATTAACTAAAGTTCGGGTCTTTGGAAAAGACGTTCTCTCTCTCTCTCTCTCTCTCTCTCTCTCTCTCTCTCTCTCTCTCTCTCTCCACTCATTAATTAGTTGTGAGTTGAGCGTAGCAATAATGAAATTAAAGTTTGAGTGTAGCAATCAGTATATTTACCGTTGTAGATATTGCCGAAGTAAGAAATGAAAATTTGTAAAAAAGTTCATAAATGTATGTTTCATCTGTAATTCAGTGATTATAAAGATTAATGGTGCTAAGGCAGGTAAAGGATATATATATATATATATATATATATATATATATATATACAGAGAGAGAGAGAGAGATTCCTCCGCATTAGCAATCTTTATTTGGGAGACTTGATAAACGAGAGATTTTTCTTGTCTGCTCTCATCCTGCTCTCGTGACGTGCTATACGCACGGCAGATTACGAGGTGCCAAGTGGATAGATAAATATCTAGAACAATCAGCAGTTGGTTGTATGCTAAATAATTTTGGCTCCCGGATGACAAGAGAGTTTAAATATCTGTCTCAAGGCCCCCCATCCTATTCCATTGCATTAGTGATGATGCAATCGTTTCTCTCCAGTCGTTTGATTGTACAGTGAAACACGTTGTTAATGTACTCTACACTAATATACAGATACACACACACATCCATTATATATATATATATATATATATATATATATATATATATAATATATATATATATATATATATATATATATAGTAATGTTGATTATTAGGTTACAAAGCTAAAGTTCCTTTTTTTTTATTGATGATATTTAAGTGAAGTTAAATGGGGGATTACATACAGTGACTTTTATAACAAGTATGAGTTCATATTTAACCGATAAATAGATTGTATAGAGTAGATAGAGGCAACAAGCCTGGCTTTCGTGAAATGAAGACTCATCCCAAGGAACATCTGAAAGGTTAGAAGGTCGAAAGGTTGTGTTTGACAGAAAATCACATTATATATATATATATATATATATATACAGTATATATATATATAATATATATATATTAGTGGTGGACCGGATATCTGCATCCGCATAATTTTTAACATCCGCATCCGCACTTCTGACTGCGGATGTTATGCGGATATTACCTCTAATAAATTATGCAATTTACAATTAAATTAGTTTATAAAGTAGCTTATAAGACCCAGTCATGCACATTTCATGTAAAGTATTAATTATTAATGAACAAACAAATATATAAACCTCAAAATATAAATACCTGGTAACACAAAAAAATTGAATGAAACTTGTTTCATTGAATTTTCTGTGGCTGAAACTCTTGAGAAAGTTTATTTTTATCATAATGAAAACATTAATATTAATTTTAATTCTTATGCATTGCCTGACATAATAGTAATATCACGAAATTTGAAAAATTATGTCATATACTCATAATTCTATATTATATTGATAGATGAACTAAATATCCGCATCCGCATCCGCGGATATTGAAATTAAAAATCCGCATCCGCAGATGTTGAAAAACTGACATCCGGTCCACCACTAATATATATATATATATATAGGGTGTGTATAAAGTAACGCAAGTGAAGAGAAAACTGATTTGTATAGAGGTAAATAGTAAGGTTCATAAGAGGTGTTGAAAATGTCTATCTATATACAGTTGTTATAAAGTACATGTAATAAATATTACTCGTCCAAGTTCACTTGCGTTAATATAATTCAAATCGGATTTGTCTCTTCACTTGCGTTACTTTACACACACACACCAGGTATGAGCGCGAACATAGTCCCAATATATAAAGGAGGTGATCGATCCGAGGCCAAAAACTATAGGCCAGTGTCGCTTACATCATTACTAAAATATTTGAAAGAATAGTTAGACAGAAAATCTATGACGTTTTGGAAACTCAGAAAAAATTCAATGATAACCAACATGGGTTTCGGTCAGGCAGATCATGCCTATCACAACTAATGGAACACTACAACAACATTATTGATGCACTTGAAAATAATGAAAACTACGATGTACTACACACAGACTTTGCCAAAGCGTTCGACAAATGTGAACCTGGAATCATAATACATAAACTGAAATATATGGGAATAACAGGAAAAGTAGGGAAATGGATATAATTTCCTTAGTGAGCAGCGGCAAGTCGTTACAGTACAAGGAGTATCTTCATCAGAATCAGAGGTCCTCAGCTCAGTACTACAAGGAACAGTATTAGCTCCACTACTCTTCATAATCATGCTAACTGACATAGATGAGGACGTTACTAGAGACAGCACAGTAACATCCTTTGCCGATGACACAAAGATCAGTAGAAAAATAAACCCAGAAGATATAAGATCTCTACAAACCGACATGAACAGAATCTACAAATGGACGGAAGACAACACTATGAAGTTTAACACTGAGAAATTTCAGCTGTTACGGTACGGAAAAAGAGAAGACCTAAAATCCATGGAATATTATACCCCAAATGGACAGGAAATTCAGAGAAATTCCAGGGCAAAAGATTTAGAGGTTGTAATGACTGATGATGCGAAATTTGAAACACAAAATAAGATAGCAGTAAACAGAGCAAAGAAAATAACGGGTCAGATATTGAGAACCTTTAAACGAAGGGATAGGAATGTAATGATTCCTCTACTGAAAACCCTGATCATACCCAAATTGGAATACTGCTCGGTCCTAATATGCCCATATAAAAAAGAAGACATAAGACAGCTGGAAGGGATTCAGAGAAGCTTCACAGCCAAGATCAACGGGAGCAAAGAACCAAATTACTAGGAAAGGTTACGCGAACTCGATCTATATTCACTGGAAAGGAGAAGAGAGAGAGACACCATTATTTACACTTGGAAAATAATGGAGAAACTCGTCCCTAATCTTACTCTGAACCCTATAACTCCCCAAACAACGGTGGAAAGTAGAAACTGTAGACTGTGTCGTATTCCCAAATTAAAGGCTAGACAGGGAATCCTTAACCCTGAAAGAAAATAGTTTTGTTGTGAGAGGACCAAAATTGTTTAACCAGCTGCCCAAAAACCTAAGAAACATGAAGGGAGTTGCAGTGGACATCTTCAAAAGCAGATTAGACGTCTGGCTCAGAACAATCCCTGATGAGCCGGGCGTACCTGGTTATGTAAGGTGGAGAGCACAAGAAACCAACTCACTACTTCACCAAGCCAACTCGAGAAGAGGGGCGACAAGCTTGACCTTCGCGAAATGAGAAATCATCGCGCGGAACCTTTGTAAGGTTGTGAGGTAAGGTAGTATATATATATATATGGGATGAATTTCACAATTAAACACATCATTCCCTGACGAGGTGTAGCTCTGAATACACGAAAGGCCTTGGAATTGTTTTTCTTTTTCCTTGTGGGTTTGCAGCATATAACCTTACAAGGTTCCACGTGATGATTTCTCATTTCGCGAAGGTCAAGGTTGTCGCCCCTCCTCTCAGGATATATATATATCTAAAGGCGAATCTAGGCATTTCAGTAGGGGGGGGGGGGTCCAAAGAAAAAAGGGTACCCCTAAAATAAAAAGGGCACAGTACTAAAAAAATGTTCTTAAAACCGACCACCAATGAACGAGTATAAAATCAATTGCATTGTTTTATTAGATGAGTCTCATTCAAATATGATACAAAATAAAAATCTAATTTGGGTACAACAGTTATCACAGACATATTTTTCAAACAATTACAAATGTCTTGCCAATTAAAAGAATTATTAGAATAAGATGAAGATAAAAACAGTGATATGGCTGAACCAGTACGAAGGGCACCTCTGAAAACCATTACAACTACAAATTTGGAAGCACGATGTATACGGATAAAGACTTAAAATAGAATTTGAATAAAATAAAATTTGTACAAAATTTGTTTTCAGAGTCATACACATCATTCAAATAGGGTACTTGCGCTTGAAAAAAGGGCACTTGCAAAAAATTGAGGGGGCCCCAGACGTCCCGACCCTCCCCCCCCCTTAGATCCGCCTATGATATACATTATATACTTTAGTGAACAGTCAGACTGTAGATTGTTCATCTACAATCTACCCGGCATTATCCCATGGCATGTTTTTACATATTTAATAAGTTTAAGAGGTGTTGTTATGGCTTCAGCAGCGATTAAATCAGTAGCTTGAAAAATACCAGTCTATTTCTCAGTTCTCTATCGTTTATAACTCGGTGGGTATCACCGTTTCCCTGTAAATGAAGTGAAAACACTGAGGTCAAGGGTCCGAACCCCGACGATGCTGGTAATAATTTACCAGCCAAAAAATTGGTTGGTAAATAAATGGGTACCCTGGCTAGCCTATTGATTAAAACGCTAAGCTACTGATCGGAAGGTCATGAGACCGAGTTCGGGCGAGGACTTTGTAATTTTTTATCACCCTAGTGGATTATGCTTCGGATTCCACTTTAAGCTGTAGGTCTAAGGTGGACAACAAACTTTTGAATAACCTTTATTAATAAAATAAATACACTGGTTGAATCACCTGAAGACTAAAGTCCCCAGTATCAATCACCTTTGACGATTGGTTAGGTTTAGTTGTGATATTTCGTTGTTTTTCTCTATATATATATATATATATATATATATATATATATATATATATATATATATATATATATAGATATATACTGAATATACGAAAGACCTTGCTTGGAATCATTTTTCTTTTTCTTTGTGGGGTTGCATTATATATACATATATTGACGATTGGTTAGGTTAAGTCATGATATTTTCATTAGTTTTAACGAAAAAATATCACGACTAAACCTAATCAATCGTCAAGGGCGATTGACATTGGGGGGCTTTATTAGTCTTCAGGTGATCCCATTGGTTTTACAATTTACAATGACAAATAATTGTGAAGCTGGACTATTTATTTTATTTAATTTGGCCCTTAACCTGGTAAAACTTGACCTTCGTCAGAATGAACACTTCAGGCGGAAGCAAAACCAAGGTTACCAAGGTTTATAAAGGGTGGGTCAATAAAATATTACCACTTTCTGTCAACGTTCATAGACATATCAGGTGGTAACATTTTATTGACCCACCCTGTACAATATAAATGTTATGCCATATTTCGACAATAATAGTTTGAGTTTTGATGTGGCTAAAAGTGCATTTTCATGATATTTGAAAGAAAATTTTACCCCATTTGCGCTGCCAATAAGCTCATACATCTTAATACGAGAGGTGGGAAGAATCAAAGTGTTTCCAGAATTAAGGTCGGATGTTATAAAGCGTGACCTTAACTTCCCGGCTCTTGGATTCTTTGGGGAATGCATGAATTTTGTAAGATATTTAGTAATACAAGTTTCTTACTGTAGTCTTTCAGTAAGAGTTTGCTAACATTCTACGGCTCACGGGAGATAGATCCAATCTTTCGTGACTTTTTCTCGGCGAAATGGTCAAAGAAACAAAAGTGTTGGCAGCAAAACCATGGGATTGGACGAATTAGAGACCAAGATACGTGAGACGTTGAATAATTTCCCATAGGACTTTCCTTCACGCTTTGTTGACAATGAAATGTTGCATTTGAAAAAATATGTGGCACTTATGTTGAAACTTTTGTAATAATTATAAATGGGATAAAATTATCATAAAATGAAGTTTCTATCTGTGAAATGAGTAAAATTATTAAATTATAAAGAGGAAATGACTTTCATTTAGTCTCTCTGTCTAGTCTATCTATCTATCTATCTATCTATCTATCTGTCTGTCTGTCTATCTATATATATATATATATATATATATATATATATATACCTGGTAAACCTGGTGTGTCGGTCTATCTTCACATGGTCAAGTTGGTGGTCCCAACTCTAGGCCTGTTCTGATGGAGGAGCGAGTTGCTTTCTTGCGATTTCCATCGCACATAGCCAAGCCATCAATTTTGGCTGTAAAATTCCTGTGGACTTCTTCTAGTTTATTATTTTCTTCTTTTTTGTATGCGGACGTCAAGACTGAGCAGTATTCAAGTTTTGGTATGATCAGTGTTTTCAGCAAGGGAATCATTACCTTCTCGTCTTTTCTTCTGAAGGTTCTCAGTTGTTGTTCCGTAACTCGTTTTGCTTTGTTTATCGCTATCTGATTCTGTGTTTCAAATTTTGCATTTGTCATCGGTCATTATTATCCCAAAATTTTTTGCTTCCGTGCTTCTCTGAATTTCCTGTTTATCTGGGGCATAGTATGCTGTTTGATTAAGTTCTTCATTTCTTCCATATCTCAAGAGCTGAAATTTCTCGGTGTTAAATGTCATGTTATTGTGTTCTGACCATTTGTATATTCTGTTTATGTCCCTCTGTAGGGTTTTCACCTCTTCTGCATTGACGAATTTTCTGCTGATCTTTGTATCATCAGCAAAGGATGTTACTATACTGTTGTCGTCTACTTCATTGTCTATGTCTGTTAGCACGATAATAGAGAACAGCTAATACTGTTCCTCGTGGAACTGAGCTGCGTACTTCAGATTCTGACCTTGGATTTTTACGGCTTGCTGCCGTTCCCTGAGGAAGTTGTAGTTCCATTCACCCACTTTGCCTGTTATTACCATGTGTTTCATTTTATGTGTTATTATATCATAATTACACTTATTTATCGAATGCTTTAGCAAAATCCATGTATTATATTACATCGTAATTATCATTGCTGTCAAAGGTGTCTATGATAGTGTTATAGTGTTCTATTAGTTGTGATAGGCACAACCAGTCTATTAGTTGTTTGCTCGAGACCTGTCAGTATATATAAATGTTACAGTCAAAGTGTGTAACCAGCCATTTCGCGTAATGACTGAAACTTTTAGTCATTTCGCGAAATGGCTGTTTCACTTGGTCATTTCGCGAAATGACTAAAATCTTCAGCCATTACGCGAAATGGCTGAAATTCCACCTTGATCATTTCGTACAAGATCATTTGCCCGGTTAGGTCAACTGTTTGCTTTTGACAATTGGTTAAGTTGTGTTATTTTCGTTAGTTTTAACGAAAATAACACGAGTTAACCTAACCAATTGTAAAGGGCATACAGTTGACCTAACCGGGCCTTTAATGGCGGACATCGGAATAACATTGAAGGCCCGGTTAGTATTTGAAAACCTCTATATTGAAAATTCAAATGTGTTGAAATGTGTATTTGAAGAGTGTTTCTCACTTATTTGAACAGACCTGCATGTGTTTTAGCAGATTTTGTTCGTTAAATAAAGGTTTCCAATTTTATTGTGATGTTTATTTCTATGAATTCATGACAAAAATCATTTTAGCCATTTCACGAAATGATCAAGGTGAAATTTCAGCCATTTCGCGAAATGACCAAGTGAAACGGCCATTTCGCGAAATGACAAAGTGAAACGGCCATTTCGCGAAATTACAAAGTTTCAGCCATTACGCGAAATGACAAAGTTTCAGCCATTACGCGAAATGGCTGGTTACACACTTTGACTGTAACATATATAAATATATATATATTTTTTATTTGCATTTATTTTGTATATTTCTATATTTCTGTTTTGAAGCTTACTTTCAGATATCCTTATTTTTGTTTTGTTTATATTTTTATCTTCTTTTATCCTCAAAATATCTCTCACAACCGAGCAAAATATTTTGTTTCTTTTAATTTTACATCTGCCCTCGTCCAATTAACTGGAATTTGTTGATACAAAACGAACGATCATTCATGTATAAAAAAAAAGGATATACTATATATATATATATATATATATATATATATATATATATATATATATATATATAATATATATAACAACGAGGGGCGGTCAGAAAATAAGTTTATACGGCGTATAATTTCGTAACTAAAGGACCTACATTGATTAACGAATTCACCTGATACAAACATAACCATTGTTGGTAACACTGCACGTCCATTCGGCTGCCATCTACCCTACATTGGTTATACGAGTCAGTTGAACATGACGGCTCGACTGGAACAATGGTCCAGGCACGAGGTGTGCAGTTATTCGATTTTTGAATGCAAGAAACGTGTCGCGGCAGAAATTCATCGCCAGCTGGAGGAGGTTTATGGGAAAGATGTAATGAGTCGGCAAAGTGTAGCAAAATAGTGCGCGTACTTTCGTGCCGGAAGAGTCAGTGACGATATGATAAATACCTCAATTGTGGCGGGGACTATGTGGAAAAGTAGTGGGATAGCTGTACAATTAAATCTTCACTGTCGTTATTAAACTTGGAAATAAAAAACCCAAAATATAGGCCTTGTACACTTATTTTCTGACCGCCCCTCGTGTGTGTGTATATATATATATATATATATATATATATATATATATATATATATATCGTGAATGATTTTGGAATAATTTCTAAGATTTTCCTCGTAAATTGAAAAACTTTCGAAATACCTCAATATAAGGGAGACTCCACTACAGTATATGTGCTATTAACACACACACACACACACACACTTAATGTGTGTTCAGAAAGTTAGATAAAATGAAAGGCTGTGTTTTATTGCAGAAAATTATTTCATAATACAAAGATTATTACAGTTGTATGATGAGAATAATGATGATGTAGGCTGACTATACTCTATAAAAGATTGGATGAGATTTGAGCTAAATTTGCTATTTCGAAAACATGTAATATGTGAAGTGAAGCTGAAAGTAGCATTTTTATACCACAATTTTCTAAATTTGGAAAACATTTGGGAATGCCAATAAAAAAAGGTCGAATAAATGGGTTATCGGAGTTTGCATTCTCTCTATTGGCCTACGATCATTTTTTTTTTCTTTTTCACTCACAGGGGCTGAAGTAACTTCGCAGGTTTTGAATATTTGCGATATCGAATGTTTTTGACGTAACCAAATGCAACATCATGAAGGATCTGTCACAATTCATATTAAGGGCTTTTCTCGTGGCCTATTTTACAAGTAGCCAATAACTGTTGACCATATTCGGTAGCATTTCCGTTTGGCTAAACAGATTTCGTAGGCTAATACAAAATCAGATATTTTTTATCATGCGTGATTTACGAAATCAACTACAGTATTAATTTCTTATGACAGTGTCTTCCAAGAGGAATTTAGTAATAACGTGACCTAGATTCTCGCAGGTGTTCATTTTGAACAGAAATTTACTGCAACGTTTTGGTCAAGAAGACATACTCTTGTTTACCCATTACTCGACCTACTATCTTGATTTTTAGCATAAATTTCACGTCTTAAAGACATTCTTAGACTTTAATTTATGGACATATTAATATAACACCATTATATAAATCATTACCATCTTACTAATATTTGTGACGGTCGAAGAACTTTGTTGCTTATGGCCGGCCACACCACTGACCAGATTTGGATGAGACTTGAAAGATAAGGGTAACTAAGGACGGGAAAGAATATAGGCTATGTGGCGTCGGCCTCCGAGGTCATCTGAAGCCGCTGAAGACCTCTGTATTCCGGATTGGTTGAGAGAGAGTGACATCATAGACACGTCATAAAATGGGCGGAGGAGCTCTAGCGCGTGCTTTTCACGCGATGCTTTACGATTCAGCAAAATTTTTTTTTTTATTTAGACAAAAATTTGAATTTTTCAAACTCTCCATATACTGTATATATATTAGGCCTAGTATTAACCGGTTTGATGTGGATAATGGAGTAGGCCTACTATAATTACTAAATGAAATGATACGAAATATTCGAGGTCACCAGCTTGGATTACACCCAAGCAAATAATATTAATAAGGTTAGAAAAATTACCTTGGTGTTTTGTGTTTAATTAAGAAAATAAATCAGTTATTTGTTTACAGTGATTAAAAATGGCAATGAAGGTATTTACGGTGATTAACAATTATATAACGGCATTTATAGTATGCTAAATATGACCGAGGATTAGCAAATAAGGAAATGGTTATACAGATTAATTGTTAAGTAATACACTCATTTATAATAGGCTAATGGTATGCAAAATGGAACACCGCATGAAATATGAAGCCTATTGATAACAGAAATTATGCATGTACGTTTTGGTAAATTGAATAATCCGGATTAGGCCGTCTAGAATAAAATGCCTAAAGGAACAAGTAAACAGTAGGATGCATGATAAGTAAATTGTACGATGATCACAATAACAGGGTGATACAAAATTACGGTATTTGATACAACACTAGAAATAGGCCTACTGCAGTCTTAACGGGAAAGTTAGTTTGAACGGTATTGAAAACACTTTTGGGTGTAGCCTAAAACGCGGTTCTGCGATTACACTGTGTAGGCTTCACGAGAATTGCTTAAGAACGAGGCACGGAGAGCTTACCGACAATGTTGAAATACCTCTGGAGAAGGAAGAGATACTTGAAGGTTGACCTTGTAGACTGTAGCCCCGAAATGCTTCGTTCTGGTATCACGGTTGAAGTGTGACTTGTAAATGCAGCCGGTTAAAGTCGATGATGGCACTGCGTAGAGAGAGGAAGAGTTTCAGTGAACTCTCTCTTTTATAGGCTCTTAGGACGCCAAGTTTCGCGGGTCTTTCCGGGAAGCCACCAGCGTCCTATTGTTGCTAAGGCGCTAGCTTTCGGGGGGGCCTTTTGGGAAAAGACAAGAGTCCTTATTGTTTGATTCCTTGAACACCACGCGTGTCTTTCGCTTCCACACGATTGTAAGCTGTCTACGCACGGCGTGGAAGAAGGAATTTGTTTGTCTATTTCTTGTCTGCCCGCTACGTACATACATACATACATACATACATACATATATATATATATATATATATATATATATTATATTTGCTGTCTGTCTGTCTGTGTCACCCTAAAACACGGAAACGGCTCCTCGAGAGAAAAAAATATTAGGTAAAAATTGCTTAAAATTAATCGAAACCTACGGTAAAATTATTGAATGCCGGTTAGGTCAACTGAGTGCCCGGTTAGGTCAACTGTACACCCTTGACGATTGGTTAGGTTAAGTCGTGATATTTTCATTAAAACTAACGAAACTATCACGACTTAACCTAAACAGTCGTTAACCTAACCAATCGTTAACCTAACCGTTAACCTAACCTAACCAACCGGGCATTCAATTAACCTAACCGGGCATTCAACTAATCTAATCGAGCATTCAGTTGACCTAACCGTGTATTCAATTAACCTAACCGGGTGTGTGTATATATATATCTCGAAACCTACGGTAAAATTATTATTTTTGTTAAAAGTAACGAAAATATCACGACTTAACGTAACTAATCGTCAAGGGCGTACAATTAGTTGGTTAATTTTTACATTCACGTCTCATTCTAAAGTTGCTTAAAATTAATCGAAACCTACGGGAAAATTATTGAATGCCCGGTTAGGTGAATAGGGCGGGCGGGCTATTTTTGCTACCCGCACGAAGGGCGGGTTCTCTGCAAGCGTTCAACTTCCACCCGGGCAACGCCGGGTCGCTCCGCTAGTCACTATATAAATCACTAACAAATTATTTATCTTTATATCACTTACAGAATATCTCGCTTTGTCACACGATACGCGAAACATTTAGCCTATAATACGCACATTAAGGAAAAAGGTGATAGAAGGTAGCCTTATTTTCTTCTACAATAAGACCTAAAGCATTATGAATTAACATTAAATCCAAAATGAGCAATTGAAGACACTAAATAATCATTCATTGAACGAAATAGGAAGATAAATTGCAGTGGGTCAGTAATTATCACCGAATTAAAAATATCACCTTACTGGCCTTTCTTGAGAGATTATTACGTGAATACTCATGAACTGCAGCGGGATATAACCGTGGGATAACTGGGATAAAGCCGTAGAAAACAATACTGGTACGTTGAAATACAGCGAATCGTTAGACTCCAAAGTGTTCATTTTTCAAATCAGATCTTATTTTTAACCCTTTAATTATATTTTTGATTAATGGCTGAGAATTTTCACTGAAATCCTTTAATGGAGCCATTGTTGCGATAGTTGCTAAATTCCTCTCTACCCACCCTACTGAGAATCTTTCAAATAATTTATCTTCATATGTATATTTGAAGTTTCGGTTTCCCAAGAACCCTATCAATTTTTGCTGACAGTGCATATCTGCCATATCTTTCATATGGGAACACCTTAAAAAGTTCTTGGAAAAGTAGCTAATATAATTTTTTTTTAAAAGTGTGCTTTAATTTTTTTTTTTAAATATTGTTATAATATATAATATAATCATATTAAAAATAAAAATTATAACATTAATTATGACTGAAAATTGTAATTTTAATGATCTATCGTTGAAACAAACCTCAAAGATTTTACAAAATTTATAAAAAAAATTAATAAATTTTAGATTTCTCATTGCTCCCCAAAAATTTTAAATCTTCAACAGGGAGATCATTAGAAAAAATCCTTGCATAATGAGTCGCTAGATTTTTTTTTGTAGTAGTTTATGATGAAAATCTTTCGCTCAACAAGAATTTATCAAGCATCTCACGCTCAGATATTACCAAATCAGTTTTTGTAAACTGAAAATGGAATCACTTTTCAAATATTTTAAAACGCGCGTTATTATTATATACATTATTATTATTACGGTAATGTTTTCGTTCATAGCCAAACCGTACATTAAAAAAAAAAAAAAAAAAATCCTCACGTTTTGACGAACCAATTTAAAACGCCACGAATCAAGGAGAAAAACACTCTCCCTATCTTTATGACACGTGAAACTTATATTTTGTAAATGAATTGATCATTCATCTTCATGAGCAGACGGCGTTGTACGCAAGAAGAGATAAATGAATGATATAAACAAATGATTATAACGAAAGAAGCAGAGAAGCGAATTTGATAGATGGACTTCTTTCATTAAGCACAAGTCCGTAATTCTACCCAAGAAAGTATTGGCAATAACCTCTTATGGAACGATATTGAAAATATTGAATATTTTCACTGTTACTACTCAAGAAACTATTTTGTACCCTGAAATAACTCAACATTAATATAGACGCTGAAAACATTAAAAAATCAATATTTAAAGATTTTTAAATAACAAAAAAAAATAGATTTGTCGAAGTCAGTTTGCCATTAACGTAAAGCATAATAAAATAAGCATATACTTTCCTTTATATTAATCCAAAGGCATAAAATCATAGAACGTGAAGATAGAGTTCATCTGAATGAGCTCTTTCTCATTATACTGAAAAAGGAGCCCTCCTTTATGACAACCCATTAAAAAAATTCCTTTAAGAATATCCATAAGAGAAAAAATCTGGACGGAATTCAAACAGGAAATTTAGTTTTCTTTTGAGCAAAGAGCTAGCTATTAGTGCTAGCGGAGCAACAATAGACATGTGTTAACATAGTTAAAAGATGAAAGGATATGGAAAAATGTGAAGATATGTTGGAAACTAGTTTTAACATTAAATGCGACTATATTTTCGTTATTAAAATTTAGAAGTGGAATTTATTATTATTAATGAATTTTTGAGAAATCTCCAAATTTTTAAATAAAACTATTTACACACACACACACACACACACGTATGTATGTATGTATATATGTATGTATGTATATACATACATACATACATACATATATATATTATATATCTTGGTTTTGCTTCGCAGAATTGTTCATTCTGACGAAGGTCACGCTTATTGCCCCACCTCATACCTCCAGCTTAATGTCTAATCTGAATCACGACCCACCAGAAGTAGTCAGAAATTACAAAATCTTCGTCTAAACTCGATCACGACTCTTGATCAGCAGCCCAACACCTTAACCACTAAACTACCCAGGATACCTATTTATCTACTAATCAATTTTTTTTTTTTAACATCCGGGAGAGCCGAGCGCCGTTTGCCATCGCCGGAATTGAATCCGGAGCCGGTAGAGTCATAGTCAACGATGTTAACCACGATATATATATATGGGAGGGATGATGATGATGATATCTGTCTGACTGTCTGTTCTATTTTCATTTATAAACGTCTAAACTGTTATAAAGCCTAAACTGCACCAAATTCAGTTTGCACATTAAAGGAAAACCAGGAAAGGTTTTAGTAATATAACCACCCCTCCCAGGCTCTCCCTAAGTTGTGTTTCGGGAGACTTGTTTTCCAAGGGGCAACGGCATTCTAGTGTGTGTGTGTGTGTATATATATATATATATATATATATATATATATATGTGTGTGTGTGTGTGTGTGTGTGTGGTATACGATTCTTTGTGTACACTGTTTTTCTGATGCATAGGTTTATTTTTCAAAAACTCTTCTTTATAAAATTTCTCAATGGAGGAAAAATTCTTTCAGGAATTTAAAAAAAATATCTCAAAATACATTTCCTGAATGTAATTTGTTTCTCGCCTTTTCTCTCAGCGAAAGGTCACTTCGCGAGAAAAATGAGTTGAGGTTCCTTACTGGTTGCACAAGAGGTGTAACAGTTTTGAAGTTCCGTGAATGGATTAGTTCCTCAAGCATCTACAACCCACACCTACCAATTCCTCCTTTTGGAGGGTCTTCGAAAAGGAATACAGCTTGATGGAGGGATCGAAAACTGGTAGATCATTTGTGCCTTTAGCTCCATCTAGAGCTCTTTAGTCTCCATCCGTCTCCCATCCTACGCTAGGGACTGGGGAAATGCTCTTCCACATGCAAACCACTTGCCCCAGCGATTGAGATACGCGCATATTCCTAATTCGTCGTCTGCTTCAGGAAGTACTGGTGACTGTTCGTTCTTCGCCTCCCGAAGTCAACTCGGTACATGTATGAATATTCGTATTCCCGCTCTATCAACCACCGTTCGACTCTTACCGAAAAACAATGCGTCGTTATCAAGGCGATTCTAACTCGTATCTTAACGTGAAAATATTTCGTTTCGCCATCAAGCTGTATTACTTGAAATAAAGTTCCTTCACTGTTTGCTGACGTGTTATCTACTTCTTGGGACTGACTTGCGCTGAACGATACTCTCGATACTCGCCAATGAATATTCGAGGGAGAAGCCGGGTTATAGGATATATCACCGACGAAAATCTCCGTCTTTGACAGTCGGATCATCTGTCTCTCTCCGAACCATAGAGCTGCAAAAAAAAAAAAAAAAAAAAAAAAAAAAAAAAACCTGCAGGTCCTATCTCCCTTTCGAATCTGTAATCACATGAGTTCAAACTTTGTGGTATACATGAAGGACACGAAGTGCTTTTAAAAAAGGTCTGAGTCGAGGATGGGTAAAGAGGGGCAGGAAAAGGGACGCAGGAATGAAAGGCACCTCTTTCGCGACCTTTTGAAACGAAATGAGTGCCACCACAATAGATAAGATGGTAAAAAATTCACTTTGGATTTTGCGGCACTGAATACATTAGACTTAGAGGATGCCATTGCATGCGTATGCCAAATATCTTAAAATAAATTACACTTGTTCCAAAACAAATATAAACATTAATATGAATCAGTGTAAATAATATGAATTAGCACAAATACTAGTATAAATATTAATTCATTCCCTAAGTACTCAACTACAGTATTTCTTTTGGTTCAATAAATAATGAATTTGTGAAACTCGTATTTCAGACCTAGAAAAAAATGTCCAGTTTTGACAAAAAATTTAAATACCGTTCGGTGAAGCATCGATTTTACACAATCTCGATACTCTGGCTTCATTTCACAACCACACTAAAAACTTTTAATGTGTAAACTCAGTGGATTCAACAATTTTTCCATGTATCTGGTCGAGTTATGTCAATAAAAAAATTGCGTTTTTCGATATCGTTTTGAATAACCTTATCTCCAATTTGCATTTGATGCGTTTTCCCGCTATTTAAAACCAAAAGTGAATCTAAAGAATACAGTATATAAATTTAATCTTATCTGGATTAAATCTGTAATGGATTGGAATAGTTTATACACGTGAATTCTTGAATAAGTTTGAATATCTCACTGTATAAATCCTTTTCGGTTGAAATTTATACAACAAATGAACGGGAAATGAGAATTTGGAAATGTTATGAAAGACTTTCAACGGATTTGAAAAGGAATATTTAATTCCTGTTCAATAACTTACGTTACGGTAATTATTTTCATTCATTTCGTATGAAGTGGACAAAATTTCTTTATAATATTGACGTGAGATACTGTAGAACTTAAGGTTGCCAGACGTCCCGTATTTTACGGGACAGTCTCGCATTTGATCCAAAAATCCCGCGTCAAAATCCCGCGTTCAAAATGTCCCGCAAAAAATATTTTTTAAGCAAATTTTTTAGGGATGAATTGATTTAGAATTTCAATATTATGTATAATAATTTCAATTTATTCACGATGTTTAATTGTTAAATATTGTTGTAATAAAATTTTTCTAATTTTGTTTGTTGTAACCGTTGAAGAAATCTAGTTTGAATTTGAAAACAAATTTGGTCTTAAGAAAAACCTCAGGAAAATTTTTGTCCCGCATGGGCATTTGAAAAATCTGCCAACCCTAGCAGAATTTGATAAGGATATAAGCAGAAAATGTCATAGATACCCAGAAAATAGACAAATAAATAGTTGGATAAATAGACAAATAGATAGATGGATAGATAGATAAATAGATAGATAGATACCTACATACATTGCTCGTTTTCTCTCCTCCTCTTGTGCAGACACACTTCTAAACAAGCGTCGTTCTTTGCATCTATATACATATATTCATACATAACTATTAGGTTAAATGAGTAAAAACTTAAACACTGTAAATTTGGCAACCAAACGGGCCTTTTCCGAAATTTGGACTGTTTCCGAGTTTTTTGAAAATAAGATATTTAATGTAGATGTTTACGCTGATTTCAAAAATGTAAGTCATATTTTGGAGAAATGAACGGTTCAAAGTTATGTTTGTTATTGTAATTTTGTATTAGGTCAAAAACTATAACAGTATAACTGAAAATTAATACAAGCGTTATTGTATTCTTTGGTAATATTGGCTTATGTCACTAAGTATTTGTGTGAAGATTTCGACCGTTATTTTTCTGTCGGTTAAGTTAATTGAATGCCCGGTTAGGTCAACTGAACGCCCTTGATGAGTGGTTAGGTTAAGTCCTGATATTTTCGTTAGTTTTAACGAAAATATCGCAACTTAACCTAACCAATCGTCAAGGGCATACAGTTGACCTAACCGAGCATTCAATTAACCTAACCGGGCATTATATCCCATACAAAATTACAATAACAAAAGTAACTTTTGAACCGCTCATTTCTCCAAAGGAGGACTTGCATTTTTGAAATCAGCGTAAAAATCTACATTAAATATTTTATTTTCAAAAGAATCGGAAACAGTCCAAATTTCGGAAAAGGCCCGACCAAACATCAGGAAAATATGTGTCTAAAAGGTATTGAAGAATCTGTGAAATATTGATAGAGGAGAAGGAATAAGAACCCTCATTATGAGGGGAAGAAAATAAAAGTTAAAAGGCAAACGGAACAAAATACACAAGTCCGACAGACAACAAAAAAAACCGGAACAATACAGAAATGATCAGCATAGCCAAAGGACAAAATTAACTAAACATCAGAACACACCGCCTTACCCTTCCAGTAGGTATTGATATCCCTACTGAGAGTGTGCGCGCTAAAAATACCAGAGGTAAGTATGCCATAGGTACTAATGCCATAGGTTCACCATGCCACACGTGAAAATGTTATATGCTAAGTTAATACTATATGAGCGCCCGGTAGCTCAATATTACGGTATCGTGCTCCGGACGGTGAGGCTCCGAGTTCACTCCCATCTGCTAGCATCGGGTGGGGTTGGGCCGGCCACTCACCCTGTTTCTGCTCTGGCTCAAGTGACCCTTGGGGCACACTCAGCCCCCCGCATAGTGGGGAAATAAGCTTCCTGGATGTTACCCATTAATACCGTATATTATGACATTTTTACCTATAGTATATTTGCCTTACGGCATCTTACCCATGTGGCATTATTACCTATGATATTACCTACGGCAACTTTACCGCTGAGATATTTGCCTATAATTGCTGGGAGGTCAAAGCGGTGGGGTTTTCGTGATGTGCTGTGATATTTTGTCAATTTTGTTCTTTTTGTTATGTTGATGCTGGTGTTGTGTTTTTCCGGTCATTGTTGCTATCTGTCGGACATGTGCAGGTCCCCTTCTGCCTTTTAACTCTTAGTTTTCCTCCCTTTTAATGAAGCTTTCTCTATTTTCACTTTTATCTATATTTCTCTCTCTCACACACACACACACACACACACACACACACACACACACACACACATATATATATATATTTATTGTAAATAAACAAATGAAATATGAAAAAAACCCTGCAAATTTATTTGTATTTGATATTTATCGTTTGGGGCAAAGGCTTAACATGCTTTCACAGCTGGCGATATAAATTTCATCCGAGTGTGACTTCATTACGAAGGCGGAGGGAAATTTTAACTTATGACTTGTAAAACACTTTTTCTTTTCAAGTCAATACATGCGAATAGTTAAAAGAAGGATTAATGCTATACAATCTGTGATATTTGTTACACAAAGTTTAAATAATTAAGCTTAAATTATCCTTATTTCAGTATTTTCACATAACTCTATTACTGTAAGTTCCCGAATTCATTTTAAGTAGTTGAAAATGCTTTAGAGTTTTTAATTCGTTAAACTACTTCGCGAACTTTAAAGTTCGCTAAAAAATAGAATTAACTAAACTAAATTAACTAAATAGAATTAACTAAATAGAATTAACAAAATGTTTTCGGTGAAGAAATAAGTTTATGGTCCCCGCCTCGACTATTTTATGATTGGTTACCAAATATAGTGTTCTCCCGAGACAAGTCCCCTTCTGCAAGAAAATAGATGTTTTATAAAGGAAAGCTAAAATAGTAGAAACAGGGTGTCGAACACTGCTAAAACTTTATCTAGTCGTGAACAGTACCTTTTCAGACTCTGAAATGGCTCGTTCAATCAAGGGTCACGACGCGAGTTTGAGTTCTACTGGGTCCCAGTTTTTAAGTAAATTGCCTTTTCAATTTTTTTCATATACCCTACCCTAACATAGTACGGTTATTGTACTGAAAGAAATTATATGAAGATAAGTACTTTGTTGAACTAACTATGAAATACTTATATTTTCCCAGTATCTTCCCAATAAAACGAAGGTAATTAATTCCATTAGCAAAACTTTAGCTAGAAAACAGACAACCATTTACTGGTTTCCATTTTTATCATGTGACAATTATTTTATTTTATTTTTTTCTGTTATATTCCCCTGTCCTTGTAGTCACATTACTGTAGGTTAGGTTAAAGGATTTTTGTTATTGCAGATGCCTACAGTTGACTTTTATATATATTTTTTTAATCTTTGGGGCAGTTTGGATGGTGTTTCATTGCGCACTCCAAAAAATCTTGTGGTTACTTTTAAAATTTTTTATCCATTTAAAATACAGTCAATATAAAAAGTATCAAAGTCAACATGGACAAATCATGTTGAACCTTATGTTCTCAGTGCATAGTGGTTTTTTTTCCACTCTCTTTCTCTCTCTCTCTCTTATTCAAAATATTCTTCTTCACAAAACTTTTTTTGGATCATAACTCCATCTCTATTTTTTTTCAATGCGGAAAGGAGGGGCCAAGGGCGAATGTCTGCAAAAATTTAATCAGTATACAGTCGCGTTTTATAGACTTAAAGAGATGTAACCATTACAATTATGTGGTTCAGTGAATTTGTTATTAGCTTATAAATTTTGCTTTCTAAATTGCATTAGGAATTCAGTAAATATAATTAAAAGAATACAAATCCCATAAGGTTGTTTTTTAACTCTGATTACTATACATTTATTTTCAAAAAGTTTCGATCAAAGAGGTTCCATATTGAATGGAACATATCAAAATATTTAGGACGAAACTCTTTTTTTAAATATCAGGTTATTTGCACTGTTCACGGATGGGTTAACATACTGAGTGAGTTTCTCTTGTTTGTTATACTCTTTTAGCATACTATCTTCAATATATATATATATATATATATATATATATATATATATATATATATATATAGTAACGTAAAATGAGGTGGTTTAAGTATTTATTACTTTGTGTATTTATTGATATTAATTATACCTTCCTTTGACCTGATGTCATTTAAACCACGTCATATACGTTTACCCAAGGTTATACATTTCTATGTCAGTTTTGTTTAGGGGGATAATTATACACATTTTACAAAAATAGTATATTCAAGATCTTAAAACCAATTATAATGCAAATAACAATTTTGACAGTAATAAAGCTTTGTTTACGGAAATGACACTTGAGACATTCATTCTTGCTTCAAGAATTTGATAATTAGAATTAATATAAATCAGCCAAAATATGATTGTTGGCCAAATGTTGTGGCATGGAATCAATTACCATGAAAAGAATGATACTTAATCATAAGTCAATTAATTAAAATGCATAAACACACTACATTTGACTGATAGACAATTTTAATCTACAAATGGTAGTTATTTAACTGAATACAGTCCTCTTGTAATATGTCAGGTGATAAAAATTGATTAATCGCGCACATACTATAATTTTAAAATATAATTTTTGATTGACAATTTTTTTCAGAACACGATTGGTTCTCTACCCTTTCAATTATATGGATTTTAAGATCAATTACTTCCTTTAAATAAAAGGTGTTTGAGACAATTAACTTTTTTCTTAAGAATTCTGAGATTCAATATTAATACAAGACCATTAAATAACTGGGTATAATGTATAAGATAAGAATAAAAATGGATGTATAATTTCAATAATTACAAATCGTCAGATACTTATCTTGCGGATGTACCCTTTGGTATATGGGTTTCCTTTTCGGTAATTACGTAAGTATACACTTTCTCTTTCCTACTATATATATTCACCACAAAAAGCCGTGTGTATGTCCCGTTTTCTAAGAGAAATTTTAAGGAGAGACAATTTTACGTCTTATTTGAGATAAGTCCGTTTTCTCCTTTTGGAAGTTGGAGGTTAGACTCTTTTGAATCTTTAACTCACGCGAACGCTCGCTTCTAGCTCACTCAGGAGTGTACTTTTATAGAGAGACGATTTTTACGTCTTATTTTATTTAAGCAAACCCGTTTGCTATTCGGGTAATTTATGCTTAAGTCGGAACAATGGTACTTTATGCCGCACATAATCTTTTGGTATGAACTTCAGTTAAGTTCGAAAGGAATTTTAATCCAATTTTGTTTCATTTTAGACAGGATTTTCACGGGATCCGATTTATGTAAAGCTTCGAGACACTGCTCTAAGCTGTTTTTTGCCTTTGTCTCATACACTCTCTCTCTCTCTCGAGGTGGGCATCTTCCCGCTTCGAATTTACATTTTTTCGGCAGACATTTATGATCCCATCTATTTTTTGATAAATCCTATTTGTAAGAATTATTAACCTTTTAGAAGGTGTAATTTGTATATGCCAATCAACTTGTTAAGGATGTAACAATTTAAATGGAGTCTTTCCATTTATTACAAAAACGAACGTTACATTTTAACATTCCTTCTTTTGTCTTGAGGGAACGGAGGAACGCACGTGTCCGAATGCCTACGTTTCGTTTGAAAATGTACTTTACATTTAATTTATTTTCCCACGTTTCGGGGTATTCTTCATAGGTTATTTTTAACCGAATTATTTAGAATTAAATAGACAATTAAATTCATGACCTTCTCTCCAAATTACATGGGTATGTTAACATGCAGGTGTTTTAAGAATTTATAAAACTTCGTTTATGCCCGAACGTCGAATTACGCTTGAACTGTTCTCGAACGACGACTCTTTGTTTGAGCTGAACGTGGAGGAAATCCACGTCGAATGCCTACTTTTCTTTGGCAGTTATTGTTGGTATTTACCATACTTATTTATACATACGTTTATATGAACAATTCATTTATGGTTAATTAATAACCAGTAATTAATTAATCTTATGATTCATTCCCATACATAACATATATATATATATATATATATATATATATATATCTTCTTTTATATATATAAAAGAGGAAGTTTGTTTATTTGTTTAGTTGTTCGCTATAGAAAACCAAACGGTTGAACTTACAAATTTTAAAATAACTTCATAATAACCAGTTTTTTACAAGGAATCTAATGGTGCTATTTATTTTGTATTTGGTGTAGTATTTAATGACGAAATTGACAATTAATGATTATTGCGTCATTTTTTTGTAATAAATTTTTTTGTAATAAACATACAAACATAAAATAGAAATTTTTAAAGAATTTAGTGAAAATCTGGCATTTGTAAACTTTGCGGAGCAAATATTCCAGCGGAGCAACATAAAATATAAATTTTTAAAGAATTTAGTGAAAATCTGGCATTCGTAAACTTTGCGGAGCAAATATTCCAGCGGAGCAAATTTTCCAGGACAGTGCTAAATGGTTTCATAAGTGATTTAGTAACTTTGTGAATTGCAAATTATTGTTTAGTGATACAGGTGATTATGCCACCCAAGAAACGCCCTTTATATGGAAAGTCTTCTGCCGCTAAAAGAATTCAAGCACAAAGAGCAGCTGAAACAGAAGAAGAACGCAATCAAAGATTTCAAGCACAAGCTGCAAGACAGGCTGCTCAAATACAGGAAGAGACTTTGGAACAACGTAAAGCTAGACTTCGAGCTCAAGCTGAAAGGCAGGCTACTCAAAGACAGCAAGAAACTGTTGAACAGCACCAAGCCAGAGTTCAGGCAGAATCATCAAGGCAAGCTGGATATAGACAACAAGAAACTTCTGAACAACGTCAAACCAGACTTGAAGCACAACAATTAAGACAAATAACTTACAGAGAGCAAGAAACAGAGGAGCAACATGATGTACGACTTCAGGCTCAAAGAACAAGACAAGCTCAAACACGATCTCGAGCCTTCAATGCTTGGCAGTGGAATTTAAGTGCTTTTAACTATAATCCACAATATAATTATGCATCTGACAAAGTGGTTATTATTGGATCAATGTCTAAAATGTGATAAGTGTGGTGCTAAAAAGTGGGATAAAGAATCATCAGGAATGTGTTGTATCAATGGAAAAGTTCAATTCCCTGCGCTTTCGGAACCTCCAGAACCTTTGAAAACTCTACTTACAGGCACTACATCTGAATCTAAACACTTCTTACAAAATATTCAAGCATACAATTCTGTATTTCAAATGACCTCATTTGGAGCTAATATCATTATTGAAGGAGGATTCATGCCTACATTTAAAGTTCAAGGTCAAATATTTCACAGAATAGGTTCACTACAACCATTACCTCATGAAGAACCAAGGTATCTTCAATTGTACTTTGTTGGAGATTTGCAACATCAAGCACAAAATAGATACAATAGAAACCCAGCAACAAGATTGGAACTAATTATTGAACTTCAAGACATGCTTCATGCTTCAAATAATTACATTCAAAGTTTTAAATATGCTCTAGAAAATGTACCTGCTACAGAATACAAAATCATCATTGATGCCGACAAGAGACCTCCTACTGAACATGCTAGACGATTTAATCTCCCAGAATGCAATGAAGTTGCTGTGATCATTACTGGTCAAGAACATGACAAAAGAGACATTGTGCTTAAAAGTCGAGACAATACTCTGCAATTCATCAATGAAACCCATAGATCTTATGATGCTTTGCAATATCCTTTACTGTTTGTCTATGGAGAAGATGGATATCACTTTGGAATTCCCCAAGCAGGTGTACATTCTAGCAAAACAGTTTCCTGCATGGACTTCTATGCTTACAGATTTATGGTTCACAGTAATTCACTAAATCATCTTCTGTTGGCTAGAAACCTTTTTCATCAATTTGCTGTTGATATGTATGCAAAAATAGAAGCAGAAAGATTATGTTACATTAGAACTCATCAGAGAGCAGGGCCGTAAACTAGGGTTTAGAAATTAGTGAGGTCCAGATTTTTTTCGAGCGCGGCGGGACGAGCAAAATTCAGACCAAAATGACATCTACAAACACAACCCAAACTATACACTAAACACAAAACACAAAACGCTCGACGCTCCCTCTTTTCAAAAGAAAAGCGGTAATATGTGTTTCATACACGGAGAACGGTTCAGTCTCTTTTTTTTTTTTTAGGAAATAATTACCGAGGTCCGGACCTCGGTGACCTCATAGGTCGTTACGGCCATGTCAGAGAGAATTAAGATGTGATTCATATATACATCTAAGAGATGGCATCAACAATGATGTAGCTGGAGGAGAGCTTGGCCAACTTTGCATTCTTCCGTCAACTTTTACAGGCAGCCCACGTTACATGCATGAAAGAACTCAAGATGCAATGACATATGTTCGCACTTATGGTCGACCTGACCTATTTATAACATTTACATGCAATGCTAAATGGAGGGAAATTCAGGATGAGTTACTACCTGGACAAACATACATTCACAGAGACAGACATGACCTCACAGCCAGAGTGTTTCGCTTAAAATTATTAAAACCGATGGATTTAATGACAAAATCCAACATTTTTGGCCCAGTTAGATGCCACATGTACACTGTTGAATGGCAAAAAAGAGGATTGCCTCATGCTCATATTTTGATATGGCTGACCAACAAAATTCAAGCTAATCAAATTGATTCTGCTATCTCAGCTGAACTTCCAGACCCTAACACAGACAAAAACCTCTTTGAAATAGTTCAAACTCAATGGTGCATGGTCCATGTGGTTCTCTAAATTTCAATTCACCTTGCATGAAAGAAAATAAATGTACAAAACGTTACCCAAAACCATTTTTAAAAGACACTCAAACAGGAGAAGATGGTTATCCTTCATATCGCAGAAGAAAACCTGATGATGGAGGCTTTACAACGAGAATTAAACAAAATGAAATTGATAATAGATGGATAGTTCCTTACTGCCCTCTCTTGACTAAAACTTTTAATGCTCATATTAATGTAGAATTTTGTAATTCTGTCAAGTCTATCAAGTATGTGTGCAAGTATGTTAACAAGGGATCCGATGCAGCTATGTTTGCTCTACAACAACAAAATGTACCTGATGAAGTGACTAACTATCAACAAGGTCGTTACTTAAGCAGCAACGAAGCCTTTTGGAGAATTTTTAGCTTTCCCTTTCATGGAAGATATCCTGCAGTACAGCAACTAGCAGTTCATTTAGAAAATGGACAAAGAGTTTATTTTACTAATGAAACAGCTGCCCATCAAGCTCTTGCTCCTAGAGATACTACTCTTCAGAGCTGGGCACTTGCGGCATATTTTGCGGTACTGCGGTACTGCGGTACTACCAAACTACCAAACCGGGACCGCATAACGCAGTACCGCAAAGGATCGCTGAAAGTACCGCAGTACCGCTACCGCATTCAAATTTCCGCGTACCGGTTTGGTACCGGTTTGGTAGTTTGGTAGTACCGCAGTACCGCAGTACCGCAAAATATGCCGCAAGTGCCCAGCTCTGCTACTCTTACAGCTTTTTTTAAACTATGTCAAGATGTGTTTGCTCAGACTTTATTGTATCGCCAGTTACCATCTTATTACACATGGAACAACAAAAAATGGAGTAGAAGAAAGAGAGGAAGCGAAGTTGAAGGTCATCCAGATGTAAGATTTGACAGTGCTTTAGGCAGAGTTTACACTGTTCATCCCAGCCAGCATGAGTGTTTCTTTTTAAGAATGTTGCTGCATGAAGTTAAAGGGCCTAGATCTTTTGATGATCTTAGAACAGTTGATGGTCATGTTTGTGCGACATTTAGAGAGGCATGCTACAAACGTGGAATGCTAGAAGATGATAGTCAATGGGATGCCACCTTAAGAGAAGCAGCCATATACCAATCCCCAAAGCGGCTAGAGATTTATTTGCAATTCTGCTAAAAACCTGTGATGTGGGCAACCCTTTAGAATTATGGAACAAATACAAAGATGATTTGGCACAAGATTATAAGCACCAAGCACAACTTGCCAACCCGCATATTGACGTAGTTTACACAGATGAAATCTACAACAGAGCCTTAATTGACATAGAAGATAAAATAGCGTCAATGGATGGACAACAAATACCTTCATTTGGCCTCCCACAAACCAATAGAACAGAAGTCAACAATTTAGCTACAGAGCTTATAAGAGAAACATCATATGATATCAACTACTTAACTGAATATATAAATGAAAATGAGCCCAAGTTGTTGCCTGATCAGAGAACTGCTTATTCAACTATAATGAATAGTATCTCTCAGCAGAATGGAGGCATCTACTTTTTGGATGCTCCTGGTGGTACTGGAAAAACATTTGTCACAAATTTATTACTGGCCAAAGTTCGCAAGCAAAATAAAATTGCTGTAGCAGTAGCATCTTCTGGTATAGCTGCTACACTGTTGCCTGGAGGTCGCACAGCTCATTCTGCATTCAAACTTCCTTTGGATTTAGCTACTAATGATGAAGCTTTTGTAAAATTACTAAAAATTCTGGCATGGGAGAGGTTTTTAAAAGATGTGAACTTATAGTCTGGGATGAATGTACAATGGCCCATAAAAAAGCATTGGAGGCCCTGAACAAAACTCTACAAGATGTGAGAAACCACAAGACATTGATGGGCGGTGTAACTGTTGTCTTATCAGGAGATTTTCGCCAGACTCTGCCAGTTATACCTAAGTAGGCTGACCATATTTCTTTGAGACAAAAACGGGACATTGGGATGGCAAAAAAGGGACGGGGGTTATGTAATATTCTGTATTCATGAAAAAGTAAGTACATAAACATATTGAGCTTACAATTATTCTTCAGTGACAGAACCCATACAGAACCCATAAAAAAAACGGTACTGTCCCGTTCAAAACGGTACGTATGGTACCTAAGGGAACAAAAGCTGATGAAATTCGAGCATGCCTTAAATCTTCCTGTTTGTGGCACAATGTTAAAACCTTGAAGCTTACAACTAACATGCGAGCAAGAATTTATGGTGATCGCAATTCAGGTCTATTTGCTCAGAACTTGCTACAGCTTGGCGAAGGAAAAGTTCCTGTGGACTCTGACAACAAAGTCATTATATCTACAATCAGCGCAGTGGTCCAAAGTGTTAATGAATTAACAGAAAAAATATTTACTAACTTTAGTTATCACTACAAAGACTTTACTTGGCTGTGTGAAAGAGCAATATTGGCACCGAAAAATGTGACAGTTAATTCTATCAACCAACAACTACTCCAAAATATTCCAGGGGATCCTTATATTTACAAATCAATTGATACAGTTATCGATCAAAATGAAGTTGTCAACTATCCAACGGAGTTTCTAAATTCTTTGGAATTTCCAGGATTGCCTCCTCACGATCAAAATGAAGTTGTCAACTATCCAACGGAGTTTCTAAATTCTTTGGAATTTCCAGGATTGCCTCCTCACCAACTACAACTTAAAGTTGGAGCTCCTATAATGCTTCTACGAAATTTAGATCAGCCTAAGCTCTGCAATGGTACCAGATTAATAATAAAGGCATTACAGCCTCATGTCATTGAAGCACAAATTCATACTGGTTGTGGCAAGGGTGAAGATACTTTTATTCCTAGGATACCTCTAATAACATCAGAGATGCAGTTTCAGTTTAGGCGCTTACAATTTCCAGTAAGATTAAGTTTTGCCATGTCGATCAACAAATCACAGGGACAAACAGTGAAAGTTGTTGGGCTACAATTACAAGAAGACTGCTTCTCTCATGGTCAACTGTATGTAGGATGCTCTAGAGTAGGAACAGCTAACAATCTTTATGTATACTCTCCTTTTGGAAAAACATGCAATGTTGTATATAAAGAAGTATTGTAAATTCTAATTTCAAATAAAGCTTTGTTTGATTAAATGTTTTTTTATTTCTCGCATCACAGCTTTTGTCTACTTACTGAATAATTTGCTGAAAAAAATACTGACCTTGGCGAAGGAAAAGTTCCTGTGGACTCTGACAACAAAGTCATTATATCTACAATCAGCGCAGTGGTCCAAAGTGTTAATGAATTAACAGAAAAAATATTTACTAACTTTAGTTATCACTACAAAGACTTTACTTGGCTGTGTGAAAGAGCAATATTGGCACCGAAAAATGTGACAGTTAATTCTATCAACCAACAACTACTCCAAAATATTCCAGGGGATCCTTATATTTACAAATCAATTGATACAGTTATCGATCAAAATGAAGTTGTCAACTATCCAACGGAATTTCTAAATTCTTTGGAATTTCCAGGATTGCCTCCTCACGATCAAAATGAAGTTGTCAACTATCCAACGGAGTTTCTAAATTCTTTGGAATTTCCAGGATTGCCTCCTCACAAACTACAACTTAAAGTTGGAGCTCCTATAATGCTTCTACGAAATTTAGATCAGCCTAAGCTCTGCAATGGTACCAGATTAATAATAAAGGCATTACAGCCTCATGTCATTGAAGCACAAATTCATACTGGTTGTGGCAAGGGTGAAGATACTTTTATTCCTAGGATACCTCTAATAACATCAGAGATGCAGTTTCAGTTTAGGCGCTTACAATTTCCAGTAAGATTAAGTTTTGCCATGTCGATCAACAAATTATAGGGACAAACAGTGAAAGTTGTTGGGCTACAATTACAAGAAGACTGCTTCTCTCATGGTCAACTGTATGTAGGATGCTCTAGAGTAGGAACAGCTAACAATCTTTATGTATACTCTCCTTTTGGAAAAACATGCAATGTTGTATATAAAGAAGTATTGTAAATTCTAATTTCAAATAAAGCTTTGTTTGATTAAATGTTTTTTTATTTCTCGCATCACAGCTTTTGTCTACTTACTGAATAATTTGCTGAAAAAAATACTGACCTTGGCGAAGGAAAAGTTCCTGGGACTCTGACAACAAAGTCATTATATCTACAATCAGCGCAGTGGTCCAAAGTGTTAATGAATTAACAGAAAAAATATTTACTAACTTTAGTTATCACTACAAAGACTTTACTTGGCTGTGTGAAAGAGCAATATTGGCACCGAAAAATGTGACAGTTAATTCTATCAACCAACAACTACTCCAAAATATTCCAGGGGATCCTTATATTTACAAATCAATTGATACAGTTATCGATCAAAATGAAGTTGTCAACTATCCAACGGAGTTTCTAAATTCTTTGGAATTTCCAGGATTGCCTCCTCACGATCAAAATGAAGTTGTCAACTATCCAACGGAGTTTCTAAATTCTTTGGAATTTCCAGGATTGCCTCCTCACAAACTACAACTTAAAGTTGGAGCTCCTATAATGCTTCTACGAAATTTAGATCAGCCTAAGCTCTGCAATGGTACCAGATTAATAATAAAGGCATTACAGCCTCATGTCATTGAAGCACAAATTCATACTGGTTGTGGCAAGGGTGAAGATACTTTTATTCCTAGGATACCTCTAATAACATCAGAGATGCAGTTTCAGTTTAGGCGCTTACAATTTCCAGTAAGATTAAGTTTTGCCATGTCGATCAACAAATTATAGGGACAAACAGTGAAAGTTGTTGGGCTACAATTACAAGAAGACTGCTTCTCTCATGGTCAACTGTATGTAGGATGCTCTAGAGTAGGAACAGCTAACAATCTTTATGTATACTCTCCTTTTGGAAAAACATGCAATGTTGTATATAAAGAAGTATTGTAAATTCTAATTTCAAATAAAGCTTTGTTTGATTAAATGTTTTTTTATTTCTCGCATCACAGCTTTTGTCTACTTACTGAATAATTTGCTGAAAAAAATACTGACCTATACATTTCAAATCTAAATTTTCACCCGTGCAACGCCGGGTAACTCAGCTAGTATATATATATACACACACATTTTAACTGCAAACACCACACAGTATAATTAATGTAAAGAACGACGCTTGTGTAGAAGAGCGTCCGCACATGATCCCGGGTTCGATACCTGGGAGATACCTCATTTTTCATTTGTTCGTTCTTTCTCATCTTGTGCGGACGCTCTTCTACACAAGCGTCGTTCTTTACATTAATTATACTGTATTACTGTATTTTGTTTGCAGTTAAAATGTATATATGTACTGCATGAGAAGGTGCCCCCTCAGGGCATTCGATTCCGCTCGTATGTAGGAGAATTACGACTTCTGACTGATTGGGGACCTTGGTGTAGTGGTAGCATGTCCAACCGGCAATTGGATGATTCCGGGTTCGATTCCTGGGAGGTGCCTCATTTTTCATTTGTTCGTTCTTCTCCTCATCTTGTGCGGACGCTCTTCTACACAAGGGTCATTCTTTACATTATATATATATATATATATTATATATATATATATTGATATAATGCTGTTATAGCAAAGAAGCTTTCGCGTAAACTTCGTCGGTTTTGTATTTTCCAACAGGGTTATATAGAAAGCAAAAATGGATTTTTGTCTGAAGAAGCATTTTTTCCCTTTTACTAAAGTCCTATTCCGTTACGCCTGACTTCCTGTGAAAACTAGTATCGCCAGTATCTCAGCTACGAAGTGAAGTGAAAACACTGAGGTCGGGGTTTCGAACCGTGATGGTGCTGTCAATAATACAGTACTGGATTAGCCCAGTGGGCCGCATTAGTTGGCCTGAGCACTGTACTAGTTTCTGGCCCTCTTCACTGATGAAAACTGTAAAAACTATTTTTTCTAACATGGTTAATAACTCCGTTCTAAAGAATATTTGTATAACCCTCTATATAATGGTTTAGATAAAAAAAAAGGGATCACCTGAAGATCAGGGCCCCCAGCCTCAATTACCAAATGATATATTCGTTAAAACTAACGAAAATATCACGACTTAACCTAACCAATCGTCAAGGGCGTACAGTTAACCTAACCGGGCATTCAATTTAATTTATTAATATATTTCGTACTGTAAAGCAAAGAAAAAGAATACATGGGGGGCCCTGATCTTCAGGTGATCCAAAAAAGGTATTTATTTGTATGGAGAATATTCAGTTTTGGAGGTAGGGTGACAGTGGGGTTTCGGGGTGGTAGATGAAGGCCAAAAAGTCGCTAAATAGATTATGAATTAAACTATTGGATCACCTGAAGATCAGGGCCGCCAGCATTCGTTAGTTAACCTTATAAAGTTAACTAACGAAAATATCACGACTTAACCTAACCAATCGTTAGGTCAACTGTACGCCCTTGACGATTGGTTAGGTTAAGTCGTGATATTTTCGTTAGTTAGCCTTATAAGCTTATAATGCTAACTGAAGAAGCCTGGGGGCCCTGATCTTCAGGTGATCCAAACTATTTCATTAACCCGTTTGCTGCGTAACTCGTAAATCACAGGCTCTCGCTTCTGACCATTTCTGCGCAGGCCCCGTATATACACGGGTTTAAACTTTAAACCGAGATATCTCTCTGCGCAGCCCGTGCTTTTGGCTCGACTGGTAACTGGGCGCTCGCGCAGTTAACGGGTTAACAATGGTAAAAGTTTATTTATTTAGAAAGTTAAAACATATTTATAGCTTTAATTAATTAATAATAATTATTAATAGTAATAATAATTATTTATTTATTTACCGACACAATTCATAAAAAATATAAATTTTAACTTGCATTTCATAAGAATAAAAATGGGTGTAAATCTTTACCCATATTAATAATTAGGCATTATTTTTTTCGTGTGGATAGGGGAGATTAGGGAGGGATGTCTCGGAAAACCGGTGTATCAGTGTAGTAACCACCGAACGCTGGGCATCACGCTATTTCTGCACCACTGTTAGTGTTTTAATTAATTTTTCGGAGAACTTTTTTCCGTAGCTGTACATTGCGTTTTTAGATTATTTATGCTAAACATTTGCTAAAATATTTAGTGAACATTCGTATACGCCGAAATTAAATGCGGATCCAGGAGGTCAAATGTTGGACCCATCCCACTGAGACTGCGAAATGGGTCCTTAGGTTAAAGCAAATGTAAGTAAACAAATTCGGTAAATCTAAATGTAAAATTAAAGTTTTTCCGAATCTACAAATACAAAGTAAAGAATTGTGTCTTTAAAGGTTTTTCATGTTTTAAAACCGTAATGGAAACTTTCAAAATATAAAGCGTGTGTTTCAGTTTCGGGGCGGAAGGAGTGTTGCTTAACCTCTTTCGTAACGGCAAAAGTCACGTGACGAAAGATCGCTGCACCATCTAAACGCGATTGACGGTCCCTCATCTACAGTATCTACAACCTAGACCCAATTGTCGCTTAACTTCGCTGATGTACGAGCAGCGGTGCTACGACATAGCCACTACGTAGCCCTGAAAATTCTTAGCAAATATACGAAGCTTAATCTTGTATTTCGAAGATTAGACTAACTCTAAGATCAACATCGTTCTTTTGACCTTATATACAAATTAAATACAGCCAATAATTGTTTAATCAGAAGCGCTGAGGAGGCCTACCTTTTAATCTGTTTGTTCTCCAACGATAAGTATATGAACTCTTAAAGCGGATGAAATCTTGATGATATAAAGAGTTTATACACTAGATAATATGAGATTAATATATATATATATATATATATAATATATATATATATATATATATATATATATATATATATATATATATATATATTAGTGTGGCGCAAAAGTCGCGCATCATAGGAATTTTCAGTGTTTATTATTTTTTTTCTTTTAGGTAGGGGATGGCTGCGAAATTAACAATAGACGAAAGGGTGAGCTTGGTTTTCATCAGTGGTGGGCACCGTTAACCAAAAAGTTAACTTCGTTAACCGCTAATCCGTTAACCAAAAAGTTAACTTCGTTAACCGTTAATCCGTTAAACATGTAACGGAAGTTACCGATAAACCGTTAACGTTAACTTTTATTATAAAAAAAATGAAAAACACAATATATATATCATTTAATTTTCCATCTTCTTCTCGTTCTCCATTTTGTCCATGAGATGCATGTTGCCCTTCATGAAAATTAGCATATCAAAGTTTTCATCAGACAGGGATGATCTCTTGGCCCTCAGGATGTCCTTGCCCATAGAGAACAAACGCTCCACTGCAGCACTGGAGGGGATGGCAGAGATACTAAAGAGTAAACAGCCTCTGGCGCCACACGCTCACATTTACTTCTCAACGCCATCTATTATCTCATAAAGAAACTAATTCACATTGGGACTTGAAAGTACCGGCAGGATCAACCGGGTAGAAAAATAATTATGGAGATTTTAAAGATGTGGTACCTAGAAGTACCGCCAGGACATAAAGGGTTAAGGTGAAAACGCTCCCATTGTAAGACATCAATTGACTTAATTTATGTCATCAAAGTGACATGAGAATTGAAATCTTACCTGATCAGTTTTATGGTTCTTGAAATGTATCAAGGAGACTACTAATAAGGTACTCACATACATATTATAAATATACATGACTTACTTGACAACGATTATTTTTAAATATTCACTAGCACAAACATGTTGCGCAAGAGACAGACTGCAAATGAAACGAATGTAGTTATTTGTTGTAATTGTTACATATATATTATTGAAAGTGCCTTAAAATGCTCGTGATATTTCTTGAAAGAAGTTGAAACATTCAACTCAAATGAAAATCTTTCCGCCTGATTTTACAGTCGACCATGTTTGCTCAAACCAATGCCATAAATAACTATCATATTTGGTAAGACACAAATTGTGGCGACGGAAACAAATATATCGCCTGATTTTGCACTGCGGAAATGGAAATTCGTTCATCACTAATCAACAGTGGCGGATTAATTGCGCACCTGCTCAGCACTGAAATAATAGAAACTTTTAAACGTTTATTTATGAATTTTTTGGGTTAACGGACTTGAGTTAACGGAAGTTAAATGTAACGGAAGTTAATTAGTCCGATAATGATTTTCAAAGTAACTTAAAAGTTAAATCGTTAACGAAAAAGTTAACTTCGTTAATTAACGATTAACGGATTAACGGTTTGTGCCCAGCTTTGGTTTTCATGTATGGAATACCAGATACAACAAATCGATGAATCTGTAGAGAATTTAAATTCTGTATCGACTCATCGATTTGTTGTACCTGGTATTCCATACACTAAAACCAAACTCACCCTCTCGTCTATTGTTAATTTCGCAGCCATTCCCTACCTAAAAGAAAAAAAATATATTATAGTTAACACTTTTTCGCCACCCTTATATATATATATATATATATATATATATATATATATATATATATATGAGAGGTCATCTAAATTCTAAAGATTCCCTTTTGAGAGAGTTCTCTATTTAGATTCCTTCCTGAAACTTGAATAATGAATATAGTTCATTCGGCTCAAGAAAATTTGTAGTATTACTTATACGATTAATATATATATATTATATATATATATATATATATATATATATATATATTATATATATATATATATATACACACACACACACACACACACACATATATATACATATATATATATATACACACACACACACACAGTCTGGCATTTCATTAAATACAAATAGAGAGAGAGAGAGAGAGAGAGAGAGAGAGAGAGAGAGGAGAGAGAGACTAATATATATATATATATATATATATATAATTATATATATATAAATATATATATTATATATATATATATAATATATATATAATATATATATAATATATATATATATAATATAAACAGGAACATCAGAGAAAAAAAAACATCCTTCAAGGTTTAATCAGTACCAACGTTTCGGAAGGCACTAATTCCATCTTCAGGGATAAAACAATAAAAGGCTAATTCACATACAAAATACAAATTGCAAGTGTAAGTTGCTTAATAATTTAAAATAAGTTAAAATTATAAAAAGTAGCTAAGAAAATGTGAAAGCATTAAAACTAAGAAGTAAATAGATGAAATTAAAATAAGGTTACAATTATAAAAAGTAGCTAGGAACATATAAAAGCATTAAAACTAAAAGGTAAATAAATAAAATAAACAAGTACCTTAACTAAAACATAACAGATCTACCGATGATTCATCAGAATTGAGGTCTGGTTTTAATTTATAAATGAACGAGGATTCCATTATTTTAAGATTAAGGTCAAAGCTCCCGGCAACATCATCAGAATTGAGGTCTGGTTTTAATTTATAAATGAACGAGGATTCCATTATTTTAAGATTAAGGTCAAAGCTCCCGGCAACATCATCAGAATTGAGGTCTGGTTTTAATTTATAAATGAACGAGGATTCCATTATTTTAAGATTAAGGTCAAAGCTCCCGGCAACAAGTACGAAAAAACTAGACTGTAAAATTGGGTGGTTATTGTTATGTGAATGGTTACGTATGAGAGAATTAGGTGGTTTGCCAAGGGGTAAATTTGTACGGACCAATTTACTGAGATGTTCGTAAATACGGGATTTAGGTGTCTTTTTGTTTTACCTATATATGACCCCATACAGTGGTCACACTTGTATTGGTAAACTATGGATGACTTAAGAAGTTGTAGGAATAACATCCTTGTATTTAAATAAGTGATAAATCGATTTAGACGGGGTGAATATAATTTTTATACATAGTTGTGGGTAGAATTCCTTGAGCAATTTTAAAAGTTTGTTTCTAATGTTAAAACTTGAGGTTCCCATATAAGGCAAAGTGAAATACACGATATCTTTGGGAACTGTAATTACGTCTGAAGTTGTAGGGTTTATTAGTCTATTTAGGGTTCTGCCTATTGTAGTCTCCACCAATCTTGAGGGAAAATTATTCTTGGTAAGGAGTTTTCGGGTGAAATCTAGTTCATCGTGTAGTTTAAAGTAATCTGAACAGATATTGAAAGCTCTATTAGTCAGAGTCGAAATTAAATTTCGTTTCAAACCTAAAGGGATAAAGGAAGAAAAGTTCGTAGTAAGACTGGTGAATGTCGGCTTTCGGTAAACGGAAGTTTCAAAAGAGGAATTAGTTTTTATTATCTTAATGTCCAAAAAGGACAAAGAGCTATTAGATTCAGTTTCTGAAGTAAATTCTATATTAGGATGCTTAGAATTAACATAATTACCAAACAAAGGGATATGGTCTGGTGATTTGAACAGGAGTAAAGTGTCATCAATATATCTTCTATAAAAAATCGGTTTGAAGTTGGAAGGACACTCGTTCAGCCATTTGACTTCATGATGGCAAAGAAACGCGTTAGCTAAGGCGGGACCAAGGGGCAGACCCATTTGAACACCTTCAGTCTGTTTAAAATATTCACCGTTGAATATAAATATAAGGTCTTTCACGGAAAATTTTAGTAGTTCTTCCAATTGACTTCTATTAAAACCCTGCACCGTATCAGTATCATTAAAAAGATTGTTAATACATGTATCAATAGTTTCTGCAACAGGTACATTGGTAAATAAAGATTTTACATCGAAGCTAGCCATTGTGTACGAATTATTCTTTAATGAGATAATTTCTCTAACGAAAGAAAAAGAATCCCGTGCTGTATACAAATTATAAGTTAATAGGTGACAGGTGACAGTATGGGGACCAAGAATTTTGAAAGGTTATAACTAAAAGTTCCTAGTGCCAATAAAATTGGCCTAAGTGGACAATTAGGTTTGTGTATTTTAGAGAGTCCATACATAATCCCTGGGCTGAATCCAGAAACAAATAATTTGGAAAAAACTGTGTCTGAGATTATATTATTAGATTTAAGTTTTCTAAGATACCTATTAATTTTATCTTCCTGTTTCAAAATTAAAGAAAAAATGTCACCAGTTACTTTAGGAAATCTAGTTACATCATTTAAAATATCTAACATTTTATCGACATAAACATTCCTGTCCAAAAGGACAACGCCATTACCTTTGTCTGGTCTTGTAACCACCAATGACTCGTCCGAAGACAGATTTCTTAGACTTTGAAACTTTTCCGCGTCCATATTAGGTCTTTTGCCGTAAGGATTAAAAGCATAAAATGAAGTAAAAGCTAAATTACGTAAATTATTAGATAAAAAGTTAAAACCTCCTTTACTATGTGGGTCAAAGAATGAATGTTTAAAAAAGGTCCTTAAAAAATAACTCAAAGTTGAGGAAATGATCGTAAAAAATTGAGCTTCTTTGGAGTAAAAGAGAACTTAAGGCTTTTACAAAGGGCAGATTTTTTAATATCACTCAGAACTTTAGAAGAATAATTAAAGATGAGATCATTAGCTGCTAGATTATTAATTGTATTATATCCTAATTTCTGGAGTTTCCTATTTTGAACAAAAATTCACCCTTACAATACATTTCAAATTACCCGTCTGAATGACGTTCAAAAGATGTGTTGAATCTATACCAGACACCAGAGACTTAAAATTACAAGTAGACTGATTAAGATCCCTATTACATTCATTACTGAGCCTTTTCTTAGATTTAATTTCTGCATCTAGTAATTGTTTTTCACAGTTTCTATCGGTTTCATTTTTTTGTAAATGAAAGTTAGTAAGTTACTAAGTTTATTTTTTCTCTGGTGTTCCTGTTTATTATTAAACTGCGTTTTCCACGCCATCAATCAATAGCCGATATATATATATATATATATATATATATATATATATATATATATATATATCTATATATATATATATATATATATATATATAATATATATGCAAACCACAAGGAAAAGAAAAATGATTCCAAGCCTTTCATGTATTCAGAAGTACACCTCGTCATTCCCTGATGAAATGTACTTCTGAATACACGAAAGGCCTTGGAATCATTTTTCTTTTTCCTTGTGGTTTTGCATTATTCATTCATTTCACGTGTTAATTGTGAAATTCATCCCATATAAATACACGAAAGGCCTTGGAATAATTTTTTCTTTTTCCTTGTGGGTTTGCCTCATTCATTCATTTCACGTGCTTAATTGTGAAATTCATCCCATATATATATATATATATATATATATATATACACATTTGTCAATGCTTCATTCTTCGGAAACCGAATTCTTATAAGGAACAACAATACAATTGCAGGAATCAACAATATGTAATGAAGGGGTAAGATAAGTTAAATAGATTTCTGCTTACTATAAGAATAAGGTGATCGATAAAAATGTACTTATGATGATGATGATGTGATGATGATGATGATGATGATAAGTTGCTTAAGTATGGACCTCCTAAAATACATAAAGCAAATAATCCTATTCGTCCTATAGTGTCTATAATTATATATTTCATTACAATTTGTCCAAATTTTTGGTTCCATTGCTGGCTACTTTTACCTTTAATGAATTTTTAAGAACCCTTTTGAATTTGTTAATCATAATAAGGAAATTCCTCATGTTCAACAATGATGTTGAACGTATTATGTTCAATAATGCGTAGCTTTGATATAACGTCTTTGTTCACAAATGTTCTTTTGAGAGAAAATATAGATTTGTGTGTTAAACAATTATTGCCAGAGAGTAATCAATTGCGCAATGGCTTTAACATGAAGCAATGTAGACAGATGTTAAATTTAGCTACCAGTGATAATATTTTTCATATTTAATAACAATGAATTGTATCTTAAACATGAGGGTTAGGTTATGGTTTCAGTTCTTTCACCAGCATTGGCTAATTTTTTTCTATATCATTATGAAAAACTATGACTTGAAGAGTGTCCTAGTGAATTCGAACCTTTTACTATTGAAGGTATATTTTGTTGTTTAGTGATGAGCGTAGTGTTAATATGTTTTTTTAACTATTTTGTTATAATGTTATAATGTTTCAGACCAACAAAGACCCTAGGATCCACTCATGGCTGGTCTACCTAACTGCGTTCGTAATTGTGTATTGCGCATGTCCTCCGTGGTGGCGGAGGGGGACCTACAATTTTACGTTGGTTCCGAACCACAATTACGTGGGTTCCGAACCACAATAACATGTTAATATTAAACGTGTTAATATTATATTTAGGTTCGAGGAGAAGACAAACGATTCTTTGCCGTTTCTAGATGTACATGATACTGGGGGTCTTTACTCGATGTACATGATACTGGGAATCTTTACTAAATGTACTGTACATATTACTAAGGAGCCTTCAAAGCTACTTTTAAGGACCAAGGTACAAATTTTTTCAGCTTTGTTGATGATAAATATAAATTTAGCTCAATTAATACATTAATTTATAAAGCTTTTAATTTATGTTCAAATTATTATTATTATTTTCAATTAAATTTTAATCCTTTTGGTTTGCATGGAAAATTTTAATTAATGTCCTCTTATAACAAATTATTTTGTAAGTTTATATCAAATAATTTTTGTAATTTTATTCATGTATTGTTAAAAATATTTAGTTTTAATTATTCAAATGTTTTTATAATGTTTTTTGTAACTACTGAAGATGGAGGTTCAACTTCCGAAACGTTTAGTCCATTAAATAAATAGGAAAAATGTTGGTTCCTGCAACTGTATTGCTATTCCTTATATACTGTATATAGAAGGATTATCTTTCGCAGTTTGAATGAAGTTTCAGCTTATAGTAAGTAATTAATAACAACGTCTAATTGAACTGGATTTCTATAACCAAATGGACAGGTGCGCTTAATAATCCTGAATGCTCCTCATCAAACTGAACCAAAAGGTATTTAATAAGAACTAAAGAAGAAGTGACCAAACAAGTAAAAGTTTTGTTGGAGCCATCTGCGCAACCTTAACAGCCTTTCCTCTAATTTAAGCAATATAAAAGTTCATTTTTAGGCGGTTCTGTAAAAAGAAATTAACACTGAAGTTTCTCTCTTAATTACAGATACACAAAAAACAAAAACAAAAACTTAATTAACACAACTAAATAAACGTGTTTTTTTTTCGTTTTTTTTTTCGTTTTTTTTCCGGTTTTTTTTTTTTCGTTTTCATTGGAAAAAATTTGGCAACTGTGATCTACGCTTTCGTTCGAAAAATATGTAAAATTTTGTCATTATTATTGATATTTAGTATAGAGAATTAACTAAAATATGAATGGTATATTAACCAAAAATTCTGATAATAGTAACCAGAGTTTGTTTAATGTAAGCAAATATATTTTTTTTAGTAGATACAATGGCCTCTCGTATTTGCTTGATTTAATAACAAATTCAGTGAATTTGAACTGTCAAGGTGTTAAATCAAGGTTTAATCCTTTGGCGCTTTACTGATTTTGTTCTGGTTAACGTCAGAAGATTTTTTTCAGTCTCGGTAAAGGTCTCCGCCCACGCTAAAGGGTTAACCTCTTCCTGGTGTCGTTATGAATCATACGCATTTCCCATATTTCGTAAATATATCGAATCTCATCATATACTGTACATACTTTTGAACTGTATCTGAAAATACATTTTCCCTGTAACTGTATTTCAACATTTTAGTTTTCCTCGCAAATTTATTATAGTATTAAAAAATTTCATTCAAATAAATCATAAAAAATACAAAAGATTACATAAAATTTTGCTCTTTTGTTGAAGGACCATTATATCATATCAGTTATATATATATATATATATATATATATATATATATATATATATTAGTGGTGGGCCGGATGTCAGTTTTTCAACATCTGCGGATGCGAATGCGGATTTTTAATTTCAATATCCGCGGATGCGGATGCGGATATTTAGTTAATCTATCAATATAATATAGAATTATGAATATATGACATAATTTTTCAAATTTCTTGATATTACTATTATGGCAGGCAATGCATAAGAATTAAAATTAATATTAATGTTTTAATTATGATAAAAATAATAACTTTCTCAAAAGTTTCAGCCACAGAAAATTGAATGAAACAAGTTTCATTCAATTTTCTGTTACCAGGTATTTATATTTTGAGGTTTATATATTTGTTTGTTCATTAATAATAATTAATACTTTACATGAAATGTGCATGACTGGGCCTTATAAGCTACTTTATAAGCTAATTTAAATGTAAATTGCATAATTTATTAGAGGTAATATCCGCATAACATCCGCAGTCAGAAGTGCGGATGCGGATGTTAAAAATGATGCGGATATCTGGTCCACCACCAATATATATATATATATATATATAACTGTAATTAATCATACGATCGTGGAAAAATTCTTGAAATTTGGAAATTCAGAAAAAATGAAGAAAGTAATATATTTTTTTATATAACAACAATAACTTCTACGTTTTTATAGTGAATAACAAAAAAAAAAGCGAAAACACCCCAAAATTACTAATTAGCAATTTTTATTTTTATTTTAATATTTTGATTCTTGAGGAAAATAATGAAATTAGAAATTTTGTTTAAAAAAAATATCCTCTCATTACTAATTATTATTTTTTTATGATATATAATGCTTTTTCGACAATTTTTTTTCCCGTGACTTCGGTTCAATTACAAATCAGAATAATTATATTCACACTGTATATAACACGAACGTAATATACGATATTATACGGGGTTGGAAAGCCTTTAACTTCTAATTGGATTAACGAATAAATACACATAAAAACGTAGACCAAAAATAAATAAAATTACGTTTTTTTTCTTTTTTTTTTCTTTTTTTTCAAATGAATTGTAAAATATGACTGAAAATAACGTAAGCTGTAGCCAAGCGGAACATCTTTGAATTTTTAGAAGTTTTGAATTTTATGAAATTTTACAGCCGATATAAATTTGAAATATTCTTTGAGAAAGTTTCTAATAAAGAGTAATAATGGGAGAGAGAGAGAGAGAAGGAGAGAGAGAGAGAGAGAGAGAGAGAGAGAGAGAGAGGCACATTCGCGACTGCAACTACCCATAAGATATAATGAGCAATAATAACAATTATACTTGTACATAAATTCTTTCGCTCGATAAACCTAAGCTGGTTACGTGACGACGATTTTCATATATTTTTATTTCAGTTGAATTTTATGACAATTTTGTTTGAAAATTAATAACGGTTTAAATAACACGAAAGAAAAGTAAATTTCTTTGCTTACATGCGTATAAACTGTCTCACTCTGATTTAATTACTTTACTTCCTGTATCCTAGGAGACCGATTGCATTGGACCGAACGTAGGAAAGTGGTGCATTTTCTTTTTGTCATAACGATGATATTGGCGAGAATCAGGAAAAAAAAATAGGAATTAGAAATTAGAAATAAATCTTTCATAAAACGATTTTAGACATACAAATAACTAGAAATTACTCGGCAAAACAGTGACGAATAGATAACAGTTACAGTAAGACAATAAAATACAGGGTGATCCCAAAAAGGGTAAAAAAAAGGAGAGAAGTGTGAAATAATTTTTGAATCACCCTGTTCTCTTTTTACTCGTTTGAGTGTCAGTTTGTGACTTTATCATTTAAAAAAAGGAAATGCTAAAGGGCAGTATTTTCTATCTTCAGTCATTGTTGCATATGGCTTAAAAACGCGTCAGAATCTATACATACACAGGGTGAGTCAAAAGACAACTTTTTCCATTTGCGGGTTAGTAACAAGTAATGTCTGATGAGGACGATTAGACAGTGAATTAGTTGAATTAGTTCTTCCGTTAAAGTGAAAAAGACACGATCAGGGATATTTGACTCACCCTGATAATAAGTTATGATAAATATTATGTATTAAATGTATTAAAATGTATTAAAAAGCATGTATTAAAAAAGTTGAACGAACGCGGAAGCAATATTAAAAATAAAAAAGGTCAAGAATAAAAAAAAAAAAAATTTGAAATAAAAAATTTGCAAATAAATAATAAATAAGCATTTGGACGATTTTGGGTAAATGGTATTTAAATGAATTTGCCCAGGTGCCAAATACTAAAGGGAAAGATTGGGAGAATGTGATGTGTTGCATATACGATTCCTCGTGATTGAATTTCCTATACAAGAGACAAACTCATTTTTGGAAAGTTTGTCGGTTCGAATGGAATAACTTTGCTTTTGACTGAAAAAGGTTAGGTTAGGTTAAATAAAACATCGGTTCGAGTGGAATAACTTTGCTTTTGACTGAAAAAGGTTAGGTTAGGTTAAATAAAACATCGGTTCGAGTGGAATAACTTTGCTTTTGACTGAAAAAGGTTAGGTTAGGTTAAATAAAACATCGGTTCGAGTGGAATAACTTTGCTTTTGACTGAAAAAGGTTAGGTTAGGTTAAATAAAACATCGGTTCGAGTGGAATAACTTTGCTTTTGACTGAAAAAGGTTAGGTTAGGTTAAATAAAACATCGGTTCGAGTGGAATAACTTTGCTTTTGAGTGAAAAAGGTTAGGTTAGGTTAAATAAAACATCGGTTCGAGTGGAATAACTTTGCTTTTGACTGAAAAAGGTTAGGTTAGGTTAAATAAAACATCGGTTCGAGTGGAATAACTTTGCTTTTGACTGAAAAAGGTTAGGTTAGGTTAAATAAAACATCGGTTCGAGTGGAATAACTTTGCTTTTGACTGAAAAAGGTTAGGTTAGGTTAAATAAAACATCGGTTCGAGTGGAATAACTTTGCTTTTGACTGAAAAAGGTTAGGTTAGGTTAAATAAAACATCGGTTCGAGTGGAATAACTTTGCTTTTGACTGAAAAAGGTTAGGTTAGGTTAAATAAAACATCGGTTCGAGTGGAATAACTTTGCTTTTGACTGAAAAAGGTTAGGTTAGGTTAAATAAAACATCGGTTCGAGTGGAATAACTTTGCTTTTGACTGAAAAAGGTTAGGTTAGGTTAAATAAAACATCGGTTCGAGTGGAATAACTTTGCTTTTGACTGAAAAAGGTTAGGTTAGGTTAAATAAAACATCGGTTCGAGTGGAATAACTTTGCTTTTGACTGAAAAAGGTTAGGTTAGGTTAGGTTAGGTTAAATAAAAAATCGGTTCGAATGGAATAACTTTGCTTTTCGATTGAAAAAGGTTAGGTTTGGTTAAATAAAAAATCTAAAAATAAAGAAAAGCATAAACTCCGAGCAAAACCATCTTAACTGAAATGAAGTACCTAACTTCTTTTTGAAAATATATTCATTGGGAAGTTTTTCCTTCTTTTAGGTATGAAAACTTCTTTTCAGATTTTGCGCTTCTGAAAGTTGATTTAAGATATAATTTGGAGGTGCTTACATTTTATTTATATTTCCTAATAATTATCATTTGAACAATGCAAAGAAGCTAAGTAGCTTAAATTTAGGAATTAATAACGCTTAATTAACGCTTAATTAACGCTTAATTAACGCTTAATAACGCTTAATAACGCTTAATTAACTACGTCTTTCTAACCCGAATTAAATACCACTTCGTGAAAAATGTTTTCGACATTATGAACAACATCAAATAACTTCATGACACTGTTCTCTCACTCTTTCAAAAGCTTTCGTAACCCCATCTGCTCCAGTTGTCTATATACAGGGTGATTCACTCACCGGTTGCTCCAGCGGATATTAGCGATACTATGGAACAACCAGCGAGTGAATCACCCTTTACATTCATTTTCTTAATGCAAAATCTATCTATTTCTTTCCATTCTTGAATTTTCTTCATACGTCTGTGATAAAAATATGAATCTTTATCACAAACACCTTCCTACGCAAATAATTCTTCTCAGAAGCGAGATAATACAGTAGTTGAATTAAACATTTTAATATATTTCATCTCAAAACTACCAAATGTATATGCTAAATTTTAGTCTCGTAACCACGAGAGATAATTCATTTGTTTATATTACGGGCGTCCAACTTTGTTATGGGAAAACTGAGTTATTCTTAAAATTTGGCCTGGAAGAGTTATCTACCCAGTCCTGCCCATACTTAACTGCTTTATACCCCTTCCATCCCCATCTCTTCCCACTTCCATACCCCATAATTATTGCAGTCATGCCCCATATTATTATATTTATTAAATTAAATTATAAGAAAAGACAAAATTTTAAACTTTTAAAAAAAGGGGATTTAATTTTTTAAAGTAATTTTTTAAAATTTCGTAAATAAATTAAATACACTTGAGTCAAACTGGATATTCAGCTTATGAATTATGAGTTATGAGTCATGAATCGTTGCGTGCATTTCCATTGAGATTTTATTTTATTTTTTATGATAATTTCTATACGTTCAAAATAAAACCTTCTAACATTTAGAACTTATAACTTCTTTTTGAGGGTACATTCGAGGGGAAGTTTATCTTTCTTTTGGGAATCAAAGCTTCTTGTCAGGTGATACCATAACTTCTTTTAATGATATATAATTTCTTTAGAAAGAAGAAATGGTCTTAAAAACTTCTTTTTTGAGTGATTTCAGACAATAGAAGATAATATTTCTTTGTATAGAAGGTTGAGGGAAGTCTTTGTTTTCCGTGTAGTTATCACAATTTCGGGGAAATGCTCATTTTAGCTTTGGTGATCGGCCTGCTGAGCTCCTCTACTCTATAGAGTTAAGGATGAAACTGAACGTAGTGAACCAAAACTTTTAAACAGGGTGTCTCAAAAACACTTAACACAAGACGAACTCCGAATCAACATTTAAAACACTAATTTTTAGATTTTTATTAAACGAAAACTGAAATTCTTTGATAAATTCCTCTTTTTTAAATATATTTCTCATCCTTATTTCTACAATATGCGAATATGTCGAGCGTAGACTAATGAAATTGGCAGAGAATAAAATTTTCCTCATCGTGTTCATGAAGGATTCCCAATATTATATTCAGCAATACAAAATATATTTTTAACGTTTTTGGTCAACTTTATCGGCTTTCATTAAATCCGGGGACATAGTTGAACTCTGTATAACCTTATCCGATTAGAGAATTGGGGTCACTCTGGAACTAATAAGAAGATATATTTTAAAGAGAGATAGAGAGAGGCTCTCAATCATATTTATTCTTATTTATCTTATTTTTACTTTAAAACAAACTGAATTTCGGATTATATGAATATATCGCTGCCGTTTTATATATAAATATATACAGGGTGTCCCATAAGTCCGGCATCATAGGAGAAATTAATATTTTTCTATTTCTACAAACCATAATTCATATTTTTCTCTTTCTACAGGCCATAATGTCTGTGAGCAAGGAAGAACGAATCCAGATAATTCTACTCATAGGAAATCGGAGTCAAAGAGAGGCCGCTGCTGAATTTAACAGACTGCATCCAGACCGCGAGCCAATAACATTTGCGGCAACGCATTATTGGGGCATGTAACACCATTACTCCTGACATCATTCACCGTGTGCTTGCTGACTGGGTATCACGTCTGAATTTGTGTATTGAAAACAATGGTGGACATATTGAGCACGTTCTGTAAATAAAAGCTTTTGTTTTACCTTTTTTATATTTTTCCTATGATGCCGGACTTATGGGACACCCTGTATATATATATAAGAGTTAAAGACTGGTTCTGCGTAAAGGGTAGATGAGCTATCGAATAAGCACTTAAAAAATGCCAATGACGTGGTATGTCTGCATATATCATTCTCCTATCAGCCATGCTTGCACATAGCAATATCCCAGCAGAGTTCATGAGGGGATATATCTTACCCCTGGTCAAAAATAAGCATGGAGAATTCTGTCCAGCAATAATTACAAGCGTATTGCTGTCGCTTCCTGCTTCTCGAAACTACTAGAAAAACTCTTGTTACTCCGATTAAATGATTACCTATGGACATCTAATCAGTTTGGTTTTAAAAGGTCCCACTCAACTGACCTGTGTATCTATGTACTTAAAGAAACAATATCTAAATACATTGACAGTAATTCAACTATTTATAGCTGTTTCCTAGTTATAAGTAAGGCATATGATAGGGTGAACCACAATATTTTATTTGAAAAACTAGAAGACAGGAAGGTTCCCATGTACTTGTTAAATTTATTGAAATTTTGGTATTCCCACCAATCTTTTACCTTTAGGTGGGGCAATGTACTATCCGAATGTTTTGGCTTCTCTTGCGGGGTGAGACAAGGCTCCTTGCTCTCCCCTATGTTGTTTAATGTGTATATTGACGGATTAATTGCTTCACTTAATGAGGCAACAGTGGGATGTTGTATAGATAACACAAGGATAAATAACTTAGTTTATGCCGATGATATGGTGTTAATAAGTCCCCCTGTTAAAGGTCTGGATCGGCTACTAAAAGTCTGCGAAGTGTATCCGCAGAAACATGATATTCTTTTTAATGTTACAAAAACTAAGGTTATGCAATTTCATCCAAAAAGCTGTAATCAGCCAGCTGATATTAGGTTTAACCCTTTCATACCTGATTTTCGTTTACTTTTCATGCCACAAAAAACCACTTGTGTTATATCTCCAAAATGACTAAAATCTCATAAAATTGCGCCCATACGGCATGAAAGGGTTAAAATGAAAGGTGAAGTCATTGAGGAAGTACAAGAGTTTAAGTATTTGGGTCAAACTATTACCAGCTTCTTGAGTGATGACTCGGATATAAGAAAACAATCTCGAAGCCTTTGTGCTAAAGCGAATATGACTATAAGGAACTTTCGGTTCTGTACAAGTGCGGCTAAAGACACTCTCTTTCGTACTTTTTGCAGTGATATATACGGACAGCAACTGTGGGTGAATTATAAAAAAGGTTCTGGCAGAACCCTAAATTTGCTGTACAACAGATCTTTTAGACTCTTACATAAATTATCCCGAGATGCTCAGCTTCGCAAATGTTTGTTACCCGGAATGTCCCGAGCTTCTCAGAGGTAACAAGACGTGCTCAATACAGTCTAATGCAAAGAATTAAAAAAATCAACCAACCCGATTATCCAAGCTATCCATGAGTCCTGCCGTTTATCCTCTAAGCTATGGAATGCTTGGTACGAAAACGTCTCTCTGTAGCTCCACTTAACTTAGACATTACTGTATTATTTCTAATCAACTGTATATTTCTATCCTTAGTATATGAACTGTCATTGTATTAATAATATTTGTCATACCTTTTCACTTTCATTTTCATTTTCATATACAGGGTGTACATAAAGTCAGGATCTATTTTTGTGAAGCACTTGGAAATTATATGGAATTCAATCATAAAATGATAAAGTGGTAACATTTATTAAATAATTAAGAGTAGGATTCGACGTGACGCTCATCAGTATCCGTGCACAGCTCAAATCGTTCCGCAGCATTTCTAAACACATTCTGGAGCATTTGCGGGGTTATGTTATCTGCAGCAGTTCGTATACGTGTACGTAAGTTTTCAAGACTCGTAATCTTCGTCTGATAGACGTGCGATTTGATAAAGCCCCATGCAAAGAAATCTAAAGGGGTTAAATCTGGTGATCTCGCTGGCCAAGGTCTTTTGTTGCTTCCGCATCCGATCCAGCGATTTGGAAAACGTCCATTTAGATAATCCTGAACAATTTTGGCATAGTGACAAGGAGCACCATCATGTTGATAGACGACGGGGATAGGATTGTTACATAGTACCGTCGTCTATCAACATGATGGTGCTCCTTGTCACTATGCCAAAATTGTTCAGGATTATCTAAATGGACGTTTTCCAAATCGCTGGATCGGACGCGGAAGCAACAGACCTTGGCCAGCGAGATCACCAGATTTAACCCCTTTAGATTTCTTTGCATGGGGCTTTATCAAATCGCACGTCTATCAGACGAAGATTACGAGTCTTGAAAACTTACGTACACGTATACGAACTGCTGCAGATAACAGAACCCCGCAAATGCTCCAGAATGTGTTTAGAAATGCTGCGGAACGATTTGAGCTGTGCAGGGATACTGATGGGCGTCACGTCGAATCCTACTCTTAATTATTTAATAAATGTTACCACTTTATCATTTTATGATTGAATTCCATATAATTTCCAAGTGCTTCACAAAAATAGATCCTGACTTTATGTACACCCTGTATATGTAAGGATTAAAAACGCGTCCTTATATATACAAAAACCGAAGTTGAATGACTATAATTCTGCGTACAAATTAAACATGCCACTGATGATGGAAGTTTGATTTCCAAAACGTCTGATATTAAATCTTCATAATACTAACTTGGTCGTTGATCATCCTTTTTAGCCTTAAATGGCGGTTCCCTCAGAACACTTCTTTCTCTTCTATACAGTTATATATATATATATTATATATATAATATATATATATATATATTATATATATATATATATATATATATAATATAATATATATAGCTGAAATTCACATTAAACAAGTGAACTTCCTTATTCTGAAATAACCCAAAGGAAAAATGAAAACCTCACTCTGAGTACTTCCCAGTTTATTTCAACTTCTCTTCAGAGAAACTGAAGAAGAGTTGAAATAAACTCCAAAATACTCCAAACGGAGGTTTCATTTTTTCCTGCAGATTATTTCAATATATAAATATATATATATATATATATATATGTATGCATATACTGTATATATAGCTTGTTAACCTCGTTGATGTTCCGTGTGTTGGTCTCTCTTCACACGAAGGTCAAGCTAGTGGCCTCTAGGCCTGGCTCGGTGGTGGAGGAGTGAGTTGCTCTATTGCGCTCTCCACCGCACATAGCCAAGTAAACCCGACTCATCTGGTACCGTCCTGAGCCAGGCATCTAGTCTTCTTTTGAAGACTTCAACTTTGACCCCTGTAACGTTTCTGAGGTCTTTTGGAAGCTGGTTAAAAAGATTTGGCTCCCTGACAACCAACCTATTTTCCTTTAGTGTTGAAGAGGTCCCTTGTGGGGGCCTTTAATTTGGGAACACTACACATTCTGCCTTTCCTATTTTCTAGCGTTGTTTGAATGGTAATTGGGTTTAGTTTTAGGTTTGGTACCAGTTTATATATATACATATATATATTCTTTTACCGACAGACAGCGTAAAAGAAGAGGTCGTGCAGTTGGAAGAAATGTATATGAAAAAACATAAGAATTACTTACTTATTTTTGGAACGTCTCAGTGTAATAGGAAAGCTCAGTCACTTAATTCAGTTTGTCTTTCTTAAGAAAAATTTAGTTATTTTTAGGTCGCTGAACCTTCAGAAATCCTCTTCATTCCTTTTTGGATCTTTTCTAGAATGTGGGTACAGATCATTTTTACCATACCCGCTTAATCGGAGGTCAATTGCGTGTACCCAATTCATCGCCAGCGAGCAATCAGTCTTTTTGCAATTTATTCGAATCTTCGAATTTCTTTCATGCTCATAATTGGGGGGGGGGGGGGGGGATGAAAAACCAAAATCATTATGAACGCGAGGATGGAACCGAAAATTCCTATATAACTGCGGGAAACGCTTAAGAACGTACAGTAACTGAAGATGGTTAAAAATTGATGAATTTTTTTTTTATGTTGAAGGGCGTTGCCAAGGGCGGGTACAGGCAAAAATACCCACCTTTATAAGAAAGAGAGAGCCAAAATCAAGGTCTCCGAAGCTCACGATGCTTTTTTTTTAAATAATTTTGAAAAGATTGTGTAGTGTGTAAAATGTTATGTGTAGTAAAGAATAGAGGAAGAAGTGTGTGTGTGTGTGTGTGTGTGTGTGTGTTTGAGAGCATGTTGGACATCTCACAGGGTTGATTAGACACAGAAAAAGATCAGCTAAAAAGGACAGTAACGGGAGAAATGAGAGTTCCAGCACTCCCTGTCTCCTGCCGAACATCCACCGTGGAGTACTTCCCTTATCAATTAGTGTCTACAATCTTCTCCTTTGTTGCAAAGTAAATAAGAAATGTATTTTTATTTTCTATAGTGTTCATGATATAGACACATTATCGATAGAAAATATGATCGCCATTCTATATAATAACTTAATTTAACCTAGCCTAAGTTGACCTCGCTTACCTTATATAACTCTAAGGAAACTTTTTCAGTGAAATGTCACGTGGGCAGTCTTTTAGTTAGGTGTTCATGACATCGAGTTATTAATTTCAAGGGACAATGAATATATAAAATTCCGGTTTTACTTCACTGTTATTGTAAATCTAAATTACTTACGTCTAAAAAGGAGGTTCCTCATACTGTTAAATTCATAAACAATGAAGAAATAATGGTCAATACCATTCGATTTTATGGTTTTTTTTACTCTCCTAAATTTTGATGGTAGTTTTTGGATAGAACTTTTTAAAATTATTTTAATAAAATAATTTTACGACAAATTTTTTTTAGGAAAATCCAAAAACTTTCAAAAAAATGTGATAAATAAAAGTCAAAACTGATGATAATTTCATACGGAAAACCTGTAAGACTTACTCCTTATACATACACAGGGAACGAAGACATCTCGGGAACCTTCTATACGTAGAAATATTATCTTCTTTTGTCTAAAATCACTGAAAAAAGAAGCTTGTGAAGACCATTTCTTCTATCTAAAGAAGTTACTTATCATTAAAAGAATTTATTATATCACCTGACAAGAGTCTTTGATACCCAAAAGAAAGAAAAACTTATCCTTGAATGCACCCTCTCCAAAAGAAGTTATAAGTTCTATATTTAGGTTTCATTTTGAGTTTATAATTTTGTTCAAAATAATGAAATTAACGAAAGGAAATTTTAAATATGTTCATCATTGAACTCAAAAAGCTCAAAAGTCTTTAAAAATACACCAAATTTAGCAAAATATCTGTATGTAAATATCCTTTCCTTTCGATAGTGGTGAAAGTCTTTCCTTTCGATAGTGGTGAAAGCCTTTCCTTTCGATAATGGTGAAAGTCTTTCCTTTCGATAGTGGTGAAAGTCTTTCCTTTCGATAGTGGTGAAAGTATTTCCTTTCGAGAGTGGTGAAAGTCTTTCCTTTCGATAGTGGTGAAAGTCTTTCCTTTCGATAGTGGAAAAAGTCTTTCCTTTCGATAGTGGAAAAAGTCTTTCCTTTCGATAGTGGTGAAAGTCTTTCCTTTCGATAGTGGTGAAAGTCTTTCCTTTCGATAGTGATGAAAGTCTTCCCTTTCGATAGTGGTAAAAGTCTTTCCTTTCGATAGTGGTGAAAGTCTTTCCTTTCGATAGTGGTGAAAGTCTTTCCTTTCGATAGTGGTGAAAGTCTTTCCTTTCGATAGTGGTGAAAGTCTTTCCTTTCGATAGTGGTGAAAGTCTTTCCTTTCGATAGTGGTGAAAGTCTTTCCTTTCGATAGTGGCGAAAGTCTTTCCTTTCGATAGTGGTGAAAGTCTTTCCTTTCGATAGTGGTGAAAGTCTTTCCTTTCGATAGTGGAAAAAGTCTTTCCTTTCGATAGTGGAAAAAGTCTTTCCTTTCGATAGTGGTGAAAGTCTTTCCTTTCGATAGTGGTGAAAGTCTTTCCTTTCGATAGTGGTGAAAGTCTTTCCTTTCGATAGTGGTGAAAGTCTTTCCTTTCGATAGTGGCGAAAGTCTTTCCTTTCGATAGTGGTGAAAGTCTTTCCTTTCGATAGTGGTGAAAGTCTTTCCTTTCGATAGTGGAAAAAGTCTTTCCTTTCGATAGTGGAAAAAGTCTTTCCTTTCGATAGTGGTGAAAGTCTTTCCTTTCGATAGTGGTGAAAGTCTTTCCTTTCGATAGTGATGAAAGTCTTCTCTTTCGATAGTGGTAAAAGTCTTTCCTTTCGACAGTGGTGAAAGTCTTTCCTTTCGATAGTGGTGAAAGTTTATTTCTTTTAATAGCAAATTAACAAACTGCACTTACACTCCCTTCTTACACCTTCATTAAGAGAAAAACACATTATGAAGGTAAATTATTCTTTATATTCTTCATAACTGAGTCACTCTTCTTGATTTGAAAATATTTAGTTAAATATTCATAGAGAAATCCCTGAAACAAAACCTCCGTGAGTTAATTTTACAGTTAAAACACTAACACATTTTACAAAATTCCACAAAGATCATTTGAAGCACATTTTAAGGTTACAATTGGTCATTGATAATAATGGAGGACACATTGAACACTCGTTGTATTAATGTTGTATTTTATTCATTTGTAAATTTCTTTAATGTTCAGCTAAGCCTCTAATTATCTTCCTTGGCAACTTTATTTTTTAACAATTATTGTTTAAGTTGAATCTATAAATAGATTTCATCCGATTTAAATAAACTATCTATTGTTCTTCTGTTCTTATGTTGAAAATAGAAGGTACCGGAACGCCGTTCCGGGCGAATTCCGCCAGGAAAAAGGCATATATATATATATATATACACACACAGTATATATATATATATATATATATATATATATATATATATATATATCCAAAATCCATTATACACGCATCATTTTATGATAAATATATATCTTTATTGCCTTCTATGTATATTTATATGCAATATAAATATATTTATATATAATAACCGCACATACTACTGGCATTAATGGCAATAATGCAGACATAAAAATTCATGACTAATGTAGATTGATAATTTTTTGAGAAGAGCACAAGTGGCATATCTGCATAGAATTTGGCATAAACCAAAATATGTATTTTGCTGTACTTGTAATGCGAGTGGTTCCCAATCTTTTTTTAGGCCAACGCCCCCTTATATCCATCAATATTTGCTGGTGCCCCTCATAAAGATAATAATATAACAGGATAAGTGATAGGTGATTTATTTATAGAAGGGAACAATTTTATAGTTTCTTAGCGCCCTCCTAAGATTCTCAAACGCCCACTAGGGGGCGGTGACGCCCACGTTGGGAACCACTGTTGTAATGGAAAAATACAGCATTGTTATGAAGACTTCACCCGCTTCCGTTGATTTAGAATAAAAACTGACAGAATAAAAACTGTGTCAGAAAATGCTTTGTACGCTTGAAGGGTGAACACTATAAAAATTGTCAATTTACCTTATATAAACCCATGTTGAACGTAATCTAAAGGTCTTAGGAAAAGTTTTAACCAAATACTCTTTGTTTGTGACGTCAGAGTGACCGAGGTAAAGTTCATATACAAATAACACTTCGTAGGTTCTTGGGTATAGAAAGTTCTACTTAATTTACTTATAAACCAAACATAAATGAAATAGTGAAAAAACTATTTTACTTTTCTTCTTCAAGAAATTAATCTACCTTCAGGTTCGGAGCAAAGATGTTCGTAATAATTTCGGAACAGTTGACAGCTGCCAGACAAAATGAGGTTCAGAAAATTCCATTTAACTATTATAGACAAAACAAGACTTAATATAAACGCTGTGTTACACCCAAATAGCTAAATGTTCATAGTCATTCCATCCAAAATTGAAATACAAGGGTTGTTCAAAAAGTAAGTTTACAAGGTTAATTACCGGTGCATTATGTATAGTACAATAATGTTGTTGGTAGTACAATATTTCGTTAGGCATGTGTGGCAACACCGTAAAGTGACAACACTGTAAAGTGGCAACATCCGGGGACACCACGGACCAAAAAGTTCAAGATTGCATCAGCTGGTAAGGTGATGGCAACGATTTTGGGACCATCAAGGCGTTTTGCATGTTGAATTCATGCAGAAAGGAAACAATAAATGCCACTTCTTATTATGAAACTTTACAGCGACTCCGCACGGCTATCAGAAGAAAACGTCCCAGATTGCTTACTGCAGTGCGGTGTTCTTGCATGACAATGCACGCCCTCACACGCCAACGTTTGGAGTCGTTCCACTGGGAAGTCATGGATCATCCCCCTTATAGTCATGACCTTGCACCAAGCGACTTCCATTTGTTTCCAGCCGTAAAGGAACACCTCGGAGGTAAACAACTTCAAAACGATCCTGATGCAGAAGCGGCCGTACGGAACTGGTTAAAAACTAAGGACCCTACATTTTACTCAACCGGCATCGGAAAGCTTGTCCCACGCTACGACAAATGTTTGAATCTGTTTGGTGATTATGTAGAAAAGTATTAATAAGTTGTTGAAATACTTGTAATAATTACTTGCCTTGTAATAAAACAGTTTCTTCAAAACACCTTGTAAACCTACTTTTTGAACACCCCTCGTAACTAAAAAGATTATTGAAAACTACATATAGACAAGAAAATGGAAAAAATTAGTACTTTATAAAAATACAGCGTCCGCAAAAAGAATAGAGCGCATGTGGCTCTGGGTAAGATTTTAAGATAATGTGAATAAAACAAACCAGTTACACTTAACCAATTTTATTTTCAACATACAACTAATATTTAGTCATATTCCCTTTACATTTGATAACCATTTGGAGACTTCTTGGCATGCTGTCGGCGAGATTCTTGAAGTAGTCCGGGTCCAGGTCATTAACCCACATCGTCTCGATCTCCTCGCGAAGACGTGATACTAACGAAGGACTGTATGCGTGAATAATGTGAAAGTTTGTTGAGGAGTCTGTCAACATTGAAGCAACTTCTTTCCCCTACTTTCCCCTACATCAGCAAAGTTAAGTAACGCTGGGTCTAGGTTGGATGGGTGACATATTCTCTGCGTTCAGATGATGTAGTGATCCGTGATTCGAATTTTACGTAAAGCTATAGGTCCCTTCCTTACATAACATTTGCCGTTACGAAAGAAAAACCTCAAAAATTAGTAAGTCAGTTAATCACTTTGCAACAGATATAAGAACAAACTGGGAACAGGATAACAATCTTAACTGGAAATTGTACTTTACATACCTCTGGTTAGCTTCCGCCAGAATTGTTCATTCTGACGAAGGTCAAGCTTTTCACTCCACCTTAAACCTACAGTTTAACGTGGAATAGCAGCCCAGCGTCTTAACCACTAGGCCACCCAGGATACCCATTTATCTACCAACCACTTTCTTTATTGTGTGGAAGGATGAACAGCTGGGTTTTGCTGCGCGCCGGCTGCCCTCACCGGGTCTCGATCCCGGGGCCGATGGATTCGTAGTCACCGACGCTAACCACTACACCACTACACACACACTTACTTTAGGTAATGCTATATACGGTATTGGACACACAACAATAATGGATTGAGCCTATTTTTTTATTGGGGTGTTTAACATCCTTCGCAACATCTAAAGTCATATGATGGAGGGGACCTACAGCTTTACGTGGAATCCGAACCACGGGTCGCTACATAATCTGGGAGCGGAGGACGGTCTCCCATCCAACTACTACCCAGACCCAATGTCGCTTAATTTCGCTGATCTCCGGGAAGCGGTGTTACGACATTGGCCACGACGTAGCCCGAATTAGGCCTAACTGCGGTTGTAAGTGCGTGAGTAGCTTCAACAGTCTTGAGGACATTTTGGAGAGTCTAATTTAATTCGGTTAGGCAGAGCTTGTTGAAGTGATAGTCGTTGAAAACGAATAGCCTATCACGACGAAATAAAACACTGTAGGCCAAGTGCTGGGAGCCTACGTGAGGTTTACAGACCTGAGATTTTGATGAGGAAGATAACTTTGAAGACGGAAGGGCCTACAAGCCAGACTGCGTGATGAGAGCTTAGTGAAAGGAAATGTAGCTTCGCAGGTCGAATTGA